>JAGQAX010000128.1:0-341777 GCA_019142605.1 Cephalopholis sonnerati
TGAGAAAAGTGTCATAAAACAGTCTTCAGAATTCAAAACCTCCACATATATCTGATCATATTACTCCAATTCATCAAATGAATACTGTTCACACTGTGTACAGTATGTTGGTGGGAAACTGAGAGAATATTTATGGAGAGCTTGGCTGTAGTTAACACAGGCACCATCAATTTACAGACACACTGAGCTCAGCGACTGGTCCACACAACACTGTGCTCTGAATCAGAGTATTCAAACAGCAACACTGTACAAAGTTTAAGTTAACATTCAAGGTCCTTTAGTGCAGGAAATACAATTATTTCAACTGTATTAATAGAGACAGCTGGAATATTATGGCACAGTTTAGAACATGGAGAGAACCATGCACAGAAGCATATCACCCTCCTGGTTTAATGTGTCGCTCATCTCATAGTGCTGTGAGACGGGAGTCAGAGGCAGCGCAAAATCTGCAAGAAGCGCACAGGAAGAGGAAACCAACAAACAAAATCACACCACAAAGCCACATTGAACAGAGCTTCTTTTGCCAAAAGAGACGTCTCATCGTGATCATGGCGGCCTGTCTCTTAAGCTACGCAACAACCTGGGGAATTAAATAAAGCTGAAATATTTAAGACATAAATCATACACATTTATAGACATCTACAGGAATGAGAAACGGTGTTGTGCACTCTGTAAGAAACTTTTAATGAGGGGAGACGTATAAACAACACCCTGCTCCCCAGTATGTGCTTTGCTCAACACTTAACTCTTGCTACAAATACTCTGATATATGATTGTCTGTTTCAAGTGCAGCACACACAACATATACAACACACAACATTTAGATATTCCAATCCCTACAAGTGCAAAGGAGCATGATGGGAAACTGGAGGTAGAAGAGAAAGTAGATGCAAGCAGCAGAGGAGTAAAAAGTTAAAGCTCAGCCAGTTCATCATCCACACACTAATAATAGTCTCCTAACTGACATCACAGTAAACATAGACATCATTTACATTTAGTCACTGATAACTGTCTTAGTTATATTCTAACCACAACACACGCTGACATCTTTAGGTGTTAACACAGACCACATGTAAAAAGCTAAGTCGTTCAGCAATGAGATCAACCATCCAATCACAGTTTCATTTACCAGCAGAATAAAGGTAAGGCATAAGCTAATGATGTAAGGCCAAAAATATAATGCAAGGCTGATCATTTGGCTGCATGTCAGCATCAGTTACGTTTGCTTGCAACAGCCCAACACCCATTAACAAGTAATTAACTGATTAATTTTTAAGACAAAGAAAAGCAAAGTGAGGTGAAATACAAGAAGCACTTCCCGCATTACCAGGAGGTAAACACTTCTTGATAAGGGAGCAGGCTTCAATTCAACACAGGTGCTCCACTGACTCAGTGAGCTTTAAGAGCGCTATCCATTTAGAGGTGGTGAAATTTTAATGCTTTGCGATGCCAGTGTCTCTTATGCCTTTTATTTTGCTTTCTGACAGACAGCCTGATAGCTGTGTAAACAGCAATGGGCAGCACAGTGATGCAGTGGTTAGCACTGTGGCCTCACAGCAAGAGGGTTCTTGGTTTGAACCCAGGGTGGGGGAGCCCTTCTGTGCGGAGTTTGCATGTTCTCCCCGTCAGCGTGGGTTTTCTCTGGGTGCTCCAGCTTCCTCCCACAGTCCAAAGACATGCAGGTTAATTGGTAGCTCTAAATTGTCGGTAGGTGTGAATGTGAGTGTGAATGGTTGTCTGTCTCTATGTGTCAGCCCTGTGATAGTCTGGTGACCTGTCCAGGGTGTACCCTGCCTCTCACCCAGTGTCAGCTGGGATAGGCTCCAGGTTCTGGAAAAATAAATGAATGAACGGGGCTAAAAACTGAGCTGCTTACTTTACACAGCGACCTTAGGGGAGACCAGAGGGCGGGCACAATGGACCGCCTTACTAGCGGTAATCGCCAGTAGACTTAAGTTCAATCAGGAAGACTTTCTTTGTGCTCATGCATTCACAATTCTCTCCCTCTCACTTCCACCGCTTCCTCTAATCAGCTGACTGTGGGTGTTCACTCTTGTAGTTATCTGATCAAACTTCGCCATGATCTCTATCGGACAATCAGGATGCTACAGCAAAATTTTAAATCTGCTCTCTCCTGTGCTGCTGTCATTGTAGACAGAGCTGTCGCGCCCTCCTCCACCCTGTTCACCCTTTAGCCACTGTATCCAGAGTCAATGATGAGATTAAAATAAAAGGCTCATTCCTCTACTCATACTGATCATCAGCACTTCATCTGCCTCTAATCTCATCTTCACCACCTCTACAAACACCACTGTCTAGACTCCAGGGGGGTTCCTTATTTGACTATGGATTCATCACCCTCCTTAAAAATACACCATCTCTATGGGGTGTAATTGCCAAAGACTTCCACATTTTTAATTTTTATGTGCACATGTTAATAAATATTCTTTTCACAATAAAAAACGAGTCTCTCCTGACTGAAAAAAGCAGGGCCACTAGCTAACTCCCACTGGACCTGGTTGGTGCACAGAGCAGCAAAATCAACCTTCAGACTGACAGGCTTAACCGGTCAAAAATACTCCCGACTGACTTATTCTTGTTCTTTTTTTCCACACCAGTAGTTCAAACTGGTTTCCTGCCTGCAAACCAGCTCTAGGTAATTCCATGCAGACAGGGCAAAAAACAGAATAAGGTGAAAACAACCCATTTATCAGCAGATTAATGGGCTGCACAGTTGATTGAAATATTATCGAAATCTCAATATGGCCAAGAGCAATTTTTTGACAAAGGTAAAATGTGTCACAACAACGAAGCACTGTGGTGCTACAGAGATGACCAAGCCCACAAATCATATCTCAGACGTAAGGAAACATGCTTGTTTGGTACAGACCCAGCTAAAATCACAGAATTACCGTTCCCACTGAAATTGCAACTCATTGCGCATCATGCAGCCCTCTGAATTTTGCAGCATACTGGAGTTGTGTTGTCTGGTGTCTGTTGCAACTTTACCACACTGTGTTTAATGTCAACCAGCCCAAACTTAAGGGGACAGGAAGTGGGGAGAGACCATAGCGACAGAGCAGCAGTTAGAGGTATGGCAGAAGCTATGGTGCAAAATCTGAAGAGAAGTATCCGGAGTGGATGCTCCAGAAAAATAAAGAGTCCAGAGGAAGGATTAAAGGAGTCAAACAAGACTGCAGGCATAGGTCGTACACACATGTTGGCAGTGTTTGTGTAACTTCTCTCACTCGAGGCTCTCAGCATTCGATCTGAGACTGCAGCTGTCTGCGCAGAGTGAGCGTGCGGCGGTGGAGCTGCTGCATCTGTTGCATGCGGTCTCGCTGGCGAGCCAGGTTCTGGGGCATGGGGTAGTGCTGGCAGCCGTGGAGGTAATGGTACGGGATGCGAACGTGGCAGGCTGCGGCTCGGCAGCGGGGCTGGGGTATAGGCGGCAGCAGCATCCAGCGCTTCCTCTCAGCGCAGTAGCGGTAGGCCTCCTTGCGGTACTGCTTGTCCATGTTGTTGCAGTTCCTCCACCCGCCTATGATGAATATGTCCTCACCCAGGTAGCAGACAGCAGCACCCTCCATGCTGAGGACCTCTGGAGGGAGGCTGTCCAGGATTTCGTCAGAGATATTTCTGCTTATTTTCTGCTGAGCTGCCTCGGCTGTTATCTTGTAGCTCTTAGCGCAACAGGAAGCGGTGTGGTAGAAGTTGGTGTGTGCGACAGCCATTTGAAAACTGCAGTAGTTATCGATGAGCGGTAAAGAGTCCACTTCCTTCCACTTGTGACTCTCCGTATCGTAGCAGGAGGTCACAGTGCTCAGTCCATCGTCATTGTCCATGTCTACAGGAGTCCTCGCCATCACGTATATGTAGCGGTCCTCCACGCTTATTGTTTTTACATCTCGTAGTATCTTCGGCGCCGGCTCCAGATTGTGCCACTCGTCCAGCTCAGGCTCGTAAACAGTGACATCTTTAAAGCCTGGGCTGAAGTTGCCGTGACCACCGATGCTGTAGAGCAAGTCTTTGACACACGTGAGGCCGAAGGAGTGCTTGCGGGTGGTCAGGCTGCTCACCTGCTCCCACGTGTTGAGGTTGGGGTTGAAGCGCTCCACCGTCTTGGCGAAGCCTGGCTCCATTGAGCCTGCCACGTAAACATGGCTGTCGGTGACTGCAATGGCGTGTCCATCAAGGTGGTTGTGAATGTGCGGCAGGTTCACCCAACGGTCCTCGGCCACAAAGTAGCCCACACACTCACTCAAATAGTCTCCACCTTCTGAAACACCGCCCACTACCATGATTACATCCATGTTCTGGCCGAGACGAGGCTGGGTTGCTGCCATGTTGGAGGCAGAGAGCTCTAAATCTACTGATTTGAGGTTCTCGAAGTAAACAGCGTGGACCTCAAGGGCGTCAGACACCAGCTGCTGACATGCTGCACTGTTTGCCACTAAGGGCTCCTTCCTCACCACCCGTGTCAGGTAGGTTGGAGCAATCTGAGGCAGCCTCAACAGTCTGAACAGCGCCTCAAAATGCTTCTCTCCCTCCTCTGCGTTTTGGTGCACCCATTTCACTATAGCCTCAAACAACTCCTGCTCAGAATCCACAGTGATTCCTGTGTCTGACAGCCAGTCCCGCACCAGGTGAAACGGCAGCGTGAGGAACTCCTCATGGCGGATGATTTTGTGGAAGTTTCTTCTGATCATCTTGGCGGTTCCCTGGGCCAGCTGGTCCAGGGTGTACATGTGGGCGAGGCTGTGCACTGCCACACAGTTGGAAAGGTTCAGCTTCTTCATCAGAAACTCTCCGCAGAAGTTCTTCAGCTGCGCCAACAGGAACCTGTGTGAACATGTTGTAATGATCAGACCAGTAATAAATAAAAAGAGGAGTTTGGACAAGATGAAATGAATCAGCAGTGAAAGTGTATGGAACAAAAGCCTGCATACAGTGCACTGAAATATTAGACACCCCTTAATATATTAAGTATAAATCATGTTCTGCTGAAAAAGTGTGGGGGTCTTTTTACACACCTTAAAATATGTATTTAGTCTTTAGGGCTGCCAATGTGTAACTGATTTACCGTGCCGAAGAGAGTACTGTAAACACACTGTTACCATTGGAAAGCGCCGGTTTCAGTTGAACGCCGGAAGTCGCACACATAATTCACGCTTGGGATCATGGAGGCTAAGAATAAGGTGGATATCCTCAGGGAGTGCACTTAGTTACAAGCCCCTTTCACACTGCCAGATTTTCCGCGAATATTGGGCCGTTTTGCAGGCAAGCTGCGAGCGTTTAGACACACAGAGCCGGACTGGCGAGTTGATCCAAGGTGCCCAATGTTCCGCTGATAGGGGTAAACATATTGGCGGAACTTTTTTGGTTTAAAAAGAACGAGGCGCCCTTCCGCCATGGGAGGGGCTGTTGATGACGCTGCACGTGCAACCCACTGGCCATGGACTTAAAAACAGGAAGCAGCTGATAGCAGGAATGAGCAGCTAGTAGCAAGAGAGAAACGCAAACAACGTCGACACCAACCTAAAGGAAACTGTAAAGATGAGCAACTGGGGAGACAAGGAATTGTGCGCCCTCCTTGCCCTTGCAAACAAAGAAGCCATTAACCGTCAAATGTAAGAAAGGTGAAGGACGTCACTGTTTACGCCACAGGCTGAGCTCAACGTTTTGGTACTTGGTCACGCCCCCCATTGCCCCGAAAAAGGCACATTCTGTATAAACAAAGGTAAGCAGGCAGCATTTTGCTGAACTCCCCGATTTAGTTTTTATACTGCCAAAGCTGAATGAAGACTGATTGGGCTTTCCTGCAAATTTGCACAATTCCTCTTTAAAAGTGTGGGCTCCATGCTTACTCTGACAGCTTGTCGGGCCATTACAAAGGGGCGGGGCTTAGCAAAAGGTCAACAGTGTCAGAGGGGCCATGGCCCCCTCTTGCTGACGCCCCTGAGTGTAGGCCTTTGGCTGATAATTAGCTCCATACACATGTCAAATGCATTTTGCTGACTAAATAAGTTGTCTAACATGCAGTGCCAAGTTCCTCAGGTGTGTGAACTAAAACAAGTCACGCTTGCATGTGTAATGAGGACACTGACAGGTGCGGCTCTCACCTGTAGAGACAAAAACCTGTAGGACAACTGTCCAGCACTTCCGTGTATGAGGAAGTGAGGTGATAATGGACTTATTCAGGTGTATGGTGTAAAATAACTCACCTGTCAGCGAGCTCCAACACTTCATGCACATTAGCAGTGGTGACTCTGATCTGTCCCGTGTACATGAACTGTATGACCCTCTCCACAGTCTCCGGGTCTGGCCCCGCAGATGAGCTCCACTCTCTGAGCTCCACTCGTCCCGACAGGGACTCTGAGTACTGTCCGCCCAGCAGCAGCGTGAAGTACTGCGACGCCGCGGAAAGCACGGAGCGGTGGGCGGATAAGGTCTGGACCCTCTCCTCCGGCCCCCCGCCGGAGCTGAAGACCAGCGTCACGTCGCAGAACAGCCCCGACTTCCTCTGCTCGTTCTGCCGCCGGGAGAGCTCCGAGCAGTAGGCCGAGCAGGTGAACTCCTCGGCCTCCTCAGGTTCCCCGTCACCTGTTAGCGCTCCGCCGCTCCGGTCCTCCGCCGCTTCTGCCGCCGCTGCCATACCGCAGCGGGATAGACTCAGAGGCAAATGAAGTCTCTGAACTATCTTTGGGAAGAACTCGTAGGCATAAATAACACACGTAAATAAACATTCAAAAACTGACATGCATGCGCAGCGTCCACGGACCTGGTCGGGAACAGGAGTGCTCACTTCCGTCTTTAGACGTACTGGATCACAGCTGGAGAGTCAACGAGAGGCTCCCACGTTCAGGCTCGTACCTACAGCCACACAGGACGTTTACAGTCCGGGCGCATATATAGAAAGAGGCGGACATGTTATCGATTTGTTGACGTTGGTTTGACGCATGAACACGTCTTTATTTTCAGGGAAATTAAACTTTGTTAGAGGGATGCGCCGCAGTCGCGCATGCGCGGTGTGACTGATCAAACTGCTGGCGATGTGCAGTTGTTCTGTTGCATCCAGTGCCGGAGCTAACAAATTCAGCGCCCTAGGCAAGGTTCCCCTGCCCACACCCCCCCAAATAATAATATTATATTTACATATATATTAGATACATTATTATAGATATTGTATTTATTAAAATCAAGAACTAATGGAAAACCTAAATGAATACGCAAAAAATAATGTTCAACAATAAAATACAGTATGTGCAAATTCCAGCTTCCCCTTTTTCCTCTCCATTTCTTCTTACTTTACTGCAGTGCTTCTCAAATGGTGCCAGTCCAGGTGTGCCATGGGCTTTTGTGACAACACAAATTATTTTTCACAATATTCAACTGGGACTACACAAAAAATTATGAGTGAATTTTTAATTGACTGTATCAGTGTGTTGTGGGCACACATTTCCTAATAAAGAAGCAACCTACCTAAAAAAACATGTATTGTAATTAAATGTAATTTAAAAAACCCTTGTTCTCCCTGAGTCAGAGTGGGTTTTCTCCAGGTACTCCAGTTTCCTCCCACAGTCCAAAGACATGCAGGTTAACTGGTGACTCTAAATTGTCCGTAGGTGTGAATGTGAGTGTGAATGGTTGTCTGTCTCTATGTGTCAGCCCTGTGATAGTCTGGTGACCTGTCCAGGGTGTACCCTGCCTCTCGCCCAATGTCAGCTGGGATAGACTCCAGCCCCCCCGTGACCCCTAACAGTGTCATGGGTGGGATAAGAGGGATAAGAGGTTACGGAAAATAAATGAATGAATTGTTTAGTAATCTCCCCCAAACCCACCCCTTGGGCTGTGGATCATTAATAAGCTGACACTGTCATATTAAATAAAGGCTAAAAAGGTCAAAAATTAATCTTAGAAAAAAGAATGCTACACACAGGTCGTTTAAGTAAAGAGTAAAGATTTGAGTTGATCTGAGCAGATTGTTCTCCAGATGATAAAGAACAGTTAGTGAAGATAATATGCTAAAAAGCACTGTTAAATCTTCTTTGCATACATTTCTTTAAAGCCATGAGATTAGATTCTAAGTAAAGAAGTCAGTTCCTGCACACACTCATCACCTCTGCATTGATCTGCATTGATGTATCCATGATATATAGATTTGTCCTGAGTGTGTGCGGGAACTGACTTTTATCTAGGGATCTTTTGGAGAATAGATTATCTGCACCACAAAGGAGACAAAGCAGGCAATGTGTGTGTGTGTTGCCCTCTCTTACCATGCTCTAAAATTTGACATATTGATCATGTGTGATGGAAACATAGCTACAAATCTACACTGTGCTCTTGAGCCTAAATGTAACCTTCAAAACTGGGTCTGAAATCTGAGGAAAAGTGTCATGTTGTCTATAATAATTCAACAACAGTACATAAACTGGTGCAGTATTCACTCATGCAGGCAGGGGGGGACATCTAGTGGCCAGCGATAGTCTGGTGACCTGTCCAAGGTGTACCCTGCCTCTCAATGTCAGCTGGGATAGGCTCCAGCACCTTCCCCTTTTCCTTCTTTGTGCTCCAGATGCCTTTTTCCAATTTTCATTTTTTTTTACTCTAATGCTCTCCACCATACCATCAATGCTCGAGCATGTGACTGTGATGAACACGCTAAGGTGAACTACGTTGCCAACAGACTGACTTAAAGCAGTAGATGTTTGGATCATTTTTAATAATAACTGACATCTTATGTCCTAACCTGGCATGCATAAATCATACATTCAGTCCATGAGTTATTAGATAATCATTTATTTTCCATTACTGCTTATCCTGTTGGGGGTTGTGGGTGTGCTGGAGCCTATCCCAGCTGACATTGGGTGAGGGGCAGGGTACACCCTGGACAGGTCACCAGACTATCACAGGGCTGACACATAGAGACAGACAACCATTCACACTCACATTCACACCTACGGACAATTTAGAGTCACCAATTAACCTGCATGTCTTTGGACTGTGGGAGGAAGCCAGAGTACCTGGTGAGGAAGTAAAAGCAGAGGGGGGTGCACCTGGGATGCCAGGTGTTTTTACCTGCCCTAAACCACCCTTACCCCCATCCCCTGCATGGCTCCAACCCAAACTCAATCACAGGTATGTGCAACAACAATTGACCTGTTAAACTCCACCTCGATTTAAGTTTTTCTAATCTTAGTTTCTTCTCTCTTCCCTCATCAAATGAAAGGGAGGTAGAGTGTACGGCCTAATGTGGCAAAGGACAGTCCAGTCCGCACACCTCCTTGGCTCTGCCTTCCCTAACTCCTTCTAACTTTTCTTCCTACCTTTGCTCTTTCCGACTTTTCTTTCCGTCTAACCCTTTGGCTCCCACTGAGACCCCCAGACATCACCATTACTCCCACTCATAGTCTCAAGTATGTGCATCAGGGATTTTAACATCTAGTCCTAAACTGAACTGAAAGACTGAACTAACCTCTCACAATGATTCTACAAAAGGGCATTCTTCGAAATCTTCATTGATGAAGAGGGGGGTCGTAATAACAGCCGTCACAGGACTTGTTCACCTACAACAGATTTAGACATCATACACAAAATGAAAAGTAAAACAATAAGTTCTTTATTATTATTATACTACTATATGACAGCATATTACAAAAAAACAAAGCATTTTTTTTCACAGTTAAATAAAAACAGCAAAACATAGATCGAACACAGCAGGCCGTACAGTGGGCGGTTACGAAGCGTTTTGAGTCGGTGTCAAGTCCCCAGTGACAGTCAGACGATTCTATTACAGAGCCGTATCATCATCATTATTATCATCTGTGTTACGTGCAATAGTTTCCCCACAGTGAAGCGAACTGCTTTCATGGTCCCTCGCCACAAGATGCTTTCAAAGACTCACAGGGCTCATTCATGAAGCACTTTGTTCGTCCCATTTTTATGCTCCTACAGTTTCCTGTTTTCTGACAGAACAGCAACACGAGCAGTCGATCCATCATCCCCAGTGCGAAAGACTTGAACACCTCAAAACTGCATCTAGTTTACAGTAGCTGATGAATTTCAACCACTGGTTTACAACCAGGGTTGTTTCAGGAAAGGCAATAGCGGAGTGTCACTTAAATCATCTTTTGTTTATTTCCTTCATCACATGACGATGCCTCCTTTTCAATACAGCTAAATAAGCTCTGTAATATCAACCCCTGGACCCTGTTTTTTTTTATTTTTAACAAAGACAACAAATTCCCAAAAATAACTTTGGTTTATCTTGTGATGACGAAGAACTTTTCAGTGGGAGTGAAACTTGGAGAAAGACGTTGTTTGCTAGTGTTTAAACTAAGGTGCGATACTCAGAAAGCCAGAAAAGCATAATTAAGCACACTTTGTGGCCTAAAACAGGCAAATGCTGATTAAAATAATCAATTTTTATTATTTTTTGTGAGTCGTATAAAGAAAAGGCATATTTTTGTATTATTGAGTTTAAATAAATTTCAGATCTGCAGCTGTTACTGCAGGCTACCTCATCAGCCTGCGCAACGCAGGAGTGAAATGTGCTTTAAATTCTGCCTCTTTGCCCTTTCTTGTTTCAGTACCAATTTATTTTGTGCTTTAGCAGCTGCTGTAGTTTGCATTGGTTTGGGTCTGTGGTCAAAACTGAATAAGTTACATCTCAAGACTTTTAATAATTAGACAAAAACTAAATCTACAAGTATTCTTCCCCTTTTTCTCCGTAAAAACTACATCGAAAACTTCTACCACATCCCTCAGCCAGACAGTACTTCCATTTTCCAGAATCACCCTGCTCAGTTTTCCCCAAGGCCGCTGTTGTCACAACCGGAGTGTACATATACGTTAAGTGAGATGTGTGACGCTGACCGACACATCTGGAAGAGCGTCCCACCCTGTGGGGATTACATGGACATATGTTCAGGAAGCACGTAGGAGATGTCGTCCCAGGGATGGCGGTATAGACCCTGTTTCAGCCTCTTCTGGTCCAGGTAATGCCCTGATGTAAGACACACACTGGTTAGAGGTCATGTTTTGATACTTTGATCTTAGCATCATGGCTCTGTCTGAGTGGCACTCACCAATAAAGCCCATACTGCGGCCGAGGACAAAGATCCCATTTAGTGCACCGATCTCCACAAACTCGTCAGCCTCATCTCTGGAACCAGTTCAACATTCATGTGAGAGACAATACAGGACAGTGTGCTCGCCATCGACACAGAAAACAAACAAATATATAAACAAATATTTTTAGCTGAATAAAGTGTTTATGACATGCAAAAGCAAAATATGTTTTTCTGAATTTTTTTTTAATAAAAACTGGGGAAATATTTTTTATTCTCAAGTGAATGCATCACATTTCCATGACAACACACTGTAATGTAGTCATAATATATGTGTTAATATATGTGATACGTATTAATTAATAGGCGTTTTCGGACCAGAGGAACTTTTTCATATTTTCATAAACCTCCCTTTTTATTGTATCCGCACTGCAATAGCAACAATTGGAGTTCTTAAAACACTGTTTTGAAAGGGTTTTTAGCTCCTATTTCAGAATAGGTACTCACTGGCACAAGAGAAGCCATGAACAACATAAGTATGCGGTGATTGGTCAAACACATGAGCCATTTTTAGGTCCAGTTCAGACCAATGACTCACGACGAGACAAAACCATTTTAGAACACTGTAGAGAAAAGTTGCAGCGGTGTGAACTGGCTGGTCTGAGCTCAACTCAAGCTGGCTGATGGTGTCACCTGCAACTCAGCTGGACAAATCGCCAGCAGCAGGTTTTAGAGCGTAAAGCTCGTCACCTGTTTCTATAGTCAGTCGGCTTTAAGTGAAGTCCGCTGGTCAAGTCAAAATGACTGCAGACGGCGTGTTCGCTTGCTGCGGCAGGTGCTGTGTCCCGGACGAGTGCTCTGTTTCTGTCCTCACGGTGTGCCGGTGTCGAACGGTGGGTCGCTGCTGCTGCTGCTGCTCGCTATATGTGCTTATGCCCCCTCACAAACACACCCATTCTCATGGACTAACTAATTGGCGCTGGTTACTTATATTAATGTGGCATATCTATTATGAATTCAGTCCATCTGATGCTCGTTTTGTTTCTGTTTTTCGCTGTTTCATCACTACTACAGATGCAGCTGTAGCCAGTATCTCACTATTACTATCCTCGTCCACATTTTAAGAAGCTACAAATTATATTCAGCCACAAAATAAGCCTGAAAAGCTGCAAACAGAACAGAAGTACAGAGAGTTGTTGCATAGTGATGATGCACCATCTCATCTAGTTGCATTGGTGTGAACTGGCAGGTTTTTAGAATGTCGCAGAACCGTGCATTGCAAGTAGCTGCCTGTTTCAACTCATCTTTGGTCTGAACTGGGCTTTAAAAACCTGTCAGCTGTGTAAACGATGGATAACACGAAACACAAACAACAGCTCATAACAAAAAATTCGAAGAAGACACGATTAAATGGACTGGCAACAAAGTCCAGGCTTTACTGAAGATATCTGTGACAGTGGAAATATAGTGTGATTTTGATTCGTGAAAGTGATAATACTGTACCAAACGCGGGCCAGCTTTTAATGTCACTTCAGCGTTCTTAGTGTTAGCAAATCAGCATTTCGGTGCTCCAACGTGTGCAAATGTAAACAGAAAAAAAGCCCTTGCAGATATGTAGTTCTCGTCGGAACTTCACAGAACGGTTTGGTCCAAAAACGCCCTTTGTATTTGTAAACAACAATAACTCATTTTGTAGGAACTAACAAGTGGAAGCTGGTGTTTTTACAGATCATGTATAACAATATAGTAAATACAGTTCTAATAATACTAAATATATCTTGTAGTTTAATGTTCTTACCGTGTGAAGCCACCACACGTCCTCAGCAGGTCCACAAAAGCAACACCTATAAAACCGTCTACGTTGAGGATCAGGTTGGGTTTCTGAAAATAAAAAAAGGATGTCAATTTATTTAAATGTCAGAGGAGTATCAGTGCGCCAACTTGCCCAGTTCAACAGAAAGAGGAGGAACAGTCCAAACAACATGTTGTGCATTTGTTGCTAAAATGATCTCACTGGAAGATTTGAACACAGTGTAGTATCCTTCACTTATTTCATTGTCCTGATGGTGTTGTTTCTGTCACACCTGTCCCTCAGGACTATTTGATTTCACTCAATTTTAGCTTTCTCAAGTAGGGATGGGAATTGAGAACCAGACCCAAACTGACAATCCACTGCAATCGTATGCCCCTGAGCTTATTGATTCTTTTTATTGATGCCGGCATGTTTTTCTGACAGTTACGTAAAACAATGACATCATGCGTCTACACTGCTGGAAACTTGTGACAAGAAGGAGTCATCTCGGAGACGAAGAGACAGTCCAAAGTGTGGCCTCATTTTATCAGAAAAGTTACAACAGTCGTAAACGTCTGTAAAAATGATCATTTCAAGTAAAGGTGTAAACACCCGCATTATGATGAGACCTCCTTCTACTCAACACCGGCTTAAATTCCAGGAACGCCATGTATTTGACACTGAGCAGGAGTTCCACTACCTCCCAGTCAAGCAGCACATCCATTACTGAGGGTAAACATTTTGTTGTAACAACATCAGAGCTACTCAGAGAGGCTTAACTGATTTTTGCTTTGACCAAGAAAACCTAAATGAAAATGAATGCTGTACAAATAGTCCCTTATTTTATCTATTTTAGACTATGAGATAATAAAACAGCTGATGCTAAAAACAACTTCTTTCCACACAGAGAACTGATCGGGAATCAGTGAGGGACTCAATAAAAAAAAACTGAACTATAAGCAGAACTGATAACGGAATTGACATCAATAAAATCGTATCAATGTCCATCCCTGTTCTTACGGGAGAAAGTCTTCACATGTTTTGCGTCACTGTTGCTGATTCAGCTGACAAGTACCTTAGAGGTGGTGATCTTCTCTACGTCCAGGGCGTAGTCCAGCAGCTGGGTGGAGGTAAAATGCTGCTTAACAAAGTCCTTCAGGATCTGCACACGCATGTCGGGGTTGTTGATCTGAAAACAGAGACAAACTGTGTTCTGAACTCTGAAAACTGAAATCTCTGAACTGTAAACATGTATTTTAGTTCTGATCTAAAGAAGAATTATTCAAAGGTATAACCTTAGCAACTTTATACTGTAATCTAAGACACCACATCGTTTATGGCTCTTGATAATGCAGCTAGAGATATTGTGAAAAGCGGAGCGCTGCATACTGATTTGACTCTGTGGCCGATGCCCATGATCAGCTTGCCGTCCTTCTTCATCTTGTTGACGAACTCCATGGGCAGCATGCCGCTGTCAAATGCCTTGCTGAACTGCTTTGCGGCCGCATCCAGAGCACCTCCAAAACGGTCCCCCTGGAATTCATTAATAAATCATGTCTCATTACAAAAACAGTTTTAACGACATGACCCAAGTGATGATGTGAAGTGAGTGGGTGAAATGTGAGCATTTTCAGATTTTTTTCTGGTTAAAAATGGTTGCACGGTGTATGCGTGTAAGTGTGTGAGCGGTACTGACGATGGTGAGCAGTCCAGAGGTGAGGCTGGAGATAAGATCCTTGCCAGCACGAGCACAGACGATGGTGTTGTGAGCACCAGAGACGGCAGGGCCGTGATCAGCAGTCACCATCAGGCACATCTCAATGAACTGGCAGGCGTAGCGCGGCAACCTGGACAGAAACAAAGTTTATTCCACTGACAATATAGTTGTAAAACACTTCCTCTCTCCACCAGTGTGATACTAACCTGCGCTGGAACCAAAGCAAGCCCAGCACTCCTCCTAAACCCATCTCCTCTTTAAAGACCTCGGTGATGGGCATGCCGGCGTAGATGAGCTCCTGGCCTCGCTCGTCACAGATGCTCGTCATAAATGAGGCTGGCTTACGGATCAGGCCCAACTCCTGGAGGGGTAAAACAGACAGAGGGTGGGTTATAACACACAGATAATAAGCAGACAGTGAAAAGGTGCATATACTGTAGCACTTTTTACACAGAGATTGCACAACAGGGCTGCTATGATGTCCCTTCATTACGCCAGCTTAGCTTTTTTCCACAAAACTAAACACCGTCATCATGCTGCCCCAGTGTCATAATTTTCCATAGTATGCCAGCGTCCTGGAAGCAAAAGAGGCGTGACATGTAACATAACAGTGGGCCTCTAGCATGACATTAACATACGCCTCGGCAGTGCTTTCTAAATAACAGCATGGCATAATATGGCAATGACAGTCATTTCCTGTCCCCGTTATACGGCGGCTGTTCTCATCTTCTCTTCGGAGGGTAAGGAGCTCCCTGACCTCACTGTCTCCTAGATTTTTGGACATTTTCAACAGTTCTTCTTTTTTTATCTTCTTTTCTATATAAATTTAGCTTTATTTAATACATTCATTACATGAGTACGTACGTTTCAGACTTTCATTACAGAAGTTGTAGAAAATATATTTCATTGTATATAAAAATGTAAAAATAAATTCAGTTGCACAACACATAAATAAAATGTAGGGAAAAGAAAGAAACGTGAGGAAAACAAAAACATTCAGGTTCTGCTGAACAAATGGAGTAAAACTAAAATGTCTAAATTATCTAATACTTTTGCCAATTTATAATTTTTGAGTTCTTAATTTTCAGTACTGGTCAAGTACATTTTAAAATCAGTATCTTTAAAAAAATGTAAAAGGAGGGTCTTTTAGGCCAGATCAATTTATATATATAAAATTTTGTTAAAATTATAATCAAGTCTATTATGTGCTTTTCATCAGTCGACGCCTCTTCTTTGAGTTAGCTGCTAACTGCTACATGCTGCTTTTTAAATCTCCAGGCGGTGGGTTGCACACATAACGCATTGTCACAACGGCACACAGTACCGTCACATCCTGCCAGCGGTCCCTTTTACACAGATGTCAATTTAGGCGAGACAACTCTGTCCCTCCATTCCATGATCGTATCTTCTATAAAAAGTGGTGAGGCGGAATAACAGCACGACAATCTGCCCAAACAGGCAGTCTGTATAAGGTGCTAATGTAAGGTGATAAGTAACAAATTGCAGTACAGAAATGCAAACTGATATGTTGTAGGTATGAGAAGTTGATTATTTAACTGTTAAGTGTCCCACTGATTTAATACATAGGTCACAATCCTTAAATAAACTCACTGACCTTAAAATAATTTTTTGTTCATACTATGTGTCTTTGATAAAAATGAATATTGGCCAATATAGACAGCACCTGGCCTTTAAAATCTATTAGCTATCAGACGCTAGTTTTAATAACAAAATAAACTGATATATTTCCATAATTTTTTAAATAAAAACTAGTAAAAAAATTTCACTTGTCATCACTGCATTACACAATAAAAAAAAAATAAAATAAAACTGAAAAAAATAAGCAAACCATCCTTCAGCACATCTAAAGCTCTCTAATTTAAATAAATAAATAAGAAACTGATAATAATGAGATTTAATTGTTACCATTCAAGATTCAACAACTATTCAAGTCTTCAGGGGCTAACACAGATGCTGTTGAAGAAAACAAAGCTGTTTTAGGTTTACTAAGTACGAAATAATGACAAAGTTTCTTACCCTGGCCCAAGAGTAATCCATAGGCACTGTAGGGGGAGGCACCTCCTGGGCAGGTATGATGGTCCCATTGGCCACCAGGTCGTCATAAACAGTCCTGTTTCACCATTTATTCACATCAGTTAAAACCCTAAAAACAATTCAGTGACAAACTCTGGTATGACAGTGTGATGAATTTCTCACCTGATGACATCCCCTAGTTCATCAAAGCTCTTCGGTACATAAGCTCCAGCGTCCCTCAGAGCCTGGTTCTTGGCTACAGCTGTTTCTGAGGCCTGGTTGGCGCAGGCTCCTGCATGGCCGAACTGAACCTGTAGATGGCAGCATGACATGTCCAGATAAAAAACCTGAATTCTCTCTGAACTGCAACAACAAAATCCAAAGCCAGTTATTTTAACACAGTCACAAACCTCTGAAGCGAACATGGTGGCGCAGGTTCCAATACACCAGCACACTACAGGCTTGGTTATCCTGCCCTCTGTGATGCCTTGGCAGATCTTATACTCCTCTGAGCCTCCAATCTGAGGGGTCAGAGCAAAACAGATGTTACAAATGTGAAATATTTTTAGTTATTGCCTTTTGTAAATGAAAGAAAAAATATCATTATGATGTTAATCTGAAAATATAAACATCCATGGAGCTACTCTCACCTCTCCCAGCACTACGATCATCTTAACTCCTGGAGTGTCCTGGTAACGAAGGACGTGGTCCATGAAGGTGGAGCCTGGATATCTGGACAAATAGGACCAAAACACAAGCACTTTAAAGTCTTTCAAGTGACAAATTATTTCTGTGGGGCAGGGATAAAGACATCTCAAGACTGAATCACAAATGCAAGTTAGTCCAAAACTATTTTTTCGAAGGGGTGTTATCAACAACTGTGGGTCAAAATGCCTCTGGAAGCACCTGGACAGACCTATAACCAAGAAGGGCAACCACACACGTGCTGTAATGTGAGTGATAAATGCAAACAGACTACAGAGTCAACTTATAGCCCTGTGGTGCTGGATGGCCCGCCAACCATTTTCAGAATAAAATGACCGACACTGGGATTTTTTTTTGGGTGCTTTGAATCCAAAAAAGAAGCCAGAGTGCATAAAATCATCAAAATAGATCTTGTTTCCCAAAAAAAGACAAGAGGCCCCAAAAGAGGTCCAGGCTAAGCCCCAAATATCCTCAAATCCTAGAGACACCCCTGCGAACACCTGACCTGTGCAGGGCTGCTGTGGATGGATTTGTCTTTTGGCAAAGATGAGTGAGAACAGCAAACGTCAAAAGGTTGAAAACCTTTTCTTTTACTTTATTAATGTTTGTTTATGTTCCTGTCACTTTGCAAAAGTGGCCCCTGGGCAAAGCAAGGTGGGTATCCCTTGACTGCAGTGTACAGAGATGAGCTGTGATGGTGTAGCAACAATATGTCTAAACGAGCGTTGCTATTTTTACCATCAGAATTTAAAAAAACAGCACTTCAACATTAAGTTTCACATCAGCATCAGCCATCTCAGCTGGTTTTGAAAATGCCTCGAGGGTGGTCCTCTAGACTAAGCTAGGTTCAGGCTTGCCGCAGTGTTCCTGGCATGAGGGTGCATGAGCCAAAAATGACATCATGATGTGTTTTGCATAAAGCGCCAAGACGCCCATATCATCAGTCATCATATCAAACACGCCTCATATTAGATAAACTGTCTGAAAGAACAGAAGCAGGAACAGACACATCTGCCAGAGCAAATCAAACATGAGCTCACAGATTTGTCTGGTTCTCAGGCTGATAGATCATCTACAAATTCAAACACTTAAAGTTTCACAACAGGCTTCAACAGGATGACTGTCTCTGACGCCTTAGCAAATAATTTGCAAATAAGTTTGTGTACCTGTCTCCTCCGATGGCCACACCTTCATAGACGCCGTCTGTGGTGCGGGAGATGATGTTGTTCAGCTCATTGGACATGCCCCCGGAGCGCGACACGTACGCCACGCTGCCAGGGCGATACAGTTTGGAGGCCAGGATGTTGTCCAGCATGCCACCTGTGTTGCCGATCTTGAAACAGCCTGGCTTGATGCCACCGACCTGGAGGACAGAAAATACTGAGTATCAAATGAACTTATCTGTGCCAGGTGAAAGTGATCATTATTCTTCTTACAGACATTAATGATTAAACACATCTACACGCTCTCATTAAGACACAACGATCGCTGCATTCACAGTCTACTGCAGCACTTTGACACACTCCCTTTAGTAACAGTCTCTGTTGGTGAGATATGGCTGCATACCGTAGCAGGGCCGATGATAGTGACACCTTTCTCATCAGCCATCTTGATCAGCTTCCTTGTCTGAGCTTCAGGGATGCCCTCAGCGATGATTGCGATTGTGTGGATCTGAAAACACAATTAGATAACAGAGCCGACTTTCATCTGGCTGAATGTTTATGCAGTGATGTAAGAGCTTGTATGTAAGCACAGTATGTCTCTCTACCTGTGGGTACTGCATGGACTCCACAGTGCTGTCGAAGGCTGAGCGCAGCGAAGCAAAGCTAATCAAGACGTCCACATCGGAGTGCTTCTTCATGGCATCGGCCATGTTCTTATAGACTGGCACCAGGATCTCCTTGTGGCCCCAGTAGAACTTCTGCTTATGATCCCCACTAGGAAACACAGAAATTACAGAAATAAATATATACACATATATTTTAACTTCCCGAGAGCAGTCTGATTTGAAAATTTGGATATCTACTGTCACCACGGCTACGTTCACGTTACAGGGCTTAAAGCTCAACTCTGATTATTCCCCCAGATCCAATCTTCCAAGGTTTCCTACACATTGATTTATTTGTCGCGGTATGCCATGATAATATCTGCCGCTACATGTTGTTTTTTTAATCTTTGGAGCTGAAATGTTCATTCGGAGCGCTATTGGAATATGTATACTGTTCAGTTATTCACAGCACCACAACTAAAACTTAAGTGTTCATTGCACTGGGTCTAAAAGTTTGCTTTAAATTGCTCAGCTCTGACCAGATCGACTGGTCAATCACCCACCCTGCGACTCAAAACTCCACAAACTGGGGAAAAAGTAATTGAGGACAAAAAAAATGAACTCGTGAAGATTTCTGCACTGCCTTCACAGACCCGCAAAAACCTCTTAAGTAAGAGAGGTGATACAGAATACTACAAAGGGACATAAAACAAAAAAAGAAAAGCCACATTTGCTTATAACATTAAAGCCATGTTTCACATCAAAATAATTACAAAGGGTGTGAGCAGGATAATCAAATT
Source organism: Cephalopholis sonnerati (assembly GCA_019142605.1). Classification (NCBI taxonomy): domain Eukaryota; kingdom Metazoa; phylum Chordata; class Actinopteri; order Perciformes; family Serranidae; genus Cephalopholis; species Cephalopholis sonnerati. The sequence goes on from JAGQAX010000128.1 coordinate 19,886, forward strand.
CTGTCAATAAAAATCTTGTCTTTTGATCTTTTAGGTTCGGTTTCCTACTAAAAGTACAAAAGAGCTGAGCACAGGCATTTCATCACGATGAAACATGACTTGATAAAAGATATAAAGACAAGTTAAAGCAGTAAATGAGAATAAAAATATCACAACTAGAAGTTAATACTTGCTCAAAACACTTGACCATAGTGCAGGGTGTCTACAGGTATCAGACAGCTAAATTTAATGCCTTTTAAGACCCACTGAAGACACCTTTTAACCAAATTTAGGACAGATTTTTGGACAAATCGGGTTTTACTTATTTCGCAGGTAAGTAGTATATATGCCATCTTGTGCAGAGGTAGGTGTTATATAGGAATATGGTTATTAGAGTGAGTTAAGTTGATCTACATTTTGCCAACAGGTAAGTGTAAGTATGAAGTAAAATGACAGTGTTATAGGTTTTTTAAGATTAGTAACAGTGAAACATCACGTTTTGTAATTCAATTCATTTCAGACAAACTTGAGACCTCGAGGAACCTACGTGAAGGGGTAGACCATGGCAGCCACGGAGGGTTCCTCCCGGGAGCACACGTAGTCAAAGTCCAGCATGCCTTGCACGGCTCGTGTCTGCATGCCCCAGACTATGGTCTTAGTTTGTTTTCTGAAGAGTGTGGTGGCTTTGGCTGTAAGAACAAGACGGCAGACAGAGGGAGAGACACAGAGAGAGAAAGAGCACGAGTCAAGTTAGAGCTGGAAACAGAAATAAAAACCACCACAAGCGAGACGAGGGGGGTCAGGCTGAGGAAAATAGCAGGAATGGGGATGGTAACAAGCAGAGTACAGAGAGTACTCACTCTGAGGACAGAGATACAGGAGGTAGAGAAAATAACTTCTCATTGCGATCAAAGCACCACCACTTCAAGAGGAAGGTCATGTTTCTCTTTGCCGATGCAGTTTGCCTGCATTAGGCGTATGACAGGGTTTTTATAACCAGCACATCTGTTTTTAGCTGACATATTACATTCAACCTAATAGAACTCACATTTGTACGTGTGACCAAATTATTGTGAGAGTCCAGTATTTTTTACACCTCCAGGACACACAGTTAAATTTGTTAATTTGGGTTCCCATGATGTTAAAATTAAAATGGCACCAGTGGTTATGGTTGAAGATTTGGAACAGGGGACATTATTTGAAGTTAGATTAAAAACTTTTTTTTTTGGTGTGACCATCAAGGGGCCAATGTATTCTTATATTTTCACCTAAATATCAATGATAGCATCCAAATGGTGATTTAACTTCCATTTTTTCCAAATGCAAAAAGTCTTTTTCTGCTGTATGTTAGAAACATCAACCCACCAATGACCAAGCAAGAAACCATGTAAGCCTTGATTGTTGATGACAAAGATGTCCATTAGTAACTCAATGAATGCATTAAAAGCCGAAGTCAAAAATACCAAAGCAACCCAGCAGCAGTGCAAGAAAAAGAGAACCTGAAACATTTAAATGTCCATGGTCAGTGTGAGTTAAAGGGACACAACCCTGCAATAGATCTGGATGTCACGTTCTGTTTAAAGTGCATGATGTCTTGTTAGTGTACAATGTGGTTTGAAGCATGTGCTGTTAATCACCACGTTGCCACACATTTGTTCCAGTCCTCCCAAGTCTCTCCTCTCTGTCCAGACTCCCTGCCGTCTGTGGTTCTCTGATCTGATCCAAGGGAAGCTGTGCACAGAGCTATCAACTGTGCAGCACTATCACTTCAGAGCAACAAGTACTGTTTTCCAGGGTTTCTCTAGGGTTCATCATGTTATGTTTAAGAATACAGACGGAGGTTTCAAGTTAATATCTGTGTGATGATTATAAAGGCCAAATTATGAACTAAGGTGGAAAACCAGCAAGGTTCTTTAGACCACTGGTTCCCAACTGGTCCCGCCATGGTATCCAGATTTCTCCTTAGTCTTTAGTTCAAGGTCCACACTGTTCAACACATTAAGTGTCATACTTGTGTTTGGCCATGTTGTCAAGCTAGTTTGCTGTCTCCCTATCTATTAGTCACTCACTCTACAGCAGGAACTGCACTTCAAAATTAAAGCTCATTGATGGAAATTCATTGTACTTAAAATAAAGTGTATTTTTTACAAACTTGACACGTTTGCAAGTCACCTGCAGTCCATTCAGAATGGACCTGCAACCCACTTTTCAACCGCGACCCACTAGATTGGAACCACAGCTTTAGACGTTTCAAGACCTGCAAGTATCCTGGTTTTAGATTGAAGCTGGTCTTAAAAGGGAAAGCAAACTATGAGTTGATTGATTTCTCTTGGCTGTGGTGGGCCATGGTTTTGTCTTCAGGTACTCCTACAATTCAGTTCTAGTAATATGAAATATCTGCCAAGGTTGAGCAATTGGATAAAATAAATCTGCTGTCAGTGACGGGCTGAGTACATCGAGGGTTTTTTTTTTTTTTTTTTTTTTTTGAGTGATTATTGTCATTTTATTTTGCTGATGTAATGATCTTCCTCCAAAGAACGAGTAAGAGCCGCTACTCAGCGTGCAGCTAAACACAAAAGCCCTGTTTCCACCAAGCAGTACGGTACAGTTCAGTTCAGTACGCTTTTTTTTCCATTTCCATAGTGAACAGTTGTGGATGGTACCAATGGAACCATTCTGTACTGTCCCCATTTTTGGTCCCCCCTCTGTTGGGGTACCTAGCACACAGATCTGGTACTAAAAGGTGGAGCTGTGAACACTGCAGTCTGTTGATTGGTCAACAGAGGACGGTCACTCTGCTCAAGGCTGAGTTGTGTCTGGTTTTGAGGCTCATGTAACCACTGTTCATACTGTGGAGAGTTTTATTAGTAAACTGTAACTATAAAATGAAAGGATGTTTTGCTGCCTCTTGCAGCAGCTGGAGTCTGAGAAAAAATAACTTAATTCACTGAGACGACTGCCGGCAACTTTTAAGGTGGAACGTTAACTTGTAATTTTACTCATTGCCGGAGGTGACAACATGAATCAATCAACACACCTTAAATTTCACTGTGACAACTTTGACCATTACTTTTTTTTTATATGACATACACTTTTAGTAATGAGTGGATCTTCAAGCATTTATATGTATATTAATTTCAACTGGGTTACGTGAACGGCAAATATTCTAATCCTCACTTAGAGGGAAAAAAAAGTGTCGTGGATCGTTGTTCCTGTGGGCTCCAGCAACACTAAACCCCTAAGCTTGCCTGAGAAGGACTAAATGCACAAAGCTGCTATTTTTAAATATCCCATGGAGAGAGACTCTCACTGCAGCCTGTTTTCTTTTGTCCGGAAAATGTTTGCATGTAACTCTGTTCTGTGGACAATAAACAAGGTGCAGACTGATAAAAGAGGAACAACAGTGAGCTTTGGGTGAAAACAATCCTGCCCACATGAAAGAGAACCGTTTGCAGTAGAAACACTAGGGTCTAGGTACCATGTCTGAAGGGTTACTTTTACTGATACTGAAAGTGTTTGGTGGAAACAAGGCTAAAGTGTAAAGACAGATCTGACTATTTGAGACTACTCAGTGACAGACTCTCATTCAGCAGGCTAACACTTAGCATAAAGAGGGCGGCAACAGCTGAGAGAGACAGCAGGGGAAAAAAAGAGAGAGTAGAGCCAGCATACTTTTGCATCTAACTTTGTGAATTAAGAGTTTGTTTTGTAGAGTTGGTGATTGTTTGGACAACGGAAAGACTAATTAAAATGATTTTGGTATTCTGCTTCTGTCGAGTCTGAATGAAGTGTGTTTTGTAATGAGTTAACAAGGCAGTTAAACTCATCTTAGTTTAGTGAACGAGAGAAACTTCAATTCAGAGGGTGAACAGCTGTATTTTTCTGTTTAATAAGGAAAATATGTGCAAGAATATTTCCTTTCTTGACATTATGTGAGTTTATTGAATAGACTAAAGAAGCTAAGAAGGCTTGTGGAATGAAGTGAACTCGCAGCATGAATATAACGGCAATCACAAGTTGTTGTGGGTTTATGGTAACGAATTTCCCAACCCTAATGCAATATCAGCTCCCCTTCAGGTGAATAAGCCACTATAAGAATGCGAAGAAGGACAGACTGTGGAGGAACAACATCGAACAGACAAAAATGGGAAGGCAAGGAGAAGTGGACAGAGGGCGGAGAGGGCAGGAGCACAGGTTTTTTCACACCCTTCCATACCTCCGCTGCAGCCTGAAGAGGCTTGCACTTCTGTGACCCCCACGGCACAGGAACACAAAATACGACAAAATGAGCACAAAAAAAAAAGAGAAAAGGATGAGTGCATCTTTACCTCATTCATTGAACAGACTTTGGTGCATTCTGTTAACTGTGCTTCATCTCTGAGAACACGTCATAAAAAAGCACACTAGAGGAAAGACCATGCAGAGCTCAGCTGCTACAGAGCATGCTTTTACTGTGAAAAGCAACCTAAAAAGTATAGTCTGGCCACAATAGCCTGTGCTGAACGTTCTAATGCTACAATAAGACTATCTCTAAACAACAAGCTCAGTTTCAAGAAGACAAGTCTTTTCTTGTATTTATAAGTTTTAGCATTAGAAAACTGATCTGCTTAATTTCTGGATTGTCTACAAGTCTTTCTACAGTTTTCAATTGTTCAAAATACGACTTATTCATATTGAAAAAACAGCAAAATCTTATTACTGAAGAATATAACGTCCCCACTGGACTACTGAGGCACTGAGAAGATGCAAACATGTGGCACCACACACAGACAAACACCCTCCAGGATTAGTTGGGCAAGCAGTAAGAAGACAAAGAGGCAAACCAGTGTAGAGTGTGTGGGCAGCCGAGCGCAGTGTGGGCATGGCACACCCATCACTTACCTTTCCAATCGCCCGTGACGGCATTCTTCAGAGGCAACAGTATAGAATGAAGAGAGTCTTAGAGAAATGAGCGTAAGAAAGACGAGGGTGAGTGGACAGTTTGTGCAGCAAAACAAGAAGAGCAGGAGGGAGAAATAGACAGAATATTAAAACGCAGAACAGCGGTGAGGGAGAGGAATACAGAAATACAGGGAGGGAGACATAGAAAGAAAATTAAAATGCAGAACAGCAGCGAGGGAGAGAAATACAGAAATACAGGGAGAGAGAAATACACGACGCAAGGGTAAATGAAATGAAAAAGCAGCAGTGTATGAGTACATATGGAGTCTTGCTGATAAGCAGCAGTGGAGAGGTGAGTGCCGCCGTGTTAGTTACCTGCTGGAACACCTGCTTTAGACTTTTTGGCCGGGGTGACATCGTTAGACGTTCTCGGCTCAGAGAATGAAGCTGTCCTTGTTGCAGCTGGAGTCTGGGGCAGAAAACAGAGAAACAAATGTGCTATTCAAAACCTTTACAGAAGCTTCCAAGAAAAATGGTGGCAGGACACAAACAATTTCCCTCCTGCAGTAATATTTAACTTTTATTTTTTTTTCATTTTTACTCTACGCAGGCCACGCATGAGTTTCTCATGCATCAATATAGCCTTGACAGCAGGTATACATTGTGAAAAGAACATGGAGGACCACAGTTAACAAATAAAAAAGCAGGCTAAAGAGCAAACAGGCTATATAAAAGGAACACCACACAGCGCTATACAATAGAGCTACTCAAATACGGTCAAAAGTCCAAACCTTTAACGGTGTTTCAACAAGCATGACTGCATTATATCGCAAGTGAATGAATGACCTTAAACATGCAACAACTACAGGTGGACAAAAGGTGCATATATATGTGTGCAATCTCAAATGTTAACTCTCACAAATGGCAAAATCAGTTAAGTAGATTTACATAAGGACGTCACTAGACAATTAGATATGAAAATGTGGTGCCTGTCTCAAGCAGCACAACATCTAGAACATGTGTAAAGAGAGGCATAAGACCTGCAGACCATTCTTATTTTCCCTCAGTGTGTGACTGAATGAAAATACCTTTGCACTGTTGCTGGCATTGAGGAGAAAGTTGGCCGTATGTGCGTCCATTGGGGGCTGGTTAGGGATTGGCTTGTGGCCCAGAGCCATTCCAACGATGGCTGTCATATGGGTTTCAGTACCAAACACATGGATAGGAATACCTGTGGTCTTCCCTGCAGAATGAGTTGAACAACTCCATTTAAAATAGTTTCTACTAACTTGGCTTGCATAAAAAACTTTGATTATTTTGTAACATTTCAACAGGTTATAAGTTGAAATTCAACGATTCAACTGTTTTGCTTTGTCTGGAGATGTTTATAGAGTATATGCAGCAATTCATGAATAACCCTACATGTTGTTGTAACACAACATCTGAAACAATTCCTTTACTGTTGTCCATTTGGGCTGTTGTGACATTCAGCTTCATCTCACTCACCTACTTCCCCCATGACCCTCAGCCCCTCCTGATAGTTGGGCCCGCCACGTCGAACAAAGATGGTGACCTCGTGCTCCTTCAGAGGACCTTGGTAGTCTTTGATGGCCCTGACAATGCCCTGAGGAGAGAGACATGCAGGTCAGCTATGTGGATCACGGACTGTGGATTCTTTAGAAATACCTGCATAGGTGTGTCAGCCAGTAAAGAGCGTCTCTGATCTCTGGACCTTGCAGTGTCTGAGCTTGTAGAATTTTTATTTTCCTTCTTAATACTTGTTATATTTTGATTCTCCATTTTGTAGATTGCCATTTTTTAAATAGAAGGAGCATTCTTAATTTTATTTTTTTCCTTTCTTCATTTCCATGCTGCAATTTTATGTATTAATTGTGTATAAAATCATGTAAAAGGCTGTATTTAATGGTGTTAAAAAGTAAAATTATGAGGAAAAAAAGTGTCTCAGAGACATGAGAAATCCTGGTGTTGTTTTAATAAACACCACTGAATACGTCCGTATCAGAAAGCATGATGCAAAATCTTAATTTGACATGCTTCAAAAGGACTAAGAGACATTTTTTCACCAGTATTTTCTCACTGGTATCATCAGTATTTTTCTGTAGAGACAGTACTTATTGTCGTCTTCTAGAAGTTAACTGAATTTGTAATGTATCGTTCATTAGTTATGGCGCTGGATTTCCCAAAAGAACATGGGAAATGTACTTTGATATCTTCAGAAAGAGAACAGAATTTAGTTTTCATGTTGTTTTTTCTCTTTTTAGAAATTATGAATACACATTTCATTGACTTTATCACACTCTGAAGGCCTGCGATAACATCTACACCTGACGTTGTTTACTTTTCATGATGTGTCTGATAAATACAGCACGGTATTTCACCTTGAATGTAGCTGCTACATTGGTGAAGTTGGCAATACTTCCTCCGATGATCAGCACCTTCCCTGCAGGACACAGAGACAGAAGTGTTGATGATTTAAGGACATATTTATGGCTGAAATCTGAAACCCCACTACCACAGTTTGGTGACAGCCATGATGTCTATTGCTGGCAGCGTACACACAGTCAACAGTGTCCTTGTGACACACTGAGGGAGAGCGAGCAGGTCACATTGCAGAGGAATGATTACACACTGACTTTCAATCTTAAAGCAAACATAGCTACAGGAGAAAAGTCTGGTTTGTCTAAAACAGTCAAGATTTTCCAAAAGTGTGTCTCCCCCCTCTTTCACCTCTGGCCTAATTTTTTGTGCAAACAAAGCCAGATGAAGTGTTGGCAGCACACACCTTGAGAATGTTTCTCCCGTGTCATGAGAGAGAGGATGGTTTTCGCGTAGTCATACGTCTGCTGTTCACTGGGAGCGCCAGAGTACTCGCCGTAGTTGGCCAGTTCGTCGACCCCGCCCAGGTCACAGATGGTGTCGCTGCAGAGAAGGGATTGTGGACAGTTAAGTAAAGTTGCTTTTGGTTTTAATGGTAGCTTGTGGAGTATTCGTGTAAACAAAGAAAAGTATCACTGTGGTCTAACAAAGGTCACAAAGCCTATTTTTAGTGTATTTTTTTAAAGTAAGTCCTGTATTTTTCACATCCATTTTTACTAGCTTGTAGTCTTCCTCAGTCTTCACTGCCTCTGTTGGTACATTGCTGCATATTTTGGCACACACACCAGTCCCCAGAAGAAAATGTTTGTATTTTAAGTTTCTGCAAACCACAGATGAGCCTTTAGGGAGATTGCTTTGTCAGCTATGCAGTTGTTATTTCGGTCAAACAGACAATGCTTTTGCCTATGACCAGTGTTTGTGAAATCTACAGATGCGTTACATATGCAACGTTTCTAAAGTGATGCAATATATGAGCTGAACTTGTCACTAGGGGGATGGAAAGGCTGTGTTTTGCTGTTAGCCTCCCATCTTGGGTGTTTTAAAGCGACCCCACAGCGAGGAAAGTGCAGCGAAAAGCCTTTGTTTTTTACCAGGACATCATTGCTTTTCCTGCCGGCACTGTGCCCCCCAAATGTGATGTTTTCAGCCAAAACATGATCTTTTTTTTCTAGCCGTAATCAAGTGGTTGTTGTGCCAAAACAAAAACACACGTTAACTACAGCTGAAACATGAAGTTTTAATCTATCAGCTACATAATAACATGCAAATGTAACACATCCTGAATGCAGAAACATACAATGACAACATTTTTTCTGACAATTTGGTGGTGGCACATTACAGCCAACTGTAGATCAGGGGGAAACCATGGGCAGGAACACATGAGCCTATACACGACACAAACAAAACAGGAACCTCACCTAAAAAAAGCTGCTCTAAAGTGCTACTAGGAGGTTAAAATCTCCACAGGGTGCCTTCAAACAAGAAATTGCTGCGTTGGCAACAAGATTATCAAACAGGCTTCAGATGCAAAGCACGTTTTTTGCATGTGACAGTGACTGCTTTGTTTCAAACCACAGCTTAGTGGCACAGATTATTACACACATAGTATATATTTCATGTAACAAAGCACTTTGGATAGCTCTGTTAGCTACAAAGCCTCAATATAAACCCTTATAGATAAATGGACTACCTGTAGACCACTGAAGCCCCTCCTCCGGCCACCATGGTCCAGATCCTGCCACGAGGGTTCAGCAGGGTCAGCTTCAGACTAGCACCACTCTTTGAATCTAGATCAGCTATGTATGCCTCCTACAAGGGACAGATAGAGGTAATAAGGTCAAGGATGGAGGCATAAACTGAGATTCAAACTACATGTGTACTTCAGTTGCTGACTAATGTCAATCTAAGTAAATAAAGGGGTATGCATTATGTACCTAGACCAAGAAAAAAAGTTACTACCCCAAATCATTCAGCTTTTACACCTGCAGTATCATAACTCTGTAAACTTTAACACACACGTACATCAAAACCTGATTTGTAATCCTTCACATCTCACCTCTGGATATGCTTCTCTGCCAAAGGGCGGCGGAAACTCCACATCACCCCATTTAGCCTTGCAGATGTAATCTGCTGTGGCATCAATCTTAGCTGCCATGTCGAGGATGTACACTCCATCTTTGGTGACGACTGTTCAGAGAATAAAAGAATAAAGAATAAAGATACAGAAGAGTATGTAACAGTGGTAAATCTGATCATTTAAAACTGCTCGTTAATGTGCACACATTAGTAACTTGTTCTCATAAATTGATAATGAATCCCCTCGATGAACTTAATTCATTCTCTTGAATTATTAATGCACAGATGGAGCTCCTACAGTTATAAAACACTTCCCATATTCCCAAATTAAAGTATAACACCAGATCTTGCTTCTAAGAGTTGAGATGCATGTGTCTCTGAAGTTAAGAAAGACATACCTATAGGGTTGATCTCAAGGTAGGTGAAGTAGAGGTCCTCGTACAAGTTGAAGAGGCCGACTATAAAACTGGCCAAAACTCTTCAAGAAAGAAAACAGTCAGTTAAGAAAACTGCACTAAATGAATGCCTTTAAATAACATTTTACTGCCGAACACTTTTGCTAGATGCTTCCACGTTACAGTCCGGCAGTGTTGGGATTCACATTTTGCTCCAAAGAGCTGAGCTTGTGAGAAACTAGCCCCAAACAGAAATGTTTTTCTGATTAAAAGAGAGATCAGCGTGTTCTCTGCACACTGGGGGTGATATTTGGAAAACACTGCACAAGGTCACGTAAGTACACACAAGCTACACTGAAGACAGAGAGACTCTGAATCATTGGCAGAAAAATAAAGGAACAAACTAGCACATTAAGTCCAACACAACCAGGTTTCTGCTGACAGTGACAGGTGGGACAATAATCGAATATCATGATATAAAACACTGCTGGTTATCACTGTGTAATATTTAAAGCACATGAGGGGGAGCGTCTCTTATCAGAGTCTCTCTGAAATGTAGTTAATGGACAAAATTAAATTATAAATTATTCAGTTACAGTCTTAGACTGCTTAAAAATAATGGATGTAGCCACCATAATGTCATCAAATGGCTTGTGGACTCCTGTTTTGAAGCGTCCAGTTTGACATTTTGGCCAGTGCCATTTTACATTTTTCAAATCACGAGGGACAATATTTTGTTTAATTTAAATGGGTGAGTTGTATAAAAATTCATCCCCTGTGCAGCTGTCATGAATGGGGGAATTGGCTATATAGCAGGGCTGTGCCATATCACATCTTTCATGATAATACGGGTCAAATTTTAAATATGATTAAGAAAAATTCATATTGTGACTTGCTGACATAACGATGTCATACCATTATACATAGCAACAACAAGCATGACTGAAAGCAAACTGCTACCAGCTCTCTGGCAGAGGAGTTAGTTCCAAAAATGGGAGCAACTTCAGTATGTGAAATCAGTGGCACTGTGAGGCCTGGGCATCTGAGACTATGCACGCTTTTAGCAACTTGCTGCTTCTATCTCCTGGGTCTACGCGGGACTCGGCAACTCCATGACACTTGTCGTAAGCTCGTCATAATATAAACCTACTGTCTGTAAAACTTGACATGTGTGAATGTTCGATAGCCTTTGTTACATAACAGTCTGTCACAGTTAGGGCTGAAGTGATATCTAATTTTCACTGCACAGTTACGGCAGGCAAAAGAGTTCATAATAATGACATTATCGTGATATCACTGTCATAGTGAATACCAGAGTATCGCAACACCCCTGGTCTAAGTAAATGCAGGTCTCTCTTAGTGTGCATGTGTGTGTGTGCGGCTCTGACAGTCAGCGTTGAGTGACATAGCAGGAAGAGTGCGGGAGAAAAGACAGAGCGCACAGGTCAAGGTAGAAAAAAAAAATCAATATTTTTGGATAAAAGTGAAAGAAGGAAGGGTAAGACGTTCACCTATGTAGGAACTTTTTGATAATTTACTTATTATGTAGCAACTGTTTGTTTCCGTATTCATTCATTTTCTGTAACCGCTTATCCTGTTGGGGGTCACACGGGGGGTGGAGCCTATCCTAGCTGACACTGAGCGAGAGGCAGGGTACACTCTGGACAGGTCGCCAGACTATCACAGGGCTGACACATAGAGACAGACAACCATTCACACTCACATTCACACCTACAGACAATTTAGAGTCACCAGTTAACCTGCATGTCTTTGGACTGTGGGAGGAAGCTGGAGTACCCAGTGTGACCCAGTGTCAACTGTATGACAAAGTGATTTGGGTCTCTCTAATGGACACACGAGTATACTGTAACCAAACGGAAAGTGCGAAAAACTGAAGTTCGAGGGTGTGACCCACTGTCAGCTGCATGACACACACTGACACTGGGTCACACCCAGGAATCTCAGCAGCAACTCCAGGGTGGGGGAACCCTTCTGTGACGTAGCCACGCTGACACTGGGTCACACCCGGGAACTTCAGTTTCTGGGTGTGACCCAGTGTCAGTGTGGCTACGTCACAGAAGGGATCCCCCACCCTGGAGTTAGAACAAGCAAAGTTCCTCTAGTTCGTATTATATCATCTTAAGGACGACTGCTACTACAGAGACAAACCCTCTTTTCGTGCCAGGCTGTATACATGTTTTTTTCTGCTGTAAAGTTGGGCATTTTAACACTGTCATCTGTGGAGCCAGGCTTCAGTGGCCATTAGAGGAACTGCAGATTTTGGCACTTCCTCAGTTGGCTTCATTTTCAGTCTCAAAAGATGGCACTTGGTTACAGTATACACTTTTGTTCCCATTAGAGAGACCCCAAATCACTCGTCATATACAGTTCTATTGTATTTTAACATTCAGGTAAAAAACACCCATATGTCTAAGTTTGTTTTTCTGCTGTGGTTCGTTCCATGAGGATAAAATAAATATCACAAATAAAGGAAGTGTCCGTACTCTTTCTTTTCATCAGGAACGTGTGTGAGGAGCTGCTCCGTGACTTGGTCCTCACTCAGCTTTTCATTCACTGCAACCATCAGCCTCTGGGCCTTGGCATCCACGTCGCCCACCTCCACTCCGCCCTCGTGGTGGAAAAGTACATGGTCGCCCTCGCGTGTGGCATAAATGCACACATAAAACTCCTCCTCCTGAGTGGATCAGTATAGCGTTAGGGCAAACACACGGATACACAAACACATTTTTACATATTTAGTATGCAAACAGCAGAGCGTGCATTTTTCCAGTATTTACAAAAAGGCTGACAAGCTTATTTAAATGCTGTCCAGAACATCCAGTTCCCTATTTTGACAAAACCAACCTTCGCACCAGCATGTTTTCTCCTCACACGTTCAGATCACACGCACATGCTGCAACACTATTCACCCTCAAGTCTGTTCACTTCACACAACTGTGAGGAAATCAACCAACTCATCACATGCACACTGACCTCAATACAAAACGCACAGGATCATTTTTGTATCCTGGCCTTGGAGGTTTCATTGACCTGTGACTATTTGGGTGTTTGCATAATTAAAGGCTCCAAAAATAAACCTGCCGTGGGTTTCAAAACATAACCAACAGGACGTGGAATGTTGAAACACGAGATACTAGCATACGTTACCTGAGGGTGTGGGACAAACGGCTCGATGAGGAAATTCTTCAGCACACCCTTTGCCTTCCCGATCTATTTAAGACAAACACATTAGGTCACAAACCACACACACATCAGTCTCATCTAATTATAGACTTAAGAGTGAAGAGCAGTACAAATACACTTTTTTTTTTAAAGAAACAAACCTTTTCCTATAAAGCTGTAAGAGTAAGTACAAGTGTGGTCCAAGGCTCCCAGATCTGATTTACATGTTTTATGTTTTGTCATTTTTTTAATACCCTGTGTTGTTTATATGTGCACATTACATTTGTTTATTAAGCTTACAGCACATGATATTAAAAAAACAAAGATTAAAGGCATGGCTGTCATGTAAATTCACTTTCTTATGTAATCTGGAGGTACCACGACAGCCTGTTTTGAAGTGTAGCACATGTTTTCATGTTTGGTGGACAGGAATAGACCCCCCTCCTCCACTGGAATTATATAACCTTTGACCTGGCAGATCTAAACATAAGCCCTTGCCCTCAGGCACTGGACAAAGACACCGTCTACATATAACATGTCCATATGCTGGGACTAATGGACTAATGGAAAAGGAACTGTGGCTTATATTCTTATTTAGGGATGTCAGTTTTGGTTAATTATATTTTTGATACCCAGATACCCATTAACCTGGCTTATTTTGTAAGAAACAAAAACACAAAATGACATGGAATACAAGAGGCCATTCCTTTCAGTCCGGTGCTCCATTAACTGAGTGAACTTTAGCGCTTGTTTTTCAGCACTATCTGTTTAGAGGATGTGACATTTTAATGTTTTGTGACATAGTCCATTGCTAAATGTCCTTTTATTTAATTTTCAGTTGGCTGATTGACTGCCGTCTAGCTGGGTCAACATTTGGAAACACAGTGCCCACTGCCCTCCTTCTGGTCTCAACTGGTGTGCTAATGTTAGCCGTGGCTGCTCTGCATTGTGCACCACCCAGGACAGGTGGGAGCTAGTTAACGCCACCGCTCATTTGGCGATTACTGCTGGTAACAATGTACTGGTGGCGGGATGGTGTTGCTGTGGAAACATCGTAGCCACCCTCTGTGCTCTCCCTAGGTTGCCCCTGTTTGGTAAGCGGCTTCATTTTGAGCCTCAAAACCTCTTTAGCATTGTTAACTATGTTAGCACCACTGGCCTTACACAGTGCTAAAAGAGCTAACTGTGATGCTCAACAATGTAAAGAGGGTCTGCAGCTCAAAACGGCGCTGCTTTCCCACTGGTGCAACCTGGGCGGAGACCAGAGGGTGGGAAAAATGTTTCCACAACAACATTGTGGGGTCAGGATGACATCACTAGTGGTAACTGCCAAATCAGTGGCGCCACTACCTAACTAGCTTCCACCACACCCAGCTGGTGTGCAGTGCAGTAAACTAAAGGGTAACAAAAATTAAAAAACAGACCGACGTGGGTAACCAGTCGAAAATATTCTGACTTGACATCTCCACTTCAGATGCTGTACAAAGACAATGTGGCAGTCATGTGATTTACACAGTGGGTGTGACAGTTAGGCTGCACTGTTATCTTAATTTACAACTTAATTAGTCTGTAAAACCACACTGTGAAGGAGGGAGGGACCATGTGCTGAGCATATCTAAAATGCAATGCGTTATCTTGATGAGTTTTCTTTGTGGTTTTTATGACGTCACATAAAAACAAATCAATGTTATGTCTGCTGTTATGTGACAAATTTTGAATGGGGGATACAGATAAACTGTTGCTCATCTGTGTCTGATGACAAGACAAGTGACCAGCAAAACTTTGTCTCATCTGACATCAGACCCACATGACAAATAATCAAATCAAACAGGTCCAGGCACATATTTCTGGTAGATTACTTTGAAAAATGAAACGCATATTTCTAACGCTTTAGATGGCGACTGTCACAACAAACAATAACTTTACAGATAAGTTAAACCCTTCCTCAAGTATTAACAACTGTGTGGTGCTGAGGTGTCTAATAAAGTGTCAATCTTTTGAATCTGTTGCACCAGTTGGACTACCTGGATCATATTTCAACGTCTCAGAAGATAATGCTCAGCTGATTTGGATCTACGCGATCTAGGGCGCGTCAGCTACATTTGTATGAGGGACAGAATTTTTCTAAGCAGACACTGTGTGGGCCAGAAGTATGTGGACACAATTAGTCCATCATTGTTAGACAATTAAATTAATAACTATTCAATAACAATAAAATTATTTTAATGATAAATCAAATGTAAATAAACCAAAATGTTAAACCGAACATGTGAAAAAAATTAAAGGAAATTTTAAATAGAGTTTGTGGGGGGAAAAAGAAAAGACAAAATGTAAAATGAGAGTTCGTCCCCACACTTGCATGAAGATTTGGCACGTGCCACATATATATTTTTTGAAAATGGAAATTGGTTTCAGCTTCAGCTATCCAATCTACAACGCACAACCAGCAAAAATATGGGTTAATCAACTACCCAAACCCAAACCGCAATCCACCAGCTTCATGCTTTATAGCAGCACAACTTTGCAAACTGGGAGACTAAGTGCCGTGGCACATGTGTGTGTGTGACAGAGAGAGGGGTAGAGAAGATGGAAGGTGAACTATAGCACGCTATGTTTCTGTAAATTATTAATAATCAATGAGCTGTGAATAAGCCATTTAAGTGCTTTGAGAAGCGCTGTATAAGTAAAATGTACTATTATTATTATATTTTCTAGTAACCTCTCAAATGCTAGATATTATAAATACTAAAACGCATGTTGTCCTCGCATTTTAAGATTTCAGTGACATTCTCTAGGCCAGATGGGAAGCTTTAGTGGACCGTATGTGGCCCACGGGCCGCCAGTTGATGATCGCTGGGCCAAAGGTTCGCTAAGACAGACAGATTACATTCAACTCACAGTGGTCTCTTTCATGAGGCGGGGTTTGAGCCACTCTCGGACACCGTCCAGGTCCAGGTTGATGCCCACCAGCCCGAGCTTCCCGCGCCGCTTGATGAGTTGATCTGGCTTCACCACGAGCCGCTGCAGAGGAAGCAGATGGAGGACAGATCAGCCACAGAGTAAACCAAAGCCACAGGCAGGCACCGATACTAGTGTGACAAACACAACTGATACCAGGCCCATTGCAAATAACATGACAAGCTCTCTGTCAGCAGGTATTACTTAGAGGAAAATTTCAATGAAAGCACACACAATGATAGCTTAAAACAGTGGTTCACAGCTGGTGGGTCGCGGCCAAAAAGTGGGTCACGGGCAGTTTCTAAATGGACCGCAAGTCACCTATGAACATGTCAAGTTTGTAAAAAACACACTTAATCTTGAAGTACAGTGAATTTCCGGCACAGAGCTTTAATTCTCAAGTGCAGTTTCCTGCTGTAGAGTGAACGACTAACAGACAGCTACTTGACAGAGACAGCAAACTAGCTCGACGACATGTTCAAATGCAAGTATGACACTGAATGTATTAAACTGTGTGGACTTCAACTAATGACTGAGGAGAAATCTAGCCCCTGTGGCTGGACCAGTTGGGAACCACTGGCTTAAACAAGGGGGGAAAATATCCTTGTATCAGCTGTATGTTAATGGATAGAGCACTCTTTGTCCATTCATTCACCCTAACTTCATTAAAAATATCAAACCCAGCCTCAGAGATGGTATCTGCTTATGCTACTGAACTAATTTTGGTGTACAACAAGACACAAGTTGAATACTCCTGCTAGCCTAGCTGTAATGTCTTTAAACATTTCTACAAGTACAGTCTTTTACTGCATCTAAACGCACAGTCACATGCCACTGTGATCATAATGACATTACTTCCTGCACATCATGTCGAGAGTTTCAGTGACATACAGCATGTAATTAGCCTCATGATTTCAATATCCCTCTACAAGCTCAGGATACAACCTAAAACCAAGGAGGACGAGTACAAGGCTCTTGTGTTGAGTCCGTCGCAGCAGCCTCACCTCTGTCAGCAGCCACGGATGCTCCTGTGTGAGGCGGTCCCAGTCGGTCTCAGCAGTGACACTGGCATAGCGGAAGCGGTTCTGCACAGCCGCTGTGGTGCAGATGTACTTGTACAAGAACTCTTTTCCTGTCTGCTCTGAGATGGCTTTCGCCGACATGGCAGCGCTGGATAGCACAGGACCTTTGGAAGGGAGACAGCCAACAGTTAACGTCACACACCATCACCATATGTATATATCGATGGAAAAAACAGACAACAAAACAACCATAGGCACATCTTGAGCACACAAAACTACAGGCCCAGTCAGGTCTGGTTTTTAACCAAGATGCGGGTTGTTGCTTGTCTGTTAAAAAATCTAAAATCCTGGAAAATAAATCCAGATTTTCAGCGCTATAAAAGTTAAAGTCCCCCTCCAGACACTTTGTTAAGTATGTACAAATACTCAGCTATGATTAGTATTTTGTTTCCCATGTTATATTCCCACATAAAGTTAAAAAAAAACCCTGGAAGCAGATGTACTCTTTCTCCCTCACTGAGAAACTCTGGCTATGGTTTGGCTATGCAAGACTAGCGTTAGGTTTCCCAGAGAAAGAGCAGTGCAGATGGCAAACATTAGTGTTAGAGGAAGTATAGAAAAGATTCGGCCATACACACTTGAGCCTTAAGTCAGACCAAGTCTCAGATGAGGAGTCTGCTGTGCCCCAAAATCAGCCACTAGCAGACTTATCAGGATTTTTAAGTGTAGTTCACATCTTTTACTTGCTCATATTGTTTGTTAGCTTGTTGCTAACAAAGCATTACTGCCTTTGAAACACACAGTAATATCTTATACAATGGGTCTACTTTACATCCAAAGACTGCAAACTTGACCATGCTGTCAAAACTTTCACTATGCTAATGGTAACTCTGCCCTGGCACAAGTCTCCTCTGTGCTGGAGGTTTCAGGTTTCTCAGCCACTGTTGTGTCTAAGTCTGTTCCTCCGTTGAATAGTGTTTCCCGTATCAGACATCATTTGGCTTTTGTATTTGTGACATACCTAATCTAGCCTGCGGTAGGTTTGAATCAGATTTTAGGGAAGTGCACAGACATTGTAGTAGAAGAATGTGAGAACACCTCTAGTGACAAACTTGATACAAATCAGTACAGTCAATGTCAGACATTTAACTGGACATAAACATAAGAAAATCTTTAGTAGAGGGGGACTTTACACTGCTGCACAGTAATGTTTCACAAAGCCAGTCTGACTTGCTTTAATCTAATGGGTTACATATTTAATTGAATTCAAGCCAAGTGCCCCTCTAAAGCTTTGCCAGCAACACTTATCTGTGTTTGAGGTTTTCACAGTGACAAATCCTTTGCTACAAACTGAGATAAACTGTACAAGTATTCCATATCTGCTGCATGACCGCACATTTATCCAATACCCTCGACCGACAACGACATCCAAACAGACCTAGAAACCATTAAAGTCCAAGATCTACAGCTGATTCAGTGCACCAGAACTTAACGAGTGCACCAGCTGATAATGAGCTTGTATTAAAAACTGCATGAAATAATATCCTTTAGGCGTAATAAATCCTACATTTACCGGCTCATCATCGCTCCTCTCTGCTTATCTTGTTATTAGTGTGCATAAATGCCTTCATTCATCTGAAAGAATCATTTGTCTGTTTAGCTACAAACAAAGTTAGCCACCGGAAAAAATACAGATTAAACATTAACAATGCTGAGTTTTAAGGTTCTTATATGTGACCAATGACAGCTTAATTACTCCAACATAAACATAAACCACTAAATATAATTCTTTCTGCACCTCCTCAGTATTGTTACATATTCACTAAGCCAGCTACAAATTGTCAAACTGTCATTGCATACCGTTTATAGAGGAGACAGTAGTGAATAATCAAAATGAATACTCACTTTTCTTCAGTCAACAAACCAGTCTTTGTTTAACAGGGGCATTAATGCTGCAACTAACAATTATTTTCACTGTTTCTTGATTAACTGATTAGCTGTTTGGTCTATAAAATGTCAGAAAATGGCTAAAAATGTCTCTCAGGGTTTCCCAAAGCCCAACATGACGTCCTCATAAGTCTTTTTTTGTCCACAACCCAAATATATTCAGGTTACTGTGACAGATGAGTAAAGAAACCAGCAGCATGTAAACAGCCGCTGAAAAATAAACACTGACATAACACACACAGTTTAAATAAATCACCTTAAATTTCATGAGACACCAAGCCAAAGAGATAACTGAATCACACTGAGGACAAACTCAAAGAAGGCATGTTCACATTTTAGCAATTAAGTTAAACCCAGGACATAAATAAGATACAGTCTACAAAGACAGACAAGAAACTCTCATGCTACAGTATAAATACATACTGTAGTCCCACTAGATAAAAGCTATCTCGACTTGTCGTTTAACAATGTTTGGGAATTTAAAAACAATGCATGTATCTGAGGAAAGATGTGACTTAAAGCTGTGCAATATATCAATAGTATATCAATATCGCAATATGAGACTGGACATCATCTTAGATATTTAGCGTGTTGTCTTTCCTGGTCTTAGAGACTGCATTACAATAAAGTGGGGCGGCACGGTGATGCAGTGGTTAGCGCATAGCTATTATTTCCACATTACTGCTGATTATTTATCAAAAATCTCACTTTGTAAATATTTTATGAAAGCACCAATAGTCAACCCTACAATCCATACATCCATTTCTATAACCGCTTATCCTCTTGAGGGTTGCGGGGGGGGGCTGGAGCCTACCCCAGCTGACATTGGGTGAGAGGCAGGGTACACCCTGGACAGGTCACCAGACTATCACAGGGCTGACACATAGAGACAGACAACCATTCACACTCACATTCACACCTACGGACAATTTAGAGTCACCAATTAACCTGCATGTCTTTGGACTGTGGGAGGAAGCTGGAGTACCCAGAGAAAACCCATGCTGACACGGGAAGAACATGCAAACTCCACACAGAAGGGCTCCCTCCCGGGATCGAACCAGGAACCCTCTTGCTGGCGACAGCGCTAACCACTACACCACCGTACCGCCACAACCCTACAATATTGTTGCAATAACTATGGTGATATTTCATGATCTCAATATCGTCCTCAATGTGCAGTACTGACGTCGAAATACTGATTTATCGATACACACTGATTCTAAATATCTTGAATAGTTTTGCTGCACTGACACCAGCTGCGCTTTCTTGCTTTCTTCATTGTTAATGTTTACTACAGTCATTCTGCTGTTTTCTGCTGTTAACAAAATAAAAGAAGTCATCGTTGTTATATTTATCTTTTAATTTGTGGCATCAATAATTACATCAAATTTCATTATTTTTCAAGGTGTTACACTGGTGTTAGAAATTCAAGTATCGTGACAACACTCTTATGAAGGATTAGATGAGGCTACACAAAGGGAACAAGTTTTACTAATTGTTTTACTAATTGAAACATTCCTGTTTCAAACATCATCGCAAGTTGTCAGACCCGCTCAGCCAACACAGTGGCAATGCTGCCTCAACTGACACCAACATGCACCCATATATTTATAGGTTTCCTTTGGCCAAGTGCCTGGGGTTGAAATTAAAAGACACAAAACTTTGGGAGGCAGTGTGTGAAAGAGCCCAAACAGGTCCATGAAGTGCCTTTACCACCACGACAAACCAAACAGAGATAAGCAGTGAGCCTTGATAACGTGCATCCTATCTCCTCCGCCTTTGTGCAGCTGATAACACTTTATGGTGGTTTCATTTCAGCTTCTGACTTTATGGCAGCATCACCTGCAACACAGTCTGCAAGATGTCTGTGACATCGAACCTGGGGGAGTCTGGCCAGGATTTAGCTAAGCACACTATCCTGTCATGCCTGCAGAGCCAGATGTCCCAGTATTTAGCCTGCCATAATCCACGGACCCAGTCCATTGTCTGAAGCTATCTAGCCGTGAAATATGTGTCACTGTACATGCTCCTAGGATGGAGGAGACTGCATGTGGAGGCAGCAGCAGCATCACAGGGGGGCAGAGGGGGGTGCAGCCTCACACACAGCTGCTGTGTGATGGGAGCTAGCATCACTTTTCTTGTGCAAACTGTTACATCATGTGCGTCAGGCCAAGTGAATGAAGCTCCTGTATCAGCCACCACACCCACCCCACTGCCTCTACCAGCTAGCCAAGCAAGTTTAATAACTTTAGCTTGGCTCGCTGTGCGTAAATAAGGAACAACTTCCTGGTGAGGAGCCAGGATGGACAGATGTGGGTGTAGCAAAACCCCACAGAGTGAAGTGAGAGGGGAAAGGAGGTGATGTAGGGTTAAATTAGCCTGCGTTTAGGATTCATGTGAGTTCTGCTTTTTTCCCCTGCGAATGAAGAGTCACTTGAATCCACTTAAACTCTATTTCAAACATTAACAGCAGAGAAAAACAGCCCAGAAAACAGCTGTGTGTGTTTCTGTCAGTGCGGCTGCAGTTTTAGCAGAGAGCATCTCACATCCGCTAACCGGGAAGTCCTCACTGAGACGGGCTAACTGCTGTAGCTTCACACTGCTGCAAACAGAAGCTAGCTAACTCAAGCTAACTGACGGTGACGTTTAGGGAGGATTTAGCGGAAATAGTTACCTTGTCAATGAAAGAAGCACCTCCACGAAGTACAGGGATCGTGTCCCGGTCAGAAACCACACAGCTAGACAGTCACTACTTCTTCTCGTACCGGAGTCTGCAGCCGCCAGTTGCCACCTCACTCTCAAACGTCCTGTCGCACCATAATCTGGCGACCGTTTACACGTCGGTGCCGGCTCCTGATTGGTCCGAACGTGGTCACGTGGTGATGTCAGTCACACCCACAGCTTTATAATAAGAAGCCGCCTACAATTAAACATGAATAAATCACTGAACACTGTGAAATATAAAATAAATATAACGACAAAAACGACACGCAAATGTCAGGACAGTTTTTTAGGGCGCTTTTTTGTAGCTTCACTTTATTGCAATAATAAAAACCCTCAATAATATAATAATATATATGTATGATAATATATAACTTTATTTGTATAGCACCTTTCAAAACAAAATTACAAATAATAATAATGTTATTTTTTTTGATAATATTAGTGTATAAAATGTAAAATATAAGAGAGAGATTATATCAGAAATATTGTGTATACTCTTGGGCTAACATTTCAAGGTCAACTTGATCATCTTTAAATAATTTTCCAAAACATATCTAAAAAAAAAAAAGGGTTTTATTAATGCAAGCACACTATTTTATTTCTGACATGCCATAATGTTATTTCTTTTAGTTTATATATTACCATTGGGTATTTTATTTCCATTTTATTCTTGTATTGTTGTAACTGTATGATTTTTAAATGTTTTTGTTCTGTGTGATATATAGACATCACTTCTTCTTCTTCTCCAGTTTTATTATTATTATATAGGAATCCATAGACAGTGCTGAAATAATTACTCAGATCCTTGCCATAGGTGATGGTCAAAATATACTAGGTTACACGTAAGAGTCAAATAAAGTACACTTAATTTTTAAGTGCACAAGTATTATCAGAAAACATGTGTATCAAAAGTACCCATTAATAAGAATTACCTCTTTCAGAGTTCACACTTTAATACAAGGGTGTCAAACATACGGCCCGGGATCCAGAAACAGCCCGCCAAAAGGTCCAATCTGGCCCACTGGATGACTTTGTACACCTTATAGTGATGCACTTGTGAAGGCTGAGAGGAGCAAGTTAAACAGTGAGTAGCTTTCTTCATGTAAAATGCTGCTTCAGAGGCTTTTCTATCAGAATACAGTTCTTTTCTTTCACTTTAGTTTGGTGTGGTGATGTCAGGATGACTACACAGGAGAGGCTATGTATAGAAAAATGCACATGTAATGACAGTGAGTAGTTGACTGACTAAATGTGGAAATACTGAGAAATATTCTTCTGAAGTCATAACAGGCTGTTTGTCATCTGTTTTGTAACTGGATCAGCGTTTTTAAAATGTACTTCTTTAAATTGAAAAAAAAGGGGGGGGGGGGGGTGGTTTCCCTGGTCCGGCCCATGAGTGTTCAAACCAGACTTTATTTGGCCCGTGAACTAAAATGAGTTTGACACCCCTGCTTTAATATAGCATATTGGGGTGGCAGTAGCTCAGTCCACACGGACTTGGCTTGGGAACCAGAAGGTTGCCAGCTCAAGTCCCCGTACAGACCAAGCATGGAGTGTAGACTGGTAACTGGAGAGGTGCTAGTTCACCCCCTAGGCACTGCTGAGATGCCCCTGGACAAGACATTGAACCCCCAACTGCCTGGGGCACCTGTCCGACGCAGCCCCCTCTCTCTCACACGTCTCCATTTAATGCATGTGTAGGTCCTGTTTGTGCATGTGTGTGTTTCAGACCTGTGTGTATATGACAACAGAGTGAAAAAATTTCCTCTCAGGGATTAATCAAGTATATCTTCTTCTTCTTCTTCTATTAGAATCATAGGTGTAGATTTCAAGGTGTGCAAAGGGGACACGTCCCCCTCAACATTTAGAACATGTGCATTTGTCCCCCCCAGTAAAAACATGAAAGTAGCAGAGGACTTTTTGACAATATTAAAAGACAGTTACACCATAAACTGATGCAGAAAATCACCAGAATGCTGACACCTAACATCTTTCAGTGACGGACCTTAAACCCTCCGTCACATATGTGTCCTCCCCAACATTGAAAGGAAACCTATGCTGTTGATTGGAATACATAAAAATATTGACACAGAATTCTTCTTTTAGCATGTTGAGGTGGAGCTAATATAATCTACTGTTTATTCTGTTGTTTAATCTGAAACAATGCATCATGCCTTTGAGCAGATTACATTTTGCATTTAAATTCTTAATCTGAAATGTAACTATAGCCAGTGTTAGGGAGAACTGAAGTACGTGCTATTTAACTGGTAGTTCAACTATATTTTGCAGTAGTTTGCTCGTAGTTCAGACACATTCATATCTGCATAGATAGAAGTCATTAAATTATTGTTTTGACATGTTTTATGTTGTTAACTACTGAAACTACAAACACAAAACAACAGGAATATTTTCATTTATTTTACCATTGCTTCTCGACTGTAATTGAGCCCCTTTGACCATAATTACTGTTGTCTATTAATAAATGTTCAGGGCTGCTGTTGCATGCTATTTTAGAAGTTGTAATCCCACCTGGACTCTAGTTTCTGAAGGCAGGCACACTTAGGAACATTGTATGATAAACCCAAACTGACACTCCCTGTCGCTTTCCATTAATAGTTTGGTATTTCATTTTGTTAATTTGTGAACAAGTGGGCACTTCTTTTATCATTCTTAATTGAATGGCCTTTTTTTGGCATGTGAATATTTGTATTATACATTGTTATACGTTTCATATCACATGAACATTTTTTGTTTTTACAAAGTAGTTTGAAGTAGTTTTTCAAAGTTGATTTAGTAAACCAAACTAGATTTCTCCCTCGGGTAGCTCTGCTGCAGTTCAACTTCCTCTAGTGTAAAGTAACTGGTAACTGGCAGAGCTTTGTTTTCAGAGCAGCCTCCCCTGCACTCACTGTGGCTGTCAAACAAATGTAGTTGAGTTTTTAAGTACAAGATCCTGGTCTTAATCGTATGAAAGTAAAATGGAAAGACTCAAATCAAGCATACTTAAGTACAGAAACTACTAATCAAATCTGGAACATAGATTTCATGATATTAAATACATAAATAATGTCATAAAATAAATATTAAAGAAAAAAAGTCTTTTATAATAATAATGTCTGATTTTTCATGACTCTATTACCTCTTCTGATCTGTTGTCTTAAACATCCCACAATAACAAGAGTCCACCATTACAGTAAAAGACGAGCCTTTATTTTTCGCAATAAGAAAAGCATGTCGTTAATACTGTAACAACTTTTAAAAATGATACATAGATCAGTGACAGAACAATTAATAGGATCTTCCAGCCTACTAACAGTGTCCCTTTAAAAACAGGTGGAACAAGTAGGGGAAGGGCTGTACTGACAGGACGTGCGAGACGAGTACGGGTGGATGACAGTTGGGCGTGGCTGACGCTGACATGAAGCGAAGTCTTTTGTGTTTGACGGGATGAAGAATTCAGTTACTAATATTCAATTTCATTCACTGGCCAGATATGAAGAAGAGCGCAGACACACAAAACTCCACAAGTGCTGCCTTTAGTCAATAGGATGTGGCTCGCTCTGCAGCCCTGATGGAGGTTTTACTGTGAGGTTAACGGAGCTGCTCGTTCTGGTAAGGCACCACTAGAATTTGAATGGGACAGATGAGTGGCCGGTGCTTTTAAGAGAAGAAAATCTGAAGGTGTGTGTGTGCAGATTTTGGCCTGTTTAAAAAAAACTGCACAATCTCGAGGGCAAAGAGGATGGCGTGGGAAACATTTACAAATGAGTCTTAAAAACGGAGGAAGACGATGAACACTGGCGTTTTGCTGTGTACAGGTTAGAATATACAGTACAATAAATATAAATAGACCTCGGGAAGACTGAAGAAAAATATTTATGGACACAAAACGCTTTACATTCGAGTCAAATATACAATGCAGCATGGAGGAGAAAGAAAAACCCTGCACGAAGATTTTGTATTTGGCAAGTGAGCCAATAAAACCTGGACACATGCTCGCATGAGACCAGCGTTGTCCTAAACAGGCTGTCCTGAGGTCAGTTTGACATTGAACTTCCACAGTAAATTGGCTCTTGTTCTGCGGTGACGTACAGTCCCAGCAGAACCTTAAAAACATATGCCATAGTGTGTCTTCTAAAACTAATCAACCATGATGCTTACTCTCCCACGGGTCACCTTTACGAAGGTTGAAGCAGTTTTACAAGATTTTATTTAATGTCATTTCGATTTTGGCAGAAGGGACATGCTCTGATCAGCTGATCCAAACCCCCCATTTAAAAAAGACCTCTTAAGCTTTTCCATATTTACAATGTTAATTCACAACTAAAGTCTTTGAATTATCCTTCCTACTGTTTTAGCATCAATGTGAGGAGTAAATTTAGAGGTGAATGTAATAATCAAGAACCTCTTGTAAAGAATAGTGGGGACATTTTGTCAGACGCTCAGGAGTGTGAGCGCCAGGAGGTGACTGTGGGTCCAACTTGATTTTGTCTCTTGCAGGGCTGCATTTTCCCGCATGCTCCTTCACTTTAGCCAAACTGGAAAAAGAAATTTCCGGGTCCAGAGTCTAGGGGGAAAAAAAAAAGAGAAGCAGAAGTTAGTGTACAGGATGCACTTTCTCTGACAGATTCCTCTGTGCTTCAGTAAACTTAAGGATGTCTTAAGTAAGGGGAAAAAAAACATACCTGGACTGGAATCAAAACTAAATCCTCCTCCTCCTCCATGGCCGCCGAAGAAAGCCCTGAAGATGTTGTTCGCATCAAAATCTAGAGAGAAAGCAAAGACAAAAGCAGGATTAGCTGGTGATGACAGGCTTCAGGAAGAACAAGATGATCACACAGAATGGAGGTGAATCAGGGTGTTTGACAAACAGGTGTCATCAGTACAGAGTGTACGTGCACTACAGAGAGAAACAGGAACTGCCAGAGCACAGGAGACTATAATAACAGTCTGAGTTCAGGATACAGTCGGGCTATTGGAGCTCATTGACTTCAGTGTAGTGCTTGGAAAAAGTTGGGTTCCTACTGTTTTCATAGGCTGACTTATAAAAAGGATGTTAATTAGATTTTATTGATGCCAAAGCCAAGATTGATTCTGCTTGTTGGTCCAGTTCTTTATTGATTCCTGATCAATTTTATCTGTGGATAAAAGCAGGCCTACGCATGTTTCAGGTCTGAACACATAAAACAAGAGAGTAATTGGTACAGCATTTGTTTTCATTTGGGTTTTCTTTGTGAAAGACAAACTGCCCAGCCTGCCTGCATGGTGCTAGTGTTACAATAATACAGGAGATACAGAGAGAAAGACTTTGATGATAAAGCTCAGAGTTACTGTACAATTCTCTGGTTTATCAGTGAAGTGTATGAACTACACTGCAGACTGAGTCTGCAGATATGTCTATCAACCACATCCAGGAGATGTCTCCATGGGAGCCTGATTATGTTTTGAGATGGGGAGCAATCTTGAAAAAGATACATTTTTAGCGGGGGATCTGCCCCCAGAAGTTTTTATTTTTTATTTTTAAGAAATTTCCTGCCTTTCCACACCACCTGCACTAGTCTAAAAAAAACAAGAATGCATCAATAACAGTGTAACTGGGTGGATAAGGTCAGAAAATGACTCCTGCAATAGCTGTTTCATATGTAAATGTATACTCGTTTAAACACAAAAAGGCACAACTAAAAAGGACACACGGAGTTATAGGTTATGATCGTGAGACATAACAATACTTAATTATGTTACTATTTTAACTCACTGTACCCCAAAACAGCTTACTTTTTAAAGAAGCAGTTGTGTACTTGGACTTGAAAGGAAATCACTGTAGCACTACATTTACCTGACGGATTAATGTTAGTGGTTACGTTGCAGTTTCAGGTTTTAACTCACAAAACAATGATTAAAATATGACGCATTGTAATTCAGCAAACTATCCAACCTTATTTAAGAATTAAAAGCACCACCTTTAATAGAGTTTAAATTTAAATAAATCATGCCGATATGACCTCTGCTGACTTTAACTTTTACTATGTGCGCTATTAATTGTTTTACTGTAGACAAACGTTTTCAGTACTTCTTCTACCGCTGCCAATAGTCTACCAACGTTCAGAGAAAGGGTAAAATTAAAGCAAGACAGAGTTTCCCAAAATCACTAAATCTGCCTCTGCTAATAATGAAAGCACTGCACAGGATGAAGGGAGAGACACGGAGTGATGCGTCCTTGTGTTTAAAAAGAATTCCATCTAAAGTCTGACTACAATTGAAACTAAAGCAAAGTAGACTGTAGAACTCCAGATGAGTCTCTTTCCACTGCTGAACATTTGACTGTTTGTTTATTCAGACTCTTTAATGCTATGAGGAAAAGCTCTGCTCCATCTGCGTCTCTCACAGCGCCACGCTGTCACTGAGCTCCAATTGATCAATCAGCTGTGCCATGAGCGACTGTATGGACTGAACCAACTCAAAGGGTGGTCAAAAAATGTGTAATGTTTCTTTGTTTCTCGTTTTTCTCAGTTGCTAAAAAGAGTAAAATTATCACTAAAGTTGGCATTTAAAATACAATCATCTGACTGCAGGAACTGTATGGCAGTTACTTTATTTTTAAATAATGGGGATGCCCTTACTCTACTGCTCAGGCGCATATGACCGTCTCACTATCAAGTATAGTAGCGATGCTATTAGCAAGTCACCTCACATATATACAACAATACAAACCCTCACCTCAATCTCATCGCACAGATCAATTTTGCATACCACAGGCAACATATACATGTTGCACTGTATCTCCTTAAAGCAGCACTGTTATCATCTTTCTTTGTTAAATGAAGCCACACTTAGGACTGTTTCTTCCTCCCTGTGATGACTCCTTTTTGTTGCAAGCTTCCAGCAGCGTAGACACAAGGGTTTGACGTCACTGTTTTGCAATAAGTAACTGTCACAAAAGTATGCCACCATTGAACTGATCAGCTTAGCAGCATACGATTCCAATGGATAAAATCATTTGGAGCTGGTCCTAAACCTGAAGGATTCCAGTCCCTACTTATAAATCTGAGGGGTTCTGTGAACATTAATGAACAGTTTGAATATTCACCAAAATCTAAAATTTATAGATAAAATTCTAAGAAATAAAAAGTTATGATGCATGTCATGGTGTTGCGAATAATCTGTTTATGAGCTCTAGTAGTGCTTGAATGTTTCCTTTAATAGGTGCTATTGTTTTATTTATAGGTAGGTTTTAAGGGCTGAGAGAGAGCCAGGGCATATAGTATTTTATTATATGAATGTACACTGTTCTTGTTTAATGTATATGACAATAAACTTGAACTTGAACTTGCTGGTGATTTCATTCTGCACATTCTGAGTGACTGACTCAGTCACTATCTTTCTCTTCACATATTTTAACGTACTGGAAAAAGACTGAACTCTTCAGGACAGACTGGTGATATGACACTTTTTTAAATGTCTGAAATGTGAAAAATCTGGCTATTAACTCTTATCATTCAACAATAATCACAAATTATTTCAAGTGGTGGTTTGATACGGGCCTGAGTCACATCTGCATCATTTTAGACAACAACCTCACCATCTTTATAGTTTGTATTGAAGACTTTTAAACAGGTGTTTTTACAGCACATATTTTGATTTGTCATAGTAGGAAAATCACAGGTGTTACTTATAACATAAGTGGTTGATTTAGGTGTCCCAGTCTGCTGTGACAGTGAGTCAGCATGCACAATACCAGGACCCTGAAGCATTAATTCACAATTATTTTATTATATATACATGTGCTTTTCTTGTGATAACAAGTCTGTCTGCTGCAGAAAAGGTCTATTCAGCCATCAATAAAGAGGATTCTTTAAAGCACCTACTAGTTAATTTTCCAGAGAAGCATGTCGCCAAGTTTTAAAATGTATTTCTTTAAGATGAATAGTGTGAAACGCTGTTCTGTTTCATCCCACTGATGACCTTCAGTCTGGATGTAAATATGGCCAAAGAAAAAAAAAAAAAAAAAAGCAGCCTTAAAGCTTTTACCTCCTTGATCAAAGGAGCAGTCGTCTTCCAGGTCGTGTCCATTGTCATAGCGGATCTTCTTCTTTGGGTCGGAGAGCACAGTGAAGGCCTCGCCCACCTCCTTGAATTTCTTCTCCTCCTCCTTCTGCACCTCTGGAGTCGCTGCACTGTGGCGGTCTGCAAGACGATGATATGATTACAACAGAGTCCTTCAGATAAATACCTATCAACTACAAACAAAGTTGGTATCCTTCATGTCTGTGTAAAGACTGCAAGGTCTACCTGGGTGGTGCATAAGGGCCCGTTTGCGATAGGCTTTTTTGATCTCGTCCTCAGTGGCGTTCTTGCCAACGCCCAGCACCTTGTAGTAATCTTTCCTCTTGCTCTTCTTCAGCTCCAGCTGTGCAGTCTTCAGCAGATGCTTGTGATCTACAGTCATACAATGTGAGAGTGTGAAAACCTGACATGGCTCGTGCATCAGTTAAAACAGGTAAATACGACAGCAGCTCACCTGATGTTTTTTCTGTCTGGTAAACTTTTTCGTAGTCCCGTACGGCCTCCTCATACTGCTCTGTGTCCATGTAACTACGGGGTCACACAAAGTCACTCAAAAACTGCACAATGCACAACAAAACACACTGATTAGAACAAGTGTACTCATACAGACTGTGCAGCATACCACTGAGCTCTTCTTAAGTAGGCCTTGATGTAAGTGTCATCTAGTTTGATTGCACTGGTGCAGTCTTCAATGGCTTGATCAAGTTTCTGCAGCTGTTGATGAACAAGTTAATGACAGTGAATTGATTGAGGAGCTAGACGAGTCTGAGCTCTTAAACAAATAATCAGACAGCATTATTGATCGAATGCCTGCAGCTGGTAATGTGTCAATGTGTCGCCTCTTACCTTTACTCCTGCTGTGGCTCTGTTGCAGTAGAGTTTAGCGTTGGTCTTGATGTTGTTGGGGTCTATCGTCAGGGCCTCGGTATACAGCTGGTAGGCAGCTTCATAGTTGCAGCTCTTAAACGCCTGGTTGCCCTCCTCTTTCTTGGCTTTTAAGGCTTTGGCATTCTGATTTTGGAAGAGAACAAGTCATTATGTCTCCTTTAAAACATAAAGTATACTCAAAGCATGGATTTACTTAGTTAGTCCCTGATCTGACAGAGCGATCTTCAGCAGCCTGGGGCATCTCTTTGTAATTGTTTTCAAGGAGAGTGAAGCATTTTGCTCGCTGCTTTTGCATCGCTAAGCATCTCACGTTTTTGAAGGATCGCCCTAAACATTTCAAGTTGAAAAGACCTTAACTCAAAGCAGAAAAGCATCCGTTGTCATTGGCGTTTTATTCCATCGTCTGATCAGATTATTTGAGAGGTGGGTCTTCTGTAGCGGCGATGACAAGTGGTAAAGTGCATGATTTGTTTGAAGCTAACGATACCTCACTTTCATCATCGCCCTAGGCAAACTACAGTACCTAAAGAAAATGTAGCCTGAACTACTTTTGAACATTCCACCAACTGTAATTAAGCCTGACAATTGACACCAGACTGTCAAACTGTCCCTGACTCATGCTGAAATAAACCTTGAATCGACCATCATCCAGGCGAAGCTCCTGAATCAGCGGGTGGAGCTCCCTGTGATTTCTCTTCTTTCTCTATTTTCCTGTCTCTGTTCCCCATGTGTCTTCTGCCTGTCTGTTTCAGATTTGTCCAGATTTGTGAGATTACTTCACAGCAAAACAGCTGTTAAGCTAAGGACAGGTGATTTGGTGGTGAAAAAAAAAAGACGCAGCAAACTGCAAAAAGCACTTGGCAAAAAAGTTTTGCAGGTTCTGTGTGATTGGAGCCGTAAGCTGCCCGTATGTGAACTGTCAGAACACATATTTTTTAGTCCATTTGTTTAAGCCTTTGTAAAAGCTGCCCAGTGGAGTTTTATTCTAAACAAAAGCTATGTTTTAAATTCAGTGTATTTCTGACTGAAATGTGTGTGTGTCTATAAAGGGCTAACAAACAAGTCAAATTAATTTTCTTCCGCATAAGGTGCTGTACACAAACCACGTCTTTAACCGCCTAAAAAAAATGCAAGGTCGGGTGTTGGGCGCTACTTTTATGCCTTTTTTGTTCCAGCTTTCAAGAGCCAACGGCAGGTTATGTCTGAGGTTGCTAAGCAACCTTAACAAGTGCCATATCATAGCCAATTTACCTGAAATCCTGAGAGCAGAGCTGATCTTCTTCCAGACGCTGTTTATAAGAACAGATGTAAAGCTCTGGCAGCTCTGCATTAAAATGATCAACTACTTCTCCGTATTTATCACAGACTAATATTTATGGAAGAAGGGACCGATGTCTGTCAGCTGTGATTGGTCGGTCCTCATCACATGCCATGTGGCATGCGGTGCTGCATTTCAAAGGTTTAACTCAGTTTATCTCATGGCACAGCCGTCGCGCCCTGAAAAAAAGGTGCTCGGGAATGTGGGCGTACCACAACGGCGTTGCTCTGACATTTGAGCGCGCTCGCCGCGTGTCTACATTGAAAACAATGAATTGAGGGTGCAAAACATCTGCAAAGCTAATTTGTTTATTTGCTAGCAGTCTTCCTCCTCACTGCCTTATCGAGCACGGTCCTTATATTTCTTGTAACTTTGCTTTTGTAATTTCTATCATGCCGTAAGAGATGAGTAACTGCAGAGAGCTAACAAACAGAAACATGGAAATGCTACACACTACACCCAAAAATACATTTCTAACCTTACCACCCCAGCATAATTCGTTAAGCAGTATGGATTACTTTGCTTTTTCATGTTAAAACATGTTTTTCATTTCTTCTTTCAATGAAATGAAGTGGAAGAAGACAAAGTGACAATCTTACCCTGCAGGCTAGGCGGGCCTTTTCGTGGTCAGGTGCCATGCGCAGAGCCTGGACAAAGAACTGTACAGCTTTATCGATGCAGTCCTCGTAGTAGAGACACAAGCCTCGGACGTAGAGCGCGTCAGCGTTTGTGGAATCCATTCTCAAGATATCACTGTAAAAGAACATTTTGTTTTAAGATCTGCGTTGAAGAATTGGTAAATCTGTTCCATCCTTCTTATTCATGAATTACTGTAACAAGACAATCATACACCATGAACGTGACACCAGTTGTTCCCACCTTGCTACAGATTGGGCCTCTGGGTAGCGTCCCAGCAGAGCCAGACACTCGGCCTTGAGGATTTTGAAGCGGTGACAGGCAGAAGCCACGGCCAAGGCCCGGTCCATGCAGTACACCACCTGGATCAGGACAAGAGCCGATTAACTACAGCTGTTACACTCTATCACTGCTTCACTCAGGAAATACATGCAGATTTTTGGATCTTTGTAAAAGCTAATATTTTGCGTAAAGTGTACGCACCAAAAAAGTCATAAGACTTATTTAACTAATCAAGTAGATGACTGGAAAATCTGTCAATCTGTGCTGAAATTTGGTGCTTATCACAAACCAAAGCATATTCATAAATCATATTAAATGTTGTTTATATTTCCAGTTATGACTATGACCATTAGCCACAGGAAAACCTTTAAAAACAAACAAACAAAAATCATGATAATGAAAATGGGACTATGCTGTTTATTGAGTTTGGTGAAAAAAAGAGAATGGATGTGAAGTACCTTCCTGAAATCACGCTTTTCAAAGCCAAAGTCTGCCATTCGTTCGTACTCCAGTAGCATCGCTGCAGTCTTGTTCTAAAATATGAGAACAACCATGTGTCAACATTTTCTTTACAATGTTAACAGACTAGTTTGAGTTACATGATTCATCTTTGGCTCCACGACTGTGCTTAGTACATCATTAAATGCATTCTTGTACAGTAATAGTTTGTCTGCAATCATGTGGCTATTATGGCTTGCAAAATTCAGATGGAGGGCAGGAAGTGATAAATCCATACACTGTGTGAACTGGAAACTGGAAATAGAGGAACATGACTACATAAAAAGGTCGGATGAAGATGCAGGCAGCAGGAACCGTATGAAAATTGAAACTCATGTTGGATGTGATCCATACTAAACGAAGGAAAGTGTTTTTTTTACCATAACTTGCCTGATATGCCCTCCTCCAGACAACACTGCATGCAGAGCCGAAACAAACAAGAGTCTAGGGGACTTAAAGTATTTTGTGTGTGGTTTGGTCCACGACTGAAACAACCACCGTCTTGTTTTTTGGTTGGGTGAGTAAATGTGCTTGGGTGTAACAGTCTTTTATATTTCAACTCTGTACATGTACTGCTGTCAGGCTAACGTTACCAGGTAATGTTTGCTAACTTAAGCTACTATTTTCTACCAACTTTGTAATCCATGCCCAGAGATCTAGTAAAACACTTTAAGTTCTGGGTCATGCCTACAAACACAGAGAAGTTGTCACAGCACACTGCAATTACATCCAACTCAAGGCATGTTTAACACAAAGCTTTAACAACAACATTTGACATGAGCTGACTCCGCTCCTCCAGACTGAAAATGGAGGTTTTTGGTCCACATCTTCCACTGTTTCTCAGTGAGTTTCTTTTTTCTTCTCTCTGTTACGTCCAACTATTTATAGAACTTTAAGTGGTTCTTTTTTACCCAAATTTTCCCGTTTGGAACAGCCACAAACAGCACAAATCATAGGCATCTGTGCAGTGTTGGTAGTCTTTGCATCCAGTTGCCTGCCCTCTATCTGGACAGCAAAGCCATATGGATAGAAACTATTACAGTGAAGAAAATGTGACAAGTTCAGGTGATCCCCACCTCCTGCTGAGCCTCTCTGTTACTAGGATCCAGCTCCAAAACCTTCTGGAAGCAGCGATTGGCTGCCATGGCATTTCCCAACAACAGGTGGCACTTGCCCTCACGTAGATGACCCTGCGGGGTTTAAGAGGCACATTTCCTTCTTAGGGTTGCGTAAAAACAAAAACAACTTTATTCTGCAAGTGCAGCTGGGGTTTAGAGAGAATAATAACGATGTTCAAACCGACCTTCATGAAACAGTCATCCAGCCGCACAGCCTGCTGGGAGTCTTCTAGAGCCTCTCGGAAGCGACAGAGCATCATGAGGGTGGCCGCCCTGTTTCCATAATAACTGGCAGTTTTGGGGCTTGCATCTTGAGAGGAAAGAAAAAAAACCCATGTCACACAGGAAAACTGGGAAGTGCGTACAGATTACAGATTCATCTAGAGCTGTGGTTCTCAACCAGGGGCTCAGGGACTCCCAGGGGTCCTTGATGGAGTTCCAGGGCGTCTCCCCAAAAAAACGAGAAACGTTTATTTTCACAGTTAAATTCACTGTAGAAGTTACCCAATGTGAGTAACGGTCAGGAGTGTCTACTCTGGCACCCAACTGGGAAGTTATCAGCCCAATAAATGGCCCTTATCTGTGGCTATAAGCCTTATGGGTATGGGTCAGTAGGGGCCTGCTACACTTGCTGGTAGGTTCAGAAGGCTGTATCAGCTCATTCAACAGCCGTTACCAGTTCATTAGGTTTAACTTGAACTTTCATTAGATTTAAGTGACAAAACAATGAAGTAAGATTTGGTCTAGAGCCATCCTTGCAATAGATAGAGGCTTACTGCAAATATATTACAAGTCCTGTAAGTGATTCATACAAATAACAGAGGTAAAGCGGTTCATGATACAGTTTTAAAGTACATGGAGAGAACATGTGTTGGAAAAGACATCAGGAGGCAGCAATGGCTCATCAGTGTTCATCAACAGGACTATGGGTAAAGAGTGGTTAGCTGTGATCTTACCAATGGCCTTGGTGTAATAGTTGAAAGCCTCGGAGTAATCTTTCTTGCTGTAGAATGCATTTCCTTGCTCTTTGAAGCCTTCAGCCCGACTGCAGATGAGAAACACAAACCAAAGTCAAGGTGGAACAGGAGCTGAACACAGATATGAGTTATCAGCTGATACAACATAAACTGTTCAGTGATAAATCAGTTAACCAATTAAAGCCCTTGACAAGTAAAGATGTCCATTAAACAACTGTGTAAAAGGTAAACTATGCAGGATTTCCTAAAAAACAACGTACAGACTCAAAAGTTATCCCCGTGAGTCATCATTTATGTAACACTAAAAGTGTTTGGTGGTGGATTTTTCTGCAGAGACTCTGCCCTCTGCCTGCACTTTCTTACTTCCTCCTTAATTTGCTGTGTTTGGGACGTTCCGGGCACAGTGTGCAGGTGAATTCGGGACTTAATAAAAAAGGTAGCAGCCAGGTGCCAGACCGTAAGCAGCTTACATCCAAGAGGAAGCTACAAAAATTGTGGATGCAGCAACGAAAAAACACAAATACAGCAAAACTGTTTACTAACAGTAGCCGACCGTTCCTCCATAATATACCTTTAAGTCAGTGTCATCAAACCAGACCAGCTGGTTTGCCTGAACTCATTTGCATCCATCAGAGAATTTCCTGCACACGAGGCAGAGCCTGAAATGACTGGACGGTGGTGTGTAACACCTGGAAGTGGGACAGCAGAGCAGGGCACACACAGTCCTGATATGCAGAACTAAACATAGCAGTGAAATTCACCTGCTGCAGTCATCTCAGAGTGCCAAGTGTTAAAGGAAAAACACTGATTATATAAAGAAGAAGCTACTGCTGTGCTAGTCATTGTGGGGTTGAAGTGTTATTCAGGCCACACCCCAATCAGTAGAGGAACAGCTGTGCTCACATACGGGCCAAAATACTTAGATGCAAGACAAAAAATACTTAACTGCAAGGTACAAAGGAGGTCTACACACTATTAAGCTCCAAATAAAGTTTGTATTTTTCTCTTTGCAAGGTGACATTTTCATCGATGAGATCTTCCTCAGGCAAATGTGACAGCAACAACAGGCATTTCTTGTATAGGCACTTCACTGCAGTAATTAATGCCTCCTGAAGAAATGCTTTTTCTATTTTTCACACTTGCCCGAGGAAGATTTTACCAATCAAAATGTTGCCTTGCACAGAAAACAAGACAAATATACTACATATTTGTAGCATAACAGTGTGTAGACCTTCTTTGTGCCGCACACCTCCACAGTTAGTGACATCATGGTATTTCACATCAGCCGAAAAACACTAAGATTGGGTACACAAGAAGGAAGCTAGCTAATCACTTAGCTGAATTTCACACTTTTGTTAAATGATTTTAATCCATGTTTTATGGCTGCTGGGAAAAGTTTGAGGTCAGACTTTAAGCCACATAGCCCTGAAGTTTTAAGGAAAAGATAATGGTTTGGGTTAAAATGAAAAGATTTCTTCCAGAAAGGGCTCTCTCAAAGAAAGCCGTTTTATGTGTGTTAGTGGAGTCAACTTAAAGTAACTGGTTACAATTATTTACATCATTTCTCATATTGATCACAGGCCCCTGAATTGAGTCAAAATCATACTGTGGCAGACTGTGTAATATCAGCAAGTATCGTATTGTTGTCCAAGCATTGATATAATAATGAAACTGGTGATTGACACCCCTGTAAGTTATGTTTAACAGGCAGCAGCATTGTGTTTTGAACAAAATCTGTGGCGATACAAATCTCTAAATTAACTAAATTTCAGGCAGAACATATCTGTATTGTGTACATCTCTCCCTACATCACAGCTGCCATTACAGCACTGAACAGTCCAGTGGAGCCCGTGAGCTACGATAAAAAATGTTGTTACATTCAGGTAGTGAACAGGGAAACCATACATATAAACATGCCCCCTCTATTTCAGGATTTCCGAAATATAATTTCAGATTTACGCAAAAGAGTCCATTCATTTTGCTGAACTCTGACATGCCTATTTTGATAGAACTACCCTGTTAGTCTTGAAGGTAGGGTTGTAAAATTCTGGGAATTTTCAAAGTTGGAAACTTTCCATGGGAATTAACGGGAATATATGGGAATAAACTGGAAATTTACAAACTTGAAGGTTTATTCCCTTAACAGGGAACTTAAATATAGTTGGGGAAAATATACTGTGGCATAATCTTGGCTAAAACAACCAGATTTAATGCAAGCACACTTGAATATTCATGCTATTCCTCAATCACATGCACACAGCACACTGCAGGGCTATTGAGGCCACATCCCCTACATGCACTGTGCATTCCTCCGTCACATGCACTGATGATTTCTACAACCCTGGAGTACTGAGGCCACACTTCAAGCACAAAACTACTGAAGCCACACATTTGAGCTTGTGATGAGATGAGATGAGATGAGATGAGATGAGATGAGATGAGGTCAGGTAAGGTCAAGTAAGGTGAGGTGAGGTGAGATAAGATAAGATAAGATAAGATAAGATAAGATAAACTTTATTGATCCCACACTGGGGAAATTCACGTCACAGCAGCTCAAAGCACAGACAGAAAGTGAAGAGTGACGATGTATTCTAACAATAAATAATAAAGATTAAAAATAGAAAAAAAAATATATATGTATGTTAGGGCTGGGCGATAAATCGATTTTATCGATTAATTCGAATTTGTAGTTTAGGTCGATTTGTTTTAATGAAAATTGAGTTTCTCTTTAACATCCGCCACCATCGCTCCCTGCTGGGCTCCCGTAGTTCAGCGTGGGCTCCGCCGCTCCTGACTACCTCTTGAAGCTCATGGAGAGAATGCCAAGAGTGTGCAAAGCAGTAATCAGAGCAAAGGGTGGCTATTTTGAAGAAACTAGAATATAAAACATGTTTTCAGTTATTTCACCTTTTTTTGTTAAGTACATAACTCCACATGTGTTCATTCATAGTTTTGATGCCTTCAGTGAGAATCTACAATGTAAATAGTCATGAAAATAAAGAAAACGCATTGAATGAGAAGGTGTGTCCAAACTTTTGGTCTGTACTGTATGTGTATATATAAATATATGTATATGTGTATATATATATGTACACATATACACATATTTATATACACACACACACACACACACACATATATGTAAATGTGTACATATTTTTCTATATTACTATATTAATTAGTACTGTTTTGTAAGCACAGTCATTATGTAAGTAAGAGGAGTACTCCACCAACAAAATAATCATGTGCACATCAGTTGATCACGCCGTGTTACCTTGAATAACAGCTGAACTATATCAAAACATCCTTTTACAAAGTCTCACACAACTCATGCAGTATAATCCAAGTCTTATTTATCCAGGTGTATGTTCAGTACTTTTCAAACACGATAATTTTCTCCCCCCCCCCAAACAACTAAGTATTGAAGTCTGTCTTTGAAGAGAGTATAGGTAAGTTTCACTTTCAGTTCAGCTTTAATGAAAGTACTTGAGTTTCTCAGGTGCTGAGGATAAACCCTTAAGGTACTGAGCATATGACTGGATAAATGGGACTTTGTTTATACTGAAGGAGTTGTGTGAGAGTTTGTAAAGGGACATTTGATATAGTTTTGCTGGTAAATGGGTCCCCAATGCCAGAAAAACAAAATTTTCTTAACAAATTCAAGGTAACACAAACACAGCATGACATATTGATATATGACTGCTCATTTTGTAGGTGAAGTACTCATTTAATAATGTAACAGTCTGTTTCAGTAAAACAAGTGTTGCTTCACATCTGGAGTGAACAAAACCTGAAACACAATGCTGCCTTCTGATGTTACCCAGCTAACATATGTGACAGGACACCAATAAAATGCAAAGTGTCCTGCTCCTACCAGACGCTGTCATTGTTAATTCGCCTATTAGAAATTTAAATGTAGACACAACACTTAAGCTTAAATAAATGAGATGTTTGGGGGGAGTTTTTAAAATTACATAATGACTGTAACTTTATCTTATGTTTTGAGTACCAAGTCAAGCTAATGCTAACTGTCCGTCTCTTCTGGAACTTTCTCGAAAGCGGTCAGTTTAGACGGCCAACACTACTGTCCACTAACAGCCTGTTTTGATGCTCTACACCCCGTGTTAAGATTTAACTGAGTGTCCGTACAAACAGATTATTCAACCAAATATTTTCTCTAAATACAACAGTTGTTGGCTAGCCGTAGCCGAGCATGTGTCAACACAAGCTAATTAGCCAACGTTAGGTTCGCTTCTTTAACAAGTAAGTTGCGAAATAAATTTTAAGTGTCCACAGTTCTTAGTGTAAATTAATTTAACCGTCGAAAGTACGGTAACGCCATCGCTTACCATTTATGAAAACCAATAAAATGTAACATTTAGCGATAAGCGCCGTTTCCTCCTCCGTACAGCTAGCCTCGTTAGCTCGTCTCCGGGCTGTCGCGCTGTTGTGTCCGAGCCCTGTCAGCTAACGGCGGCTGAGCTCAGTCAGAGACTCCCGGGTAGTTTCCACATAACACACAGCACATGGACACACAGAGAACAATTCATGTTTTATATTTACCGTTCCAGGTCCTCCGGACCGTGGATTTGAGGTTCTGCGTCCACCGGCACGTCGATGTCAACAGCTGCCATTTTTTCTGGAAAGGACTACCACGAACTAACGTCATTTCCTGTAACTTATTGGCTTTGTTTTTTTTCTCCGTTTTTGAGGTCATGAAAAACTAGGGCACAGACAAGGAATAAAATAAAATAGAATAAAATAAGATAATATAAAGCAAAAAACAACAAAATAAAATAAAATGCAGCATCGAAAATATAACTGCATTCAAATATAACTTTTCCAAAGCAGGACTTATATCAAATAAATATGTTTTATTGTAAATTCAAGATACTTTCTATTTTATCCTATGTCATAAATTTCAACGGTATCTTCAATAAATACCAGCCTGGTCCCTTTTCCCGTGTTTTTGTGTGTGTAACTAATGGGAACAACACTTTTTGGAATTTTTGTCTGAAAAGGACGACCACGAACTGACGTCATTTCCGGTAGCTGTCAGCTTTGTTTTGTTTTTTTCTTCTTTTTCGAGGTCATGAAAAACTAGGGCACAGACAAGGAATAAAATAAAATAGAATAAAATAAGATAAAATAAAGTAAAAAAAAAAAACAACAACAATAAAATAAAATAAAATAAAATAAAAAAATAAAATGCAGCATCAAAAATATAACTGCATTCAAATATAACTTTTCCAAAGCAGGACTTATATCAAATAAATATGTTTTATTGTAAATTCAAGATGTTTTATATTTTATTCTTTATCATAAATTTCAATGGTATCTTCAGTAAATTTCAGCCTGGCCCCCTTTTCCCATGTTTTTGTGTCTCTAACTAATGGGAACAACACTTTTTGCATTTTTTTTTCTGGAAAGGACAACCACTGACTGACATCATTTCTGGTAGCTGTCAGCTTTGTTTTGTTTTTTTCTTCTTTTTTTGAGGTCATGAAAAACTAGGGCACAGACCAGGAATAAAATAAAATAAAATAAAATAAAATAAAATAAAATAAAATAAAATGCGGCATCAAAAACATGACATACACGATATTTAAATATAACTTCCCAAATATAAGACTGCTTTATTTAAAATTTAAGATTTATTTAATTTTTTATTTTAAATTATAATTTTAAAGAGCAACTTCAGTAAATTTCAACCTGGCCCCTTTCCCCATGTTTTTGTGTCTGTAACTGATGAGTTTTTGCAGTTGGTCCAGTATTAACTGAACAGGCTGCAGTGTAACCACTGAGGACATTTATGTACCATCACATAACATGGACTAAGAGTGCCTGTTTTCTGTCACTGACTGCCTCAGATTGTCATTATAAGTGTCTGACAGCTGATATAAAGAGTTCCTACAGATGCAGACATTTTTTAGAAAAAAAGTAAATTCCTTTTTGTTTAACCAGAAAAAAACTAGAAATAGTTTTGTGTGTTTAGAGCCAGAATATTTTCACCTCTTTCCAGGTGAATTAAGGGTTTCTTTCAACCAAACCAGAGTTGGTGATTATTGGACTAATAGAAAGACAAACCAGGACTTTTTTTGTGAGTTTTATTGTGTTTCTGTTGACTTTGAATGAAGTGTGTTTTATTATTATAAAATGGCTGTTTATTTAAATGGAGTCTGGTGGCTTCGGTGATGGTGATGGTGATTTTGGGGCTGATTCTAGTTAACAAAAAGAATCTTACTCTTTAACAAAAAGGTCTATGTTTGTTGTGTCATTCCAGTAATGTTGTCGGACACTTTCATTTCACACTTACAAATCAGCCTTTTTCACCACTGACTGCAGCCCTATTGGTCGAATTCTTAAAATTGCTGTCTCTATTAGTCACTTAGACACACACACTCACACAAAATGAGTAAACAGGGTCCAGGCTGAAAAATCCCTAAGTTACCCTTTAAAACTAAGTGTAAAAGTAGTATGTCAGTAGTTAAAACTTATCTTTTCAAAATAAATGTAACAAAAAATGTGATGTAATGTGTAAGTAGGTAATGTGCTACTTCTCGATTAATCCTTTGCTCTACAAAACATTAGAAAACAGTGAGGAGGGGTGGTTACATCATCCTAGAGCTTAAAGTGACTTCATCCAATGTCTTGGTTTTTTTCCAGCCAACATTTCCAACCCACACCAAAATTAAATTTACTACAAAGTAAGATCAAGGCAAACAGCAAATTCTAGCATATGAGAAACTGGAAACATATTTTTGGCACTTTTGCTTGAAAAGTAATTTAAATGATGAATTGATTTTCAAAATAATTCCTGATTAATCATGACTAATAATTACTACTCTAATTGTTTTACCCAGCTTTAAACCTTACCTCAATCTTTAAGCATGAACCTATATTCAAAACCACAAGCTTCTACTTGTATTTATTTTTCAAGCCATGAGCTTATGTCCAGTCATTTCACCTGAGAGTGTGAGGCTCCACCTGTTTTGGTGGTGTGGTGGAGAACAGGCTGCTATCACCAGGGTTTTCCAGATAAAATCATTCACAAATAAACAGCTAGACATGCTGTTGTTAACTGTCTCTACAGATAATGTCCATATATACAGCTGAAAAAAGACTTCCAGCTCCTTGGCACATTTTTCAGCAAAAATATATAATAAATCTATGTTTTTCTTTACAGTTATCTCCTCCTAAAAATATGCAATAACTGAACACTAATCACAGTAGGCAGGTGAGCACAGTGCACTTCATGTTAACACAGCATCCATCCAGAGGAGTCTATGAAGAAAACTAAACTTAATTTTAAGTAGTATTTGTGCATCAATAATAAAGATATTTAAATGGCATTTCTGTTCAACCACTCTTATTAATAATTTGTTGTTTGTTTGATTGATGAAAGTGTGTATTCCTATCTGCCAGCCTACACACCCTGATGTGTGCTCTTATTGTAACACACCACCAGAGGGCACTAGAGTATCATAAAGTATGGGGTACACTCTGTGTCAGAGACATCAGCAATGACTGTTATTTTGTCCTGTACTCAAACACCATAGTTTTCAGTCTGGCTAAAGTTTAATGTTAGGTGTCACTCTGCTTGTATATATGTCGGTGGTTATCAGTGTGTAAGTGTATACATCTGTCAGGCCTTCAGTGACTCACCACACACGGAAGCACATTTTAAACGGTACACTGTACTTGATTCATTTTTTCTAAAATAAATTCATTTTTTCTTCTGTTAATGACTTTCTCTGACCCTTGAGAGGTCTGAAATAAGAACAGTTTCATACTGGTGATACAAGTTATTACTGAGTGTGTGCCTTGAGCTTAACACCCCATAGGCCCACCATAAACCCATTTTTGTCTGTCTTAGTGGGGACAGGCGATCTTTGGGGGGACAGCAGGTCAACAGTATACGCCACATAGAAGTGAAATACATGAACTGAAAGCTAGGAACCTGAGGACTAATTTGAGATGCAGCTCAGCACTGTGTGTCAAGTTTTTCTGGTCATAAATGTGTAATAAACATTGCTTTGATTGGGCGCCTATTTTAAGTTTGAAAGTTTAGAGTGTACAGGGGTTTATAACATTATGATGGGAGTATATGATGGCCACTCCCATGTTCAATTATGTCTTATAAGCTGTTGCAGCAATTTTTGGGTCGATGCCATTTGTCACACAGATTTGGTGCTAAATTTGAGCATTTACAACCACTTGAGA
This sequence comes from Cephalopholis sonnerati, assembly GCA_019142605.1. Classification (NCBI taxonomy): domain Eukaryota; kingdom Metazoa; phylum Chordata; class Actinopteri; order Perciformes; family Serranidae; genus Cephalopholis; species Cephalopholis sonnerati. The sequence continues at coordinate 63,452 of JAGQAX010000128.1, forward strand.
ACTGATTAAAATGGTCAAAAATCTCTCCGAAATACCACATTACAACACCAAGAGCTTGAGGGACACCACAGAAAAATCCATGTTGTGATTTAGTATGAAAAACTTTTGACAATTGGAGACTTCTGTAAGAATTGCTTTTTTCAGGAAGCACTTGTGTTCCGGAAACTGCACAGAAACCCCCTTATTGTCAACATACCTATGAAAGCCAAACATCCCCTGAGTGCCTGAGGTCTCTAGTTTGTAGCTGTAAAGTTTCATGAGGCTCTGATTTAAAAAAAAAAGGTCTCACTACAATGAAACAGTCACTATGTGTACAAACATCATCGCACATGAATAAAATTGGGCTCATTGAATCCACAAGAGTTTCAGCTTTCCAGTCATACCCCATTTATGCATTTCTAAGACTGTTCAGGGACCCAGCATGCAGAAATATTCAAATACAACAGGAGAAAATAACAAATCTATACTGCATGCAAAAAACTGCATAGTTTTTGCCTAAACCTGTTTGAGATTAGCAAAAAGTGGGCATGACTTTAAATGAGAGAGTTGTGAGATCCCATGGAAGTCATTTTCATTCAGATATCTTGATGCGAGAGGTCAATGGACACCTGTAAAAATGGCTGTAGCCCAATTTTGGAGCGTTATTTAACCCCCTTCCTGACAAGCTAGACATGGTAGGTACCACTGGATTTGTAACGTCTTCTAGTTTCAAATGATACCAGTGCCATCACTCTAGTTCCAAAACTCAGCCCGCTACAACCTCTTAAAGACAGGAATGTCGGCCAGAATTGCCAATGGGTTAAGTGTTCTTGTCCACAAGTGTATTCATACACGAAATACGCCAATATTCACTGTAAATCTGTGACGAATGGTAAAAGAGACTTAAAATTTCCACATGAAGGAAGAAACTGACAACTGTGTAAAAAACAGTACTATTTATAAGTTCATATAGAATACAGTATCGACATTTGGAGCACATAATCATTTACATTATTGCAATTGATGCACAGTTACACTAGTCATTAATTTTACCAGGTGACACTTCAAAAATACATATTGCTTAGGATGACTCAGCACAAACAGACGGGAGGGGACTTTTAAAGTGAAAGAATGTGGTTTTTAAATACAGCTCTATAAAAGAACAGGTTCAATAAAGACGTCTAAGACACATTTAAAGGTCCAGTGTGTAGGATGTAGGGGCATCATCGCAGAAATAGTATTTAATACTAATAAATGAGGCTGTAGCGAAAGTTTGGTCAGGAGGACAATACTTTGCTTAAGTTTCTTTCTCACCCTGCCATTCACTCCTTGCACGTATGCTCACTTACTGTCTCTAGGTGTCATTGTCTGGGTAGGTCAATTGGGTCATCAACCAATAGCAGAGCGACACATCCTCATTTTAAATATGGTTCTCTCTCTGCCGTAGTTCCATCTTGCTGCAGTCGTGTGCCCCCTCCACCTCCCCATCACCATCTAGTCTTTACGGATTCATCAGCCTCATATGCCTCAGCAGCCTCAGAGTCATCAGCCACCACCTCCACCAGTGTCTGGACTCCATGGGGGGATTCATCCTGCTGCTGCTCAGATGTTCCTTGATCGTAAAATATCTCCCTCTAGTGTCCAAGAGCCAAACACTTCTGTTAAATCTTAATCAGCACAAATCATCTGTTAATCTGTACACTCATATTCTGTATTAAATATATCACTTCACTCTCCTGTCTCTCCTGATTGAACTATGATTCATTAGCTTATAATCTCCTGAAAATAAGAATCGTTGTGTTTTTGTTACCTTAGAATGAGCCATTTATATCTACATATGGAGCAGGTCCTCTTCTATGGCGTTTGCCATTTTGTTCTAGAGTAGCCCAGAATGGACAAACCAAACAGCGGCTCTAAACAAGGCCGTTTGCATTTTTTTCATCAGCCACTGTAGTCCTCCTACACTCCTGGCACACGGGAGAAGTTTTCGTCCTGCAACCTCCACACTGGACCTTTAAAAACTTGAGGATAAATCATTTAAATTTTGGGAAACGTTACACATCAGTCTGTCTCTTCATATTGCACAAACAGCACCAAGCTGTCGCTAAATCGTAACTTGGTTATCAACACAAGTTTTATGACTTATAATGAAACCATCTCACTGTATGCATTCGACGTTTGCCTCCATATGGGGATTATTCTTGGCATCATATCAGGGTGGTGGTTGATTGTCACCTCATAACAAAGAGAGCAGGAGAAACACAGACACAGAACAAATGAATGTATTTATCTAAAATAAATTATATAGAAGAGGCATCATTTCAGACAATGGCTGTAAATATCCTCAGTAATCCAGAGTTAAGGATCTTCTTTGTTTTCTCATATGGAAATAGCCACTTTGATGGGAGAGTAACACAATATGGATTTTGGTTAGAAAACTAAAGCAGGAATGAAGTATTGTACCTTTTCTCCCAGAGTACATCTAGAAAGCTCTGAAAGTGAGAGAATTTTGGCAACAAACACTTAGTAACATTTACACACTCTAGTGTATTCGTCTATTATTGTCTTATAAATAAAACTAAAAGATGCTTCTCATTATGGCTTCCAGAGGGGTCCAGACCCCGGGGAACATGCACTCAAAAGTTTTGTTGAGGGGAAACAGCTGAGCGATGGTCCTTCCATTTTTAAGGGGGGTGGCGACACTGGTCAGTCAGCGCTGAAACCTCAATCCACACCAGGGGATTGTGCATACTGTTCTCATGACTTACACCTGCCAAAGTTGACATGCTGATATGATGCCATCGCAGTCGCTGCATAGTGTCCCTCAGGGGTCCCGTGCTTTGTCCTCACCGACCAAGTTTAACTCTTCTGCTAGTCCGGCTTTGGCTAGGTTAGGTCCACTCCACTGTAGGTCCTCTGGTCTAGCGTGGCTCATTGCTAGTAAGGAGAGAAGATGATAGGTGCATGTGTGGCCCTCAGAGGTCCTGGCGCAGGCCTGAAGAGGGTGGGGCTGATCAGGGGACCCTGGATGATGGCTGTGGGACCTGGCGGCAGCCTCAGTGCCAAGGGCCCAGATGCCATGGTGCACAAGGCAGCTGGATTGAGGGGGCTGGTCAGGAACCCTGCCGGCAGGGCCTTAGATAGCTGCTTCTGCAGGGCCAGTTTAGTCTGAAACCAAAGACGAGAGACACATTCAGTCTCATAAACTAAGGGTCCTTTCACACCTACCTTGTTGGGTCAGGACTTTCTGAGTCTTTAGTTTGATCAAAACCAAAATCACAGGGGTAAAACCTCTCCCAGACCTAGGTCTGGACCAAACAGCCGAACCTTGGTCTGATGGAAAGAGGTGGCCTTGGTTCGGATCAAACTCAACTGTGCTTCGAATTGATAGTTGGACTTCCAGACAATTACAGGAAGTTTTCGCAGGCTGTCGTCACCTGATAAGAGCAGTGTAGCACCTCGTACGTAGTGTCTATGTGTGTGATTAAGTGACAGACAGATGATGATGGCTACGCTCAGAGCAGACAGGTGCTGGTGTTCAGAGCAGAGGAGAAATCAGCGGTAATGTTGAACAGCGTAGGTTTCAGTTTGTCCATGAACAACGCAACCTATTTCTATTTTCTGAGAGGATGAGAAGGAAGGGTTACGAGTAGACGGGTGAGCAGCACATATAAGTGATGACAAAAGCACATAGGTATGTCATGTATAGCTCTTTAGTGCGCTCACAAGATCCAATGTAAAACCAAAACTAACCACATCAAATGTCTACAATGTAACAGAAATGCAAACCTTGGTGCAGACATTCAGGTGTGAAGGATTTACAGCCATGTTACCAGCTCTGTGAAGCTGCACTTAGACACAGCAGAGCTTTAACTATGAAATCAGCATGCTAACGTGCTAACAAAGATGCTGATACTCAGCAGGTACAATGTTTTTCATGTTCACCATCGTATTTTAGCATGTTAGCATGCTAACATTTGCTAATTAGCACCATAAACTTCAGCTAAGCTTCTGCTTTTACTCTAACTCCCTGCTGTATTATTAGACTTGCCTTTATTGAAGAAAAGCAAAGTTCCGCTAATTCAGTGATAACACATTTCACTTCCTATAGATCCTTCACAATAAAAGTCCCCTGTTATTTTGTTTTAAAAAAACTTTTATTGTGAAGCAGCAAAATAAGGAAATGTTGCGTTTTCGAGCAGCAGCTTAACACAACTTCTAATACAGCAGATAGCAAACATAAAACTGTAAAACAAAGCAGATATCTAAAGTAAAAAGAAGAAGGGGGGGTCATGGGGGTTCACTGCGGCCGGCGAGAGGTCACTGCTAACCATTTAAGGGCAGGCAGCCTGGTTTTTGGACCTACTCCAGAGAAGGTCTTTCTGGCGCAGCTCGGCGTGGCACAATGTGTCTAAACTGATAATGGAAATGCAAATTGGTGCAGCGTGGCTTGACTCAGTGTGGCCAAAAGTGAGAGTGGAAAAGGTATTGTACGTGTGTTACTGTCATTCACAGACTGATTTAGCGTAGCTTGTATAGACCAAAGTCGCACCGTAGACTAATGAACAGACAGATTAAACAGATATCGATATATATCGCATATAGTCGTTATATCACTCAGCCCTGATGGGAACATCATTAGTTTTGCACTAATTTAGACTGGGTGATAAATGAAATTATTGGACACATTTAAATTCAACATCAGGGAACGATGGATGTCTGTATTAAACTTCACAGCAATCCATCTGACAGTTGTTGAGATATGTAGTCTAAACCAAAGTGTTGTTTTTCCCATAACAAATAAAGGCACTTGTGTATGTTTGTGTGTGACAAATCCTCACCGCTAAGATGGCACTGGGCTGTAGTTTATTATAGGGGGTGAACTTCGCCTTGACAGGCTTCCCAGCCAAACGCTCTTTGTGTCTCCTGCTGCTCATGTGCTAAAAGAGGACAGGGTTACACAGAACAGTGACTCAGTCAGGGCAGCTCTGACTCACAAACCAAAGAGACAACACACTGGGTAGTTGTCCTCATAGAATACAAAGATCAGACATCCCACATTTTTCGTTTTTAGTTTGTTCAGTGGTTTATACAGCAGTGAAAGTGTCACATTTATGATATCAGGATAAACTTGTGTACCTGTTTCAGCTGTGTCTCTGAGTTGACGGACACCTGGCACATTTCACAGTGAAAGGGCTGGCTGGACACGCCCACAACCGCTCTGGTCTTGCTGCCCATTCGCTGCTTAATTCGGCTGGTGGGCCGGGGCAATGATGTCATCTTGACCCTGCGTTGTGACTGGCTGCTGTTGTGACCATCAAGCATCTGTTTGTGCTTAGAGCCTGATTGAGCCAAACAAAGAGGACAGAGTGTCACAATCATAAACTAACACTGACTCTGTAGTATCAGTAGTATTGCTGAACGTACCACTACAGTGAGCCTCCAGCTGGGAGCTGGAGTTGACCGTCACTTTGCACGTAGGACAGTGGAGAGGTTGTTTTTTGTTGCTCTTGGCTTCCTTAGCTTCCTCCATCTTCACCACCTCCTCTTCCTCGCCTCCTGTGGCGTTGCCCTGAGGGTCAGAGTGCGGAGCGGAACCGGTGGCCAGGCCGCACCCTTCCATGGGTGGACTGTCTGAGGGCAGATCAGAGAGCTGAGAGCCAGGGGAGATCTGTGGGGACAGCTGAGGAGAGTGGACTGAGGAGGAGTCTGTGACTGAAGGCTGAGACGGTGGAGTCGGTGCCAGCAAGCCTTCCTGGCCGTTCTCTAGTTGCTGCTGTGCAGGCTGGGAGGAAGTACTTGGGCCTGTGGACAGATGAATACAGAAGTTGCACTATGAGCCCATTTAGAAATGATATTTTTCTTGGTATTTCATCCGTTATGCCTAAAGACACAGACACACACCAAAGCCACATTATAATATGAGTGGCGACGAAGCTTGACTGTTGCATTGCCTCAGGTCGTCTTGTTCTTGGCCAAAAACATGCACTTGAACACACCACAAAGACTTTAGCCAACGGCCAACTAGCACATATGTTTTGTGCCTGCATGACAGGAAATAACTCTCCATACCAGCAGGCAGCGGTAGTTTGTATTCGTCATTCAAAAAGAGAAACTGGAAGACCAACAGGACGGATTCAAGATGCTAGTTAGCCAGTTAGCACATTAACAACACATTACAAAGCTGAAAAAACAAATAATATTTAGTATAACACAAACAATTACAAACCATTTCTGCTGAAAGAGCTCATTGGCTAAAAAAGTAATCTTACCTAATATAACAAGTTTGTTTTGTTGTCACCCCCTACTGACTTTAGTCATTTGTTTACTTTCCTCACTTCCTTTTCTCTTCTCATGCCCTGAGCTGAACTGCCGATGACTATCTGACAGGCTCCGCCATCGCCAATTCAACTCTCTAAACTGGCCGAAAAAAGTGCCAAGAAACAGTGGTGAGGAAAGCAAATGGCTAAAGTCAAAAGGGAGTGAGACTAAAACAAACTTGTTATCTCCATCCATCCATCCCTTTTCATCGGCTTATCCGGGGCCAGATCGCAGAGGTAGGAGGCCAAGCAAAGCAACCCAGACTTCCCTATCCCCAGCAACGCTTTCCAGCTCCTCCTGGAGGACCCCAAGGCGTTCCCAGGCCAGATAAGATATGTAATCCCTTCAGTGTGTTCTGGGTCTGCTCCAGGTCCTCCTACCAGTGGGACGTGCCAGGAACACCTCTAACGGGAGGCGCCCAGGAGGCATCCTGGTCAGATGCCCGAACCACCTCAACTGATCCCTTACAACGTAAAGGAGCAGTGGCTCTACTCCGGATTTGGATGTCCGAACTCCTTACCCTATCTCTAAGGCTGAGCCCAGCCACCCCACGAAGGAAACTCATTTCGGCCGCTTGTATCCGCGACCTCATTCTTTCGGTCACTACCCAGAGCTTGTGACCATAGGTGAGGGCTGGGACAGAGATAGACCAGTAAATCGAAAGCTTCGCCTCCCGGCTCAGCTCCCTCTTCACCACGACACCCCTCATCACTGCAGAAGCCGCACCAAACCGCAGATCCATCTCACGCTCCATTCTACCCTCACTCGTGGACAAGACCCCAAGATACCTGTACTCCCTCCTGAGGGAAACTTGTTATCTGAGGTAAGGTAATTTTTTAGCCATTTAGCTCTTAAGCAAAAACGACTCGTGATTGTGTTATTGTTCGCTGGCGCACAGTAAATATAATTTGTTCTTTCAAAATCAGTTTGTGTTGTTAATGTGCTAACCGGCTAACTAGCATCTTGAATTTGTCCTGTTGGTCTTCTAGTTTCCCTTTTCGAATGACAAATACAGTCTACTGCCGCCTGCCGGTATGGAGAGTTATGTGCTCACACGAAGGCGCAGATCATACATGCTTGTTGGCTGTTGGCTGCAGTCTTTGCGGTGTGATCAAGGGCAACTTTTCAGCTTAGACACAGGTGATGCAACAGCTGACCTTCATCGTGACTTGTTCTTTGATGTCGGTTTGGTGTATCAGGGCTCTTACGTACACTGGCATCCAGATGAGTTACCACAGGAGATCAATAAACTCTTATGTCCTCACAACTACATCATCATTTGTTATATAATTAATTTATTTAGCTTAGTGAGCTTTGTGTTCATGCCTGTTGACCTGGGTGGAGAGCTGCAGCACACAATAGCCTGTACAAATATGAATAAAGTTGTGTTGAACTGAAGGTTTCTGCTGGTTTATTTTAGCATATGCCATCAACAATATGAGCAAGGGAAAGGGCACTCATGAATAAACAGTTTTATAATACCACAACAATACATGAATTCTAAACAATCAAGGTATGAATATATTTTCCTGACTAATGTGATCCTCTTTTCCCTTCCTGTTCTTATCAGTCTTCTCCTCTGCAGCCGACACGTTATTTTTCCCTTGTTGTATTTCTTTCATATAACCTTGTTATTATAATTTCTCCTCTCCTCACCTGCTTACTTTTCTGCTCCATCATCGTGCTTTAATTTTCATATCTTTTTCCTCTTTTTTTTCTCTGCCGTCTCAATCACTCTTCCTCCGTCTCTCTGTCAATTGTTCGCTCCTTCTGTCACCATCAATCAAAAACCATGGCAACAGCTGAATGTAACAAGCTTATCATTGTGTGGTTTGAAGGAAATTGATAGGTGCTGGGAGAAAATGGGAGGGGGAGGATCAATAATTAAAAGGAAAGCCAGACAGTGTACAGAAAGGAAGATGGTGACATGTTTTTAGTCGGGCAGAATGAGAAGCAGAGTGAGTTAAAGACAGCAAAGTTGTTTCTCTTATAGCTGCTCCTCTGTGGCCAAAGAACCAATGGCTATGACATTAAGTATACAGAGACAATCAAGGGCTGTAGCAACCAGTGAGGACACTCATGTTCTCTGTATTTTGTCTGGGAGGATTTTAACAAGCTAAAGGGGCAGTTTAAAGTAAAAATACAGAGTAACGCATGGCAGGTTTTGTCAGGTTTTTTGAGACAATTAATGTGACAAGTAGGATATTCTAGCAGATTCAAATTTTTGTGCATATAATTGCAGTGACCCGTGCACAAAAAGGTTGGATATAGTGTAATATAAAATTGGTGGCCCTCAGGTTTATATCTCAGACTTGTAGAGAGCTGGTCCTCAGATATATATTCCCAGTATAACTTCAAAATTCAATTTTTTTCCTCAATTCTTTTCTTTCTTTCCTCCATATTTAAGAGATTTCACCTACAACACTCTCTAATTATATGAATTTAAAAGACGACGCTGGCAGAATATTAATATTAAAATTATGATGACTATTATCTTAGCCCTGTTTTTTTTTTTAAATACATCTATATTTTACATATATACCATATCATGTTCTGTATGTCACCTTGTTTTTTTCCTTCCTTGTGCATTTCTATTTTTGTTTTTGTACTTGTAAAGTCACAACTGTTTTGATTTTGCAACAACAAAATTGTTGCAAAATAAATAAATAAACAAATAAAAAAGAGAATGAAATGTTTTATTTTCTTCACACAAACCCTTAAAAATATATAACAAAACACCCCTTGGCCCCAAGATGCCTCATCTGCTTGGGTTACATTTTGCTGCACCTCATCTTCTCTCTGCACTTGGCACCAAGTTAACTTGCAAAGCTGTTCTCAAACTTGGCTTATCTTTAGAGCTCAAACGATTACTTGAATAACTGGAGAAAAAAAAAGAGAAATTGGCAACAACTTTCATAATCTATTAATCATTTGAGTATTTTCATGAAGCAACAATGACAAATATTTGCTGGGTGCAATTTTTGTAAATGTGAGGATTTTCAGAACATTTGAAGACACGACCTTTGGTTTTCTGTTATGGCCACTTTTCACTTTGTTTTTATATTTCAGAAACTAAACTATTAACTGAAATTGTTTTAATTTAGCTTAATTGAAAGATAAAGGGAAACTTTGGTATTTTTCAATTTGGACTTGTCTCATGTTATTATAATGGGAACAACAATTTTTGAAATAGGTACTGAGTGAGACTGTTGCAGCTGACCACTGCCAAACAGGCTGCTATGTGTATTGCTACGTCAATACACGTTCATTCAAGTGTTTGTTTTTTCAGATTGTTACTGTAAGTGTGGAAAGAATCCCTACAGAGATAAACCTTTTTGTAAAAGAGTAAGATCCTTTTTGTTTTATCAGAAACAGCTGAAAAATCGCTATCATCAAACCCACCAGACTCCATTTTTCCAGTAATTTTAGCGTGTATAGAGGCAGCATATTGTCACATCTAACTGGGTGAATTAAGGGTTTATTTCAACCAAAACAGAGGTGGTGATTGTTGGAACAGTGAAAGATGAACCAAGATGGTGTTTGTTAGTGTTACTGTTTCTGTTAACTTTGAATGAAGTGTGTTTTATGATGATAAAATGACTGTTTATTTAAATGGAGTCTGGTGGGTCTGGTGATAAAGATTTTGGGGCTTTGACAAAGAGGTCTATTTCTGTAGGGGTCCTTTCCATAATGTCATCAGACACTTGGAAGAATAATCTGAGCCTGTCAGTGGCAAAAAGAAGCACTCCAAGTGGATGTAAACTAACAGTGCACAATTGCCCCATGTGGTAACATTGCAGCCTGATTCATCGATGGCAGCTGCAGCCCTGTTGCTCAATACTGGACCAATTTCTAAAACTGTTGTTCCCATTAGTCACTTAGAATCAAAAACATGGGGAAAAAGGGTCAGGGATGAAAATACCATAGTTACCCTTTAAAGTCCCTGTACACTGAAAGGTCTGCTTATTTCCACGAATCCTAAAAATAATTTTGCAGTTAGAGAGATATTTGCTGACATTTCTGTGCATCTGTTGTGCTATTCTTTGCCACTGGCATTAAGTACAGGCCTCCTCCTCCATGGTTGGTCTTTCCTGCCTCGACCTCTCCACTCTTTTAATCTCCTGCTGCTTAGTCTGATTTTGACAAGAAAACATTTCGGCACAAATGACTCATACTTTTGGGCCCCTTTTCATAATTTTCTCCAACCTCTGACATGTCCATTAGCAAAGTGAAAACATATTTCATAATAGGAATGAGGAACTGTAAGTGGGAGTTGTGTTGAGCCACTGTTGATTTACAACCAAAAATCAAACTCAAAGGAAGTCACACCACTACATCCCTCTTCAGATAGCATCCCCCTTTAAGTGCTTTAAGGCTCCTCATCTTTGCTTGATGGGAGTAATTACTCATCTGACAGAGCCAATGATAGCAGGACAGGTAATAGCTGGTAATTAGCCAGCTGAGTGGCAGCTACCCAAGCCTTAGTGCTTATGTCTCTCCAATTACCACTAATTACTCGGAGGATGGAGAGAGGGGCGCCTTTAAAAAAAGAAAGATTTATACCTGTTATGTGTTTCAGATGCGAGTCCGTGGGCACCGTTCCTCCTCCTCCCATCATCCCCCTCTCTCGGTCTTTTCCCGCTGTGGATGGACTGTGTCCGTTCTTCTGCCGGTTCCTCTGGGTCTCCATGGCCTTCAGCTTGCGAGCATGTTTGTGACCTTTGTAGTGGGCCTCCGCCTGGGTCTGACCATCGCACACAACCCCACACACACACATATGTACACACACACAGCAGCAGAACAAACAGAGGAGCGAGTCAGTGTTCAGTATATGAACAGAATCACTGACATGATTAAATTAATGAAGGACAGCATGAAATCAGTAAACTGTAATCTTTCCATCTGTTCCGTCTCTGTGGCTTCACATGCTTCCGTGGAGTTGGGGAGAAATTATGCGATTGAGCATTTGACTGGGAGGAAGAGCCACATAGCCATTTTGATCATCATCGTCGTCACGGTTGTGCACAAATGAGCATCAGTCGGACTCATGGCATCTCATGACCATCCTGTGAGCTCATCTTTCCACTGATTCGTTGTGACACAAAATGGCCCGTGTCCGTTATTCTGCAACACAAAATGACCTCTGTGCCTTCCTCTGTGAGGGGAAAACACATTTGTGGCTGTGCGACAACAGATGCATGCAGATTCGGGATCTGAAAATGACTGTGGACAAAGCAAGATGTGCTCCACAGAGGAAGAACCAGCGAGTGAGAGTGCACCAACAGTGAAACATAACAACTGAAGCAAAACACATTTATCTAGTAACACAAACACATTAAAATATTCCCATACAAAACAGCAAATCTATGCATTTTAACTATATCTATAAAGTAATACATTTTGTCAACTGTTTTGTTTCTCAGTTTCTAAAACAATATTTATCTAAACAACAGACCTGTGTAGCTGCTGTGCTTAATATCCAGTAACATTTTCTATGATGACTGAGCCATCTTCATGACAAATGAGCAAACTCCATCTGCTGATGAAGACCTGAGCGGCAGTTAAAAGCCTTGAGTGAACCTCAAGTTGTTTTTGTTTTATCATATTTCCTAAAACTGTACAACTTACGCTGAGATTAAATACATCTGTTTGTCATTTGTTACTAAATAAAAATGTTAACAGTTTGACAGATGAAGTCAGAGCAGATATATTGAACTGTCACTGTAGGAAAAGCACAGATGTTACAGATAACATTAACAGTCGCTCTGTTCTTCTCACCTGCCCCTGTAAGTCGTGACAGTGTGACAGTGAGGCAGCGTGAACAATAACCCTGAAACTGAAGCAGCTACTCAGAATTCAGCTATCATTCATTTTACTATTTAAACCTGTGCTTTTTCTTCACTGTGATATGTTAGTGTGCTCTGTTAGAAAGTCCTATGACCTCCTCTCTGAAGGTGAAAAGGTTCAAATAGCTTCAGCAACTTGATCAAACTTTACATGACATCAATACAGAACAAGCAGAAGTGATAAAGGATATGTCTGGTGATGTTCTGTATTTTTCTTATTGTCCGTAAATCCCATGAAAAGACCAAAACCAACAATTAAACGATTGTACCAGAGGTGTGGACTCCACTCACATGACTTTGACTCAACTCACAAATTTGATGACGTTAGACTTCGTTCATTTCCGTAGCCGCATTGTGAGAGGCAGGGTACACCCTGGACAGGTCACCAGATGGTTCCTGGTTCAATCCCGGGTGCGGGAGCCCTTATGTGTGGAGTTTGCATGTTTTCCCTGTGTCAGTGTGGGTTTTCTCCCGGTACTCCAGCTTCCTCCCACAGTCCAAAGACATGCAGGTTAATTGGTGACTCTAAATTGTCCGTAGGTGTGAATGTGAGTGTGAATGGTTGTCTGTCTCTATGTGTCAGCCCTGTGATAGTCTGGTGACCTGTCCAGGGTGTACCCTGCCTCTCTCCCAATGTCAGCTGGGATAGGCTCCAGCCTCCCCGTGACCCTCAAGAGGATAAGCGGTTAGAAAATGGATGGATGGATGTTTTCTCCATTGCCCCTGCCATTAAAATATGTTAAGAATAACCCTATACGATTCTTTTGATATTTGAAAAAGGAATGGCGTGGGAAATATGAAGGTCCTTTTTATAGATGAAGTATTTCCTACCTTTGAACACCTACGAAATAAATTTAACTTACTGCAATCTCATTATTTCAGATTCCTTCAAGTTCGTGGTTATATTAAAAGTAATACACCCTCTTTTCCCAACTGGCCTGAAGAAACACTAGTGGAATCTCTGTTTTCTTTTGAACCCTCCAAAAGGGGTGCGATATCTTTTATTTATAAATTTTTTTCAAATATACAAGACCCATCACTTGAGTATCTGAGGTCTGTAGGGGAGATCGAGTTGGGGGTGGTGGAGCAGTGGGGAAGATCCCTCGAGGGGGTCCACACAGCTTCCATCTGTGCCCAGCATGGCCTCATCCAATTGAAGGTGCTGCATCGCCTTCATTTCTCAAAAGTCAAACTCTCTAAAATGTTCCCAGATGTTGATTCCACTTGTGACAGGGGCAGATATCAGATGTCTTTAAAATGAAAATTCACCCAGATCCTTTGGCAGCTATCTTTGGCATAGCAGGAGAGAAAATAAGAATCTTTCAGGATCTAAACTCAAAGTAACAAAGTTTGTCACTTTATTAGGTCAGTGGTTAATCCTTCTCCACTGGAAGAACCCTCAACTGCTGAGCTGGACTCAGTGGTTGAGGGTTGAAGTAATGCAACATCTCAAACTTGAGAGAATAAGATAAATTTATGAGAATTTGGAGTCCATTCTTGGAATATATAAAAGCCAGACTCTAAACCCCCACTTTCTTGATAACTCTACGTGAAGGAGGTCATATTTACTTTATTTATTAATTTATTTTTTGCATCTTGTAGCCAATCACAATAGGATGGACCCTGATAGGCCTTCAACTTCTGCAACTGCCTGTTCTTTTAGAGGTTCTGTTCATATCTAATATCTGTATAAATGTGTACTTGTGCATATGTATACCTTTTTTCCTTTTTCTTTTTCTTTTTCAATGCTGTATAGCAGTTTATATGTTGTTTAAAAACCAATAAGAATATGTTAAAAAAAAGAATATGATTCAAAAAATGTCCAATGAATCAATTAATTTCCCTTCAATTCCTGAATGAGCTACAATTAATGCTATTTATTCCCAGCAAGTCGAAACTTAATTCCCCAAATTCACTTTGTTTGAACTTATCAGACAGCATTCATAAAGCACTAACTTTGCGTTACTGAGCACCCGACGGAAAAAAATGATACCAAGGATTTTTTCGCTTGCGTACAAAAACTGTGTGGTGCTGAACAAAACGGCTGCAGTATGCAAAACATGTGCGTCCAAAATTACACATGAAGACATAATAACTTCAAACAAACTTGTTTTAACAAATAAATTTCAAATTTTGAAAAACTTTTTCTAAATTTAATTTAGATGTCAAAATGGCATTACATTTGGTAAAGGGAGCATTATGACTTGCTTATGACTAAAAATTTTAAGTTTCGGGCTTGAGCTTGACTCAATGACTTGGTCCCACCTCTGGCTCTTACTAATAACCTGCCTTGAGTAGTGAAAGCCTGATATTTTCTTCTATGCCTTCATTGTTGACCAAAAATAATTAAGAATACATAATGTATATTAATCCACCACTGAAAATAGTCCCTGTTTGACTAACATGCTAAAACGAGTGCCCATTTGTTTTACACTCTAAAAAAGTATTAATGTGATTAGTGAATTTTTCAACATAAAAAATATATATATATAATATATATTTTGTCAGTTGACAATTTATTTTGAGAATCTGGTCAAAATAAAAAAAACAAAAACATTTTTGACATTTTTTTGTAGGATTTGATTAAAATAATAAGTTAGAATATCTTAAATAAATTAATTTTACCACTAAATATCACCACAACTTTTGAATAAATATTAATTTAGCTCAACTTAATTAAGTTTTTTGAGGTCAAAGCAAATAATGTTGTTTGGACTAAACATATTAAGCATGTCAGATTATAAGACTAAAAAGATATTGTTTTGTTGAACCAGTAGTTTCTTTTTTAGACTGTAGGAAGTTATTTAGCCCTTTAAAAATGAAATTATGTACACTATTTGTGCACGTATTTAAATATTTACATAGGGGTGAATGAGCCTGAGAGCACAGACCAGGTAGGGAAGTTGGACAGACTTGTTCTTTTCATGGGAGACATCAACAATAAGACAAATATAAAACATAACCAGCCTCATCCTTTAAGAGCATACATTTTGCAACACTAGTGCCTTTCTGTATATTAAAGACAGTGCAATCCCTAAATCAACAGTCTGAAACAGTGTAACAAGGCTTCAAGTATCTCGCTTCACACGAGGCTGTTAGATAATTTGTCAAGGCTCAAATTATCCAGTTTCCAGGCACACGCTGTCCACAGTACAGCCTCTGAGCTCAGTGTGCAGAGGTGATCTTTTAGTGACTGTGTGGGGTACGAGTCTCCCCATCAACACTTTGCATAAAGCTCGGGCTGCTACACAAACAGAAAGGGCACCACTGTGGGTCAAAGTGTGTGGCGGGGGGATACAGGGCTGAGCAAAGGGTGAACGACCCCTTTGGCTACGTTGAATGTCAGCGCACACTAACCATTCAGCGTGATTTCCAACTGAGTCAGAGGGATGAATCTGCTCCCATTTGCATACTACCGTACTATCTGGCATGCCAGTGTAGTATGAGTTCACTATGTTCCACCATAGTAACTTAAATAGAGATTAATACGTGGAGTAAGTGTCCCAAGATCGTCTGTTAAAGACACCTGAAGGAGCCTGTCAGGACTGCTTGGCCTCCGCTGACCTTGATTCAAGCAGCTTTATGCATTCTCACACCACTGATGCCCAAACTCGTCATACACAGGGAGCAGCGACTGTCCTCCACAAAAGGGCAGCAAAATTAAAAAATAACGTGTGATCCCTCAGGCTTGAATCTTTCATGCTTTTTTCAGTGAGTTTAGCAGCCTTAAAGGAATAATTTGAAAAGTCTATTCCTTTTTTTATGCACACTGATTATGTAATATATACAGTAGATATCATTTTCACAGCCAGCCATCTTTGTCTATATACTGAACAAACAGCTCCAGGTTTCCATTTCTTAGTCCAGGCTCAACACAATAAAGCACTCTACTGAAGAAGCAAAGAATTACTGTAATTATTTAATTTTATGAGCAACTAAATATAATACATTCTTTATATAACATGCTGCTATTGCCATTAGTCGTACAGTTAGTCCTGAAGTTGCTCCTACTTCAACAGTGTGAGCAAGAATTACTTAAAATATTGAGTTTTATTGCATTACATAATCAATCTTAGTTCATTTTAGGGGCAACACTGGCATTTTTGAGTTGAAAAGACTTACATGCATCAAATTTTGGCCTTAAATTAACCCCCCCATCAATGTTTTCCAACTTCTGATCGGCTAATTCACAAGAAAACAATCATCATGTTTGCTTCACATCGTCGGTCTGGATCTCACTAAGGGCACCCTCTCCTCAGCAGTGGTACAGAGTACAAATATTTTGGCTTTTAGTGTATCAAACTCACAGTCCTATTAGCATTTAAGTCAGTTTCACTCAATTAAATTATCTTTGTTACTTAACTCTTCTAAGGGCAATCACTTGACTCAGTTTTTTTAAGTACAATCAACCTACCAAAGTTTGCAGTGTTCTTATACCAGTATTTTGTATTTTGCCGACTGTAATAGGTGCGCATGCTCATACTTTTCATACATGCTCATATATTTTATCCATTATTGTTAATTCATATATTGGCACTATACATATGAGCATTACTCTGCACTTTTTTGCTTTATGTCCCAGTATCTGTACTTCGTGCAGTGGTGATACAGCTAATTTTATCAAACACAAATTGTGAAATTTAACCAACTGCTGGGTAATAAATATTAAAATCTAATTACGGCTTGATTTAAAGTTTGAATTCATCATTAAATTTTGGAAACTATCTATATTTATGTGGTTTGAGGCTCCTGGGACGCAGGTTTGTCAACCACTTTTGGTCCAAACTGAAATATCCTGACAGCTTTGAATTGTCATTCAATTAAATTAAATTTTATTTATAAAGCCCAATATCATAGATCACAATTTGCCTCAGAGGGCTTTACAGCATACGACATCCCTCTGTTCTTGGACCCTCACAGCAGATAAGGAAAAACTCCTCCAAAGAAATGTTTAACAGGGAATCAAAATTGTAGAAACCTCAGGATTTTCATCCAGACATAAATGGTTCTCAAAGATTTAATCCTAATGAATTTGGTGCTAATGACATATGGCAGAGATACTCGATTAGCTAAGCCTGGGGGCCAATTTGCGAAATGACAGGACTAACTGATCTTTCTTTGAAATTTTGTAATTTCAAATTAACTGGTTTAGGATTAAATCACTCATCTTTGCCAAGAGACAAATCCAGTGGCAGCAGCCCCGCACAGGTCAGGTGAACTAGGATTTGAAGATATAAACCTCTGGGGTCGGGGGGATCCTCCCCTCGCACCTTTTTTTTTTAAACAACCTCTATTTTGATGTTTTTTTATGCACTCCAGAAAAGGAAAAGCCACCTTACTTACATTCAAAGTACAGTGTTATTTAGTTAATTTCATTGTGAATTAGAAATTGGCGAGCAACACGACACTCCATCCCATCACAGGCCAGATTTAGCTCACAGGCCATGAGCTGAGTACCTACTTATGGTCATCTACCTCCATTATAGCAATGAAAACAAGGTAAATGTTTTTTTATAACCACTCAGTCATGTTAGGTTTGGTTAGAGCTGCAATGATAGGTCAATTAATCAATCAACAGAAGACTAATCTGCAACGATTTTGATTGTTTTTGTCATTTTTTTAAGCAAAAAAGTCATACGTTTGCTGGTTTGACGCTTTTCAAATGTACGAATTTGATGCTTTTCTTTCTCCTGCATGAGAAACTGAGTAGCTTTAGATTTCTGGACTGTTGGTCAGATAAAACAAACCATTTGAAGATGTCCCCATGGACACAGCATATGTCTTACTATATCTGATATTTTACTGACAACATGATTAATAGAGAAGATAATGGGTGGATTAATTGATAATAAATTAAATTGTTAGCTGCAGCCCTAACTTTGGTAGAACTTTGAAATCCTTTTTAGTAACAAACAATCACTTATAATTGTCTTGAACTTGTTTTGGGGCTGCCTGTCCAATATAATAAATAAATACAAATGACTGTGAAGATGAAACCTGCATTATATTCCACACAAGCAGTGAGTATAAAATCTGAAAAGACTTGAAATGCTCTGAACTATTCCTTTAGTCAGTTTTCTTTGTCACTAGCAAATTCCAGCCGCTCAGTGCAGCCCCCTGTTGTGACCTGGTACCTGCCTGTAACCTGGCATCCAACTCCTGGGTCAACAGCACCCTCAGCTCAGCTGCAGGTAACACAGAGGGAGGAGGAGAGAGCCTGTTAGCTAGAAAACAGACTCCTTACAGCATCAGTGTGTCCAAAAGTACAGAGCAGAGAGACAAAGAGACAGATGAGGAAGTAAGGGTGGCGTAACGTGCTCGTGCCAGTGTCCTGCTTTCTTCAAGTTTCACCATTCACACAAAGAAGAGTCATTGTCATTCCACCAGGTTCCTCCTGACAATATAAATGCAAATATGTATAAACGAACTCCATAGGAATAGGAGCCAAATGAATATGAATAGGGAGTTGTGATAAGGAGGGAAAAAAGCAACAGAACTAGCTGACTGGTTTGCTTTTAAGAACCCACTGGCGGATTTTCAAAAATGGGAGCTGCGGAGATAAACTGATCGGACTGATAAGAAGAATAGCCTGCTTCAAGACTGTTTTTGGACAAATGGGATGCAAAATATATTAAATGTGTTGCAAATGTGTCGACGCCTGGCTGCAAAATTAATCCACAGATGAGCTTTAAATGACAGCTCATGAGAAAATAAGTTGTTTTAAAGGTTCTGTATGTAACTTTCACTTGTCATTAGTGACACCTCTCTGTGAGGCCTCTAGTGAATAGTAGTTAGCATCCTGGAGACATGGTGGTACAGGTTAGCATTGTTGCCTCACAGCAAGAGGGTTCCTGGGGGAGCCCTTCTGTGCGGGTTTGCATGTTCTCCCTGTGTCAGCGTGGGTTTTCTCCGGGTACTCCGGCTTCCCCCACAGTCCAAAGACATGCAGGTTAATTGGTGACTCTAAATTGCCCGTAGGTGTGAATGTGAGTGTGAATGTTGTCTGTCTCTATGTGTCAGCCCTGTGATAGTCTGGTGACCTGTCCAGGATGTACCCTGCCTCTCACCCAATGTCAGCTGGGATAGACTCCATTACCCCTGAGACCCCTAGGGTAAGCGGTTAAGGAAAATGAATGAATGAATGAGTTAGCATCCTGTTGCTTGCACTCTAGTACTCAAACTCTGTTGCTGTGAGCACACATCTGACTGTGTTTGACAGTTATCATGTTGATAGTATGCTGTAAAATAAATTACAAATATTTTAGGAATAATACTATCTGAAATGTTCCTATATTTCGTTTGGGCCACTGGGTCCAGGATACTAACTTAGCGTTTGCGAATTACATTATCAGCTGATGTGCGAGCAACCATGTAGAATAGCTAGTTACAGCTAGCTGGCTAACATTAGCTCAGGTTATAGTTAGCCTGTTGGTACTGTATTACTCTCGGCTAGCAGAATGCGCTTTGTACCGTTACATCTTTTATTGTTGACTAAAACAACAGCCCTTGTCATAATACACAAGTTAGGTCATATGACATTAGCTAGGGAAGTAATTTGACAAGCTAGCCAGCTAACATATCCACTCAGATGGTATTTACTAGCAACAATGTTAGCAGACAAGAAATAATTTGCAAACGGCGATATAGATGCCAATTTACCAACCAGATCAGCCCTGGAGTCTGGATGAATTTTTGACGTTTATCACCCTAGACAATATTTTGCTACGTTAGCTAGCTAACAATTTGTCCGCATTAGCAAGTAAAGCTAGGATTAGCCAACTAAATCCACAAAATCACAATATATTTCACGCGTCAGTGCTTCCTCTAACGTTGGGATTTCTTTCAGGGTCACTGATATTATGATATGGAGCACTAAATCTGATGGATTTACTGTTTATTGGACCACAAATAAGACAAGAGTTACCTGGCTAGCACAGCTCGCGGACTCCCCTCCTCACTCCCCACCGCTAGGACACTACTACCTCAAGACAAGAGTGGACAGCAGTTCAGACCTTAGCAACTGCAGCAACTCAAATTCATTGAGCGCAGACTCCAGCCCTGGGGTTCAGCAGGCTGGTGGCCAGTGGGTCTAATTTGTTTAATAGTATCAACAGAGTGTGCGGGTTCAGTGTGAACTTGGGGTGGTTGAAAGGGCAGTCCGTGCATCTCCACCAGGCCGCTGCTGCAAAATGTGTAATGGAAACACAGCATGTGTGGACTCTGTCATTTGTCAGCGTTGGCGGACTCCATTTCTTAGCTAACATTTGCTACTGTTGCACACTGTTAGCCCTGAAATTAACTAAAGAGAGGCAAGGCATTGAAGAACATGCAAAATGTCGCATCCTTTGGATTTTCTTAGAATATTCGGCCTGAGTCCTTTACATAGAAGTCAGTCACAGGCTGCTAGTGGCGACAGAGAAAGTCGGGGAAGGTCTGAGTTTTTAAGTTACAAGCTGTTCACCCACTGGCAATAAAACTGATTAATACTGACAAAATGTTACATACAGAACCTTTAAAGTATAAACGCTGTTTAGAAAAGCTGATTTTCAGCAAACATCAGGAGGGTCAGAAGGTGAAGTGAGATAATGTTGATTCAACACTTGATCATATAAAAATGCACCACAGATTGTTGTGATTTACATCTGCAGAAAACACAGGCAGATAAGAGCTGAGAGGTCAGAGGTGTTTTTCCACCTTCCTGCAGTGAATTAAAAAGAAATCCAGACCTGTTTCTGGACTTTTGTTTTATCAGATGAAAGCACAAAGAAAGCTCAGGGGAAGAAACCAAAACTTTCTCCTCTGCGATATCAGCAGACAGGACTGAATGAGCGTCCGACTCACAGTGGAGTTGAAGCGCAGGTGACAGATGTTACAAGAGATGATGGGTTTCTTCTTGGGTGGAGCCACGCCAAAGGTGTGGTTGATCACTGCCTTCTGCACTGGGTCCATCTACGAGGTGAAACACATACAAACACACATAGATGAACACAATAGTCCTGCTTCAAAAAAAGAATCACATGTAAACATGCTGGGGGCATCCTGTAGCCCTAAAGGTTTAAGACGCTCAGACCTTTGGGTTCTCCGTTGGGCGTCATCCCTCCTCTCTACAAGTACTATTAGCTGTCCTAATTTCCTGTCACATGTTGCTGTCCCCGTCAAATATTGGCAACAATACCAGGGGAAAAGAATGTGTCACGATATTTAACTCAGGGGCTCAGCCATTTCTGTGGATGGGCCTGCTTGGGACAGCACGAGATGTAAACATTAATGGTTCCCTCCTTAGCTCCTTAGCTTAACTATAACATTAGTTAGCTCAGCGGTGCTGGGTGAGCTCACAGAAGATGCACGCTTCCTCCTGCTCAAGAAAATAGTTCCTACAGTTCCTGCTCACAACAAGGTCTGTGGATTATCTTGAGAAACAGGGTCATGATTTTCGTTAAGTACACTGCACAATTTGTGGGTGACTCGGAGAAGATTCCTGTGTGACACCTGATGCTAAAAATACAACTCAACTATCACAGCTGCACTGTAGGAATTAAAAATATCAAGTGAGGAAAAGGTTATATAACAAGTGTGAATTCTACAGTGTAATTTCCCTTTTCCTTCATTTATTCTGAAAAATATATTTGCTGTAAATGTCTAATTCTTTAAAAAAAATAGCATGATGTAGCAGCCATGTTTGACTTGGATCCCAGAGACCACCATGTACAGGTGGTTCATCAGTGACCTGAAAGATGGTAGCAGTGGGGATAATTACTGTACATCTGTGCTCGTTCGGGGCCTTCTCATCAAAGATAAGGAGAAGATAAAAGTCTATGCTGCACCACTGGAAAACACAACATGACAACATTTAATTAATGAGACCATTACGGTACACACACCAGGTTAAAACACGTCCTAACAGGTGCTGTCATGTTACAGGAGGCACTTTGCCTAAAATGTTTGTTAAAAGACAAAAAAATGTGTTTGGAAAACAAGATTTATTCTAATGAAATGTTTGTTAATGCTTCAAACTTACTTGTCTTTTATACTTAATACAGGTATGAGCCTTAAGACAGTGAGTAGATGCACACTTCCTTTAAAAAGATAATAGTTCCTACAGTTCCTGCTCACAAGGTCTGTGGATGATCTTGACTAACAGGGTCATGATTTTCTTTAAGTACACTGCACAGTTTAAGTATAAAAGACAAATAAGTTTGACATATTAACAAATATTTCCAAAGTGCCTCCTGTAAGTGGTCACAGCACCTGTTAGGACGTGTTTTAACCTGGTGTGTGGACCCTAACGGTCTCATTAATTACATGTTGTCATGTTATGTTTCCAGTGGTGCAGCATTGACTTTTATCTTCTCTTTATCTTTGATGAGAAGGCCCTGAATGAGCACAGATACACGGTAATTATCCACACCACTACATCATCTTTCAGGTCACTGATGAACAACCTGTACATGAGATTTTTAAAAATGAAATAATATATCATATAAAAGCGAGTGTGTGAGCATGAAGGTGAGGTGAGTTTGACTTTAAGATCTAGTCTACATAAGTCAAAAACAGGTGCTACATCATGCTAAGTTTTTAACGAATTATACACTTACAGCTACATTTATATAAATTTCAGAATAAATGAAGGACGAAAAAAGGAAATTACACAGTTGAATTCACACTTTTTAAATAACCCTTTCTCCTCATGTCATATTTTTAATTCCTACAGTGCAGCTGTGATAGTTGAGTTGTATTTTTAGCATCAGGTGTCAGACAGGAATCTTTTCCCAGCCGCCCACATGCCTGGTACATTTAGCGCATTCCTCTGACTTGTCTCATGAAGGGTTAAAGCTAAATGTAGATTATGAAAGTGCTGCTTTATCATTTAGAGCCAGACCAAACATATGTGTGTGTGAGAGAGAGAGAGAGAGATAAGTGTTATATTTGGGATGTCTCGATCATATTTTTACCCCCTGATCGTAGCCAAGTTATATTTATTAGTCTATTAATATTTTCCTATGTACCATGGCTACTAAGTGCACATTTCATGTAAAATGAAGCTGTTTATGTGAGACACGCTTCACAGTTTAATAGTTCTGCTTCACAGCTTTCCTTTAATAGATTTCCTTTTATAAACAAATTGAGGCTAGGATTAAAATATTTTAATCTCAGACCTTAATACTAGTCTGTTTTTATATTTATTTATATTTTCTCAGCATTTTTTTGCAGTAATTTAGACAGCAAAGAGATGACAGGAAACAAGGGGAGAAGCACGCCACAGGGGCATCCCATTGAAGTTCAGTTTGATGCAGCCGAAATACTCTTCAATCTTTTCTTGAATTTTGGAGGTTCCTGTTTTGGGTTGAATCACTACAGCCTCATACGTGATGAGTGTTTACGAGAACTGTGGTATTGTGTCCTACCGTGCTGAAATTGGGGAAGAGGCTGAGTGGTGAGGAGCTGTTGACCCTGAGCGGCAGGAAGTGCTCCAGCTGGGCATGAGTCTGCGGCTGTAGGGGTCGACCTGGCAGAGGCAGGGAGCCCAGGAGTGGGTGGACTTGGCTCTGGGAGAGGGCACCTACAGCAGGAGTGATCACATTTGAGGAAACACATCATTGTGACAACCGTTTTCTTGCTTCATCCTGTTAAGATTCTCTATCTTAAACACATTTGTAGAGACACATTTCACCCTGTTTCATTTAAAGCTGCACATTCTCATACACTCACAAGGATAAAGACAGACTTTAGTGCACTGCATATCAGATCAAGACCCATTCCCACAGTGAATGATTCACTCAGTAAAGCTTTAATGACTTCGGTAATAGCAGGGGATAAATGATGAGAGGCTTTGTGTGGCCTTTTCCTGCTTCACAAGTCCATAGTTTATCCTGACAAATGTCTCTGGCCTTTAAACGCAGCAGTAGAGTGTAATTGTCTGGTTTCATTCTTCCTTAGCTGCTGCAAAGTGGTCAGTCAAAAGGATTGCAAGGTTGTTTTAAGGCCTAAGGTGACCAATAGACTTCACAATTTTTACTAAAAGTCCCCTCCAGACACATTTTACTACACCTAATCCTAATATTTTGTTTAGCATGACTTTCCCACATTTACAGCTGTTAAAAACTAGAATTCCTGCATCTGGGTTGTGCACTGCTGCGAATCAGTCAAGTTGCAGTTGCAGTTTACATCCAAATCTGTCCACACTCATGTGTAGCCATGACAGTAGAGTTGGCAGTTGTTCAAATCTGGATGTTACTATAAAGAAGCTACATATTCTACAACACTGATGCTTCACACACATCTTCAACCCGACAGCTCAGAAGATCTAAACAATCAGCATACGGTTAGAAATTAACTTGTTTTATTCACCTGCTAATGCGGCTGGTGGATTCCAGCCACTCAGTAGATTACCATTGGGGTTTTTTGGCTGGCGAATGACGTAAATTTAGCAGCTGGTACTAATTTCCAAACTAAGTATCTTACCAAATGTCTCCCTTTCTATTCCTGACTAACGAAGTTTAATAGTGGCCAAAAAAGTGTTTTTGCAGAGCATTATGATGTCAAAGTGAAGACATTTGTGTAAAATTTCGTCATAATTAGCACATGAATTATTGAGTAATGGCGGACTTCCATTGGCGATGCAACTGAACTTTAAAACAAAGCCCGTCCAAGAGAGGTGAACACCTAACAAGCGGCTAAGGAAACTTCAACGACCCTTGTGCAAAAATGTCACGGTTGGACAAACTAGCTGAAGCTGCTAATGCTAGTGCTAGCAACCCGGCTGCTAGCACTTACCATGAAGATGAGGAGGATAACCCAGTGCTGCACAAGATTCGCAACATCAATAACAGCTTGGTGCATTCTCTCAAAGCCGACGTGGCCGTGCTTTCAAGCAGAACTGATGAGACCGAACAGAGAATCTCTCAGCTGGAGGACGATAACGCCAGGCTTAATGACACAGTGGCCAATATGACAATATGACACCATCGCAAAAGTCGGGGGAAGGCTACAGTATCAGGCGGATTACAGCAGAAGAAATTGAGTCAGAATTAAGGGAATTATCAAGTAATGGCCAAAAACTTGTTTTGTGAGGTCACAGCGACCTTTGACTGCCAAATTCTGATCAGCTCAACCCCAAGTCCAAGTAGACGTTTGTCCTTAATTTGAGGTAATTCTCTCATGGCTTCCTAGAGATATTGTGTTTCAAATAATGAGAAGGACACGAGGACACAGCGACCTTTAACCACCAAATTCTGATCAGTTCATCCTTGGGTCCCAGTGGATGTTTGTGCCATATTTAAAGAAAACCCCTTTATGGCATTATTGAGATATCGTGTTCACAAGAATGGTACAAACCCACATAAGAATGGGCGAACAACCCCAAAAAATGAGGCCTCAGGCCATGGCTGTTGCTGGTGCGGAGGCTTACAAACTCTGAAAAGGGGCTAGAAGCCAATCTACACTTTTACCCTGGTTGAGAAATTTGCTTGCGGAAAGTTTTGCCTTCTCCAACGCTTGGTTGACCAGTAAAAAAGCAGTGCACATCAAGATGCCGTTAGCATTCGAGGAGAACATCGGAGAGACTCAGTTGCACATGTTTGAGCCTAGACTCAGATGATAAGGTAAGTGTAGTTAGCATCTTTTATTTGTTTATGTTGTTTGTTAGCTTGTAAGCTAACTGGCAGTGGCTGAGAATGGGTTGGCTAACACCGTGTTCGTGGTTGTAAAACATACAGTAGCATCTGCTACAATAAGGTTTTTGGTAGGTAAATAGTGGATGAAAGCTCCACAGTTTAGTTTACATCTAAAATGCACAGATGTCGCTCCCTTCAAATCAGTGTAGTCAAAGTCAGAATTTCAGGAGACATAAACATGAGAAAAACACATTTTTTACTTAAAATAAACACATTTGCTGGCTTTTTGTTGCTCACCCATTTTGTGTCTTCCTGCATATATTACTTTACCTATGAAGTGTTTGTTTTGATGAATCCTGCAGCAATTTCACCGTCCACATTTCTGCTTTGAATCTCCTTCCACATGACCTCTCATCTCATCCTGCTTAATTTTGGTTGGCCTAAATGCTTTCAGACTGCTCATGCTTCAAAGAGCAGCACGGCACTGACCTTTGTCTAGACCCAAAGTAAACATTAGTGCGCTCACATTAAAATTCACAGTGTCTTACATAAGCATGGTGATTATTGTAATGCCTGTATGTTGAAAGTCCTGAGGTTTTCACGTTAGAAGGTCATGTGTAAATGACAGAATACAGCATCGACAAATCTAAAACATGTGAATGTTGTGTTTGTTTTGATTGTTGTGTAACAGGTGAGAACTGATTTTTTTAAGGGCAGTATCTTCAGATATCTACTAGATATTTAGCAACAGAAATTGTGATACTGGAGAAAAAAATGAATGTTTTTCATATAGATTCAGATATAAAGAGCTGATATTAGAAGCTTGAGCTTGTAGAGTACAAGAAAACCAGAGGTTCCGAAAAGTTTTTCACTTGTAATTTCAAGTAACCATAACTATAAATTAGGAATTTATTTTCTGCCTTCATGTTGTTTGTGCATGCCAGTGTTGTAGTACTTGAGACCGGTGAGACCTTGAAGGTCTCGGTCCTATCTCAGACTCGACAGTAATTTTACTCCCCTTGTCTCGGTCTCAGACAAAGAGAACTCTGGATTATTTTTCAAGACCAATCAAGGCCAAAACTGTGGGGACTATAAATAAATTTCCTGTGCAAAATAAAAAAAGGACTGTTGAATAAAGATGGTTGAACTGATATCGGCTCCTTAGTATTTGGCTATATTTGCTAAAAGACATCAAAGTAAAAATCCCCCACATAAAATTGACCTCTGCAATGCCTTCTGATTATTTTATGAAGACATTTCTCATGGTACTCTTAGAAATGTGATACGCAGGTCGAACAACAGCCAGCAGGGCGGTTCAGGTAAGCTTGTAAGAAAATATTGTGGATTTTGGGCGTGAAGGTCATGACAAAGCAGCATTCTGAGAAAGTTATTAATAAACTACAGAAACACTGTGCAATAGTCCACCTTCCACTTTCTCTTCCCCTCTCTCAGTCTCTCTCACACAGGAAGCAGTTTTATCATCAGCGCTGCTGCGCTCAGGCTTCCTCTTATTCGGCTTTTGACCAGGGAAATCTGTTGAAGTGTGACATATTTAAATCTCTGCGGTCATAATGTCTGATGAAAATATTTTCCTCCACAAATATGTAGGTCTAACACCACACTGAATCTGTTAAATATACAGAGACTTTCAGCTCCGGACTGTGGGTCGAATCAGGCCATTAACACATATGTTTACAGGTGGGGCAGGGTGGATTGGCTCTCATAACGGGTCAAGTTGGTGCAATAAACCCTGACTGGCGCATATCTAATACACCTTTTCCACCAGGTTAGCTCTGGTTCTTGAACCAGTTCCCTTTAGGATTCTTGGAACGTTCTTGGAACCTAGCAAACAAGCCTGCGTTACCACTAGTTTTGTGCAGAACCATTGTGATCAAGGATGTGTCATCAATGGAGGGCGCTGCGCAATTTACAACAGAAGTACACAGTAGTAGCAAAATCATAGATTACATTGATGACCTCAAAACTTTTGCTCTGATATTCCCGATGTTTGTTTTTGCCCACAAAACCAGCATGAACCAACTATTAATAAGATCACTGCATGCTCTTTTTTGTCAGACAATTTCTCACTTGACACTTGACTCACAGTTCGCACTTCAGGTCAAGGGTCAAGGTTCCAGCTGAGAACCAACTTTTCTAATTCTGAACCAATTTATTTTTGAACGATTCAAAATTAGATGTGGGAACCAGAACAGAACCGGTTCCATGTTGGTGGAAAAGAGGTGTGATACATACAGTATGACGATAAAAGAGGTGAATGAAGAGGAATCTTTATTTATTTTCTGGGGCTAGTTTTATGTTAATGTGGATTCTTCAGATAAATTTGCGGAGTGCGTATAGTTTGTACGTTCCACATTTTTTTGTCATGCAGTGTGGGACTCGCACTGGTCTATTCATGGTCTTGAGTTGGTCTTGGTTAATGTGGTCTTGACTACAACACTGGTGCAAAGAGCACTACAAAGCTCTACAGATGTACTCTGTTTGTTAAATGTCTAAATGATAAGAACTGGACTTTTTTTTTATATTTTACTGATGAAACTCCCCGTTTATATTTTAGGAAACACATCTTTGAGGCAAAAACAGCAACAAAGTCATTGCAAGTACCTCCCTTTTTTCCCCTGTACAATACAATATCGAGTGTTTTTCTTCCATCCGAAAGACAGCGCTTGACTTGATTTAAAATCTGTGGTTACTGAGGGTGGAGGGAGGTCTGGCCTTTGCGTGACGGAAAATGTCAAGAGGAGTTTGATGAGACAGCTGAAGGGAGCACTGGCTGGTAGGAGGAGCCCTCTGCATAGAAAAACTGAATGAAATTGACTGATGAAGCCAGAAGTATTAACATACCAGATGACGGCTGGAGGATGAAGAGCGATGACTCACTAAGTTTGGATTTAGGAGAGATATGTGAGGAGATATCTGAAGAGACTCTTGTAGCATATAGCATCAAACATAGATTATCATAAAGTGCTTTGTTTTTTCCTCTAAATACTGCAAAGAGTAATTACAGTCCGTCTCAATGCTGGAGTCTAATTATGTTACTTCATAGTACTGAAAAGCGCAGCAACAAGAAAGCAATTTTCCCCAATTTTCTGCTTTTTTCACCTCTGGATTTGAGGTTTTATCTCTGGGGATAAAGCAGGTTTGAAAGTCCTTGAGCATTAACATGATTTTACTAATCTGGTCCCTTATTCAACATGCTTCTTAAAGCCTGAGCGGAGCAGAGAGACATAACAGAGGAAGCGGAAGGGAAAAGAAAAACAACATTTGCAGATTCAAAGCATGCTCAAAGAAACTGTATCTGCAGAGGGAACACTTAATGCTGGCACATGATGTTAGGAGTCATATTAAAAGAGGTTAAGAGAGAGATCAAACATGTTGTTCCGTGCAGGTGAGCCGGTGTTTACTATAGGCAACAACTAATAGAGCAGTGGATGTAACAAACCGCAGCATGTCTCGTTTTATCATCGCCTGCAGCTACAAATGCCTTAGGGTACTTTTTTCTGGCAGTCAATATGGCCGAAGCCTGCCAGAATTAGTTTTAAATCTGATTCAAGCTAATCCAAGCAGACGCCTTACATGGAAGTGAAATATCAAAATATATTTTGGAAACAGGACTAAGAGTCTACAGGCATGCTAGCAGCTCTGTGAAGCTATATGTAGGTGGTGTTTTGAGCTAAACTTTAATACCACAGGCACAGTTTGCTTTGGTTCAGGTGGCTCACTGAACCCCCTGCTGGCTGTAGCCAAAAGTGCACATAAGGATTTAAATAATATCTATATATTTTTTATAGCACATAACTAGTAAGTTGAATTAATGCCTTACAGGGATGTCCTCTGATGTGGGTGAATGTTCTGTTTTGGTGCTGTTTGATCTTGGCGCAACTTTCGATACTGTGGATCACATTATCATGATTGAAAGGCTCAAACAGTGGGTGGGTGTCTCTGGGAGTCTCGACTGGTTTCACTCCTACCTTTCAGAAAGAAGTTTCTCAGTGTCTCTTGGTCATTTCAGGTCTGATACTGCTGCTCATTCCTGTGGTGTACCTCAGGGCTCTGTCTTAGGTCCTATGTTATTTGCTTTATACATGCTTACACTAGGTCAAGTTATTAGCCAGTTCACAGGTATGTAATATCACTGTTATGTTATGCTGATGACATTCAACTGTATGTCTCGTTTAAGCCTGTTAGCACAGACACAGACAAACTTGGTGTTCTTCACAACTGTTTGATCGCCATCAAGGATTGGATGTCAAACAATTACTTACAATTAGACTCAGACAAGATGGAGGTTCTGATAATTGAGAGTATAGGGAAAAGAATTATTGGGTGCCCTTCATCAGCAAGACAGTCAAAATTTAGGAGTCTTGGTGTTATTTTTGATCAGGCCATGGATTTTGATCATCATATTAAATCACTGACCCGTACTTGTTTTGTACAACTAAGAAAACCTGCAAAGCTCAGGTCTGTGGTGTCTCAACCTGAGCCAGAGATGTTTTTTTGTTTGATCGCTTGACTGTATTTTGTAAAGCAATTTGTGAATTTCATTTCTGTGAAAAATGCAGGTGTAAATACATTTTATTATTATTATTATTAAACAGGGATTTGGACAATTCTAATAGTTTATTAATGTACAAAACGTCTCCCTCACAGTAAGAAACACAGCCTCTGATTGGTCAACAGACTCGTGGCTCGCTAATGGACAGCTAACAACAACAATAACTGATTTCAACATGGGAAAATGAATAAAATATTACAAAAGACATTCAGTGTGGGATTTATTATCATGGTTTTGTTTAACAAAGTCAGGGGGGCATTTTTGTCTTTATTAGCATATTAGTCGGGATGTGAAAAAGCAATTGCTGAAGTCCTACTTATTTATTTTGTGTAAACGAAGCCTCTGTTGTACACATTACATCTCCTCTAGATTTCTCTCTGTGAACCCCCAAACTTAAAGTTGAAACTGTGTCTATGACTAATACATCATCCACCCAGGTTGTATTTTCTGCTCCCCCAGTTCAAGTTTTATGTACCCTAAAGAAAAATAGCAAAAACATAAAACTATTGGCAGAGACACAAGTGTCATTGAGCTGACAGTAGAGAAACTCCTTCTTTAAAGCTTCCCCCCATAAAATATTTGGAGGGGATGCAGTCTCTTTTCCCACTGCACAAACTGCACTCAAACATGTTCCTGAAACATGGCACTGTTATTTCAGAACCATGGACAGCGCTGTTTGTTGTGTGTCATCTGGAGATTTATTTATTAGATTTGATCCTCACAGCATGCTGTACACGGTGTGATATAAAAAAACAAGTAAAAACCCTGTAAGAGTGTGAGAGAGCTGCATGAAAGACAAAGAAAGACAGACAAAGCTGTCTAATCTTCTTTTTTAGATTAATGACCCTGACGCTGCTGGCTGTTATTTTGTTGAAGGTTAAGGCTTTCATTAAACGTAACACCAGACCAATTTTAGCTGGTGATCTACCTGCCCCAAATATTCCTGTTACATATTATGGCCATGACGCACAAACACATTGAAAAGGTAAGGTAGAGGATTCGTATCTCTTCAAAACACCACTGCATTGCCACCCATAGGATTAAAAGAGTAGAGCCAAGTATAGCAGGATGATTACCTACTGTTTTACTATAGAATGTCCCCTTGCCATTTTAACTGCCCCCTCAATTGCTTCTTCATGGCACCTGGCCTGATACATCAGCATGCTAACAGGCTCACAATGACAATGCTAACATGTTAATGCTTAGCATGTATAATCTTTACCAACTGACCAGCTGTCATTACCTTCCCTGCAGCCACACTGCTAGCTGGCTACACAGTATTCACAAATATAACCAGAAAATTGTGTATGAGTCAAATTGAAATTTTACATTCTAGGAATTTAACCACTAAAAAAGATGAACCACTAAAACACTTATTCCCTCAGCTGGTCAACAGACTGACCAACCAACCAGAACACCAGCAGCGCTGCGTCGCAATCTCAAACTGCAGAGACACAGGACTGCACAAACTGAAACTGTCTGTCTGGAACACTGAACAGCAAACACAAAGAAAAGTGAATTTCTATCTGATTCAAAGCCATGAATAGAAATTGGCAGTTATGTCACTGTCGCTACAGAGAAGTGACGGATGTGACCAAAAATACAGCCAGAATCATCTCAGTCAAAACACCAGAGGAGGGACAAACAAGTCCTGGCTACCAAAAGAGGAAACACTTCAGGCAGGTTTGGAAGTCCAAGATGGAGGTGTGAGAAATGATGAAGGTGTGAAGAAATTCTGACTCAAAAATCTGTAATTTTGGACACGGCCAGTTAGAATAACGTCACTGAAAAAGATCCAAAACTGGGGACAGCCAAAAGCAACTTCTAATAAAGCTGTTTGTTTACTAAAGTTGTCACATCTTAATCTTTAGCAAATATACATTATATTACTTGTCTTGTTTTAGCCCTGTTTATTCAGTGATTTACAGGCACTCGAGCACACCATGTACTCTTTAGATTAGCATTTGAAATGATTAAAGCTGATTAGTGCTGTTTATTTGATCCTGCATGTGTAATGTGCCCCACAGATCTCTGTGGAAAACACATGCACAAAAACACACAGAGGTAACGTGTTTACTGATTTGATTTTGTTTTTGATGAATTCCAATTTCATTTAAATGCTCCACCAGGACCGCTCGTGTACCACTGGTGCCAATAAAGTGTATTGAATGGCGTTGCACTGAATCGAGAGCAAATGACAGAGTAGCGAGAAATGAGAGAAAGTGAAGGAGAGACAGAGAGAGACAACCACGGGTGGATGAGAGTGTTTTTTTTTTCCCTCCGCTAGGCCGATGTGCTTAATCTGCCTGTCAGTATGACTTTTGGGGACATTGATTCCCTCTCCTACACAAATCTGAAATTGATCTCATTAATCTCCCACGCATATATTCACAAAACACAGCAGGGCGAGACGTTTAATTAACTGCGTTTTGCGCTGAACAAACTACAAACTGACATCATCTGTAAGAATTTATACAACATCAGGCGACAAGAGGAACGTGTTTCTGACGGGACGGTCCCTTTCAAGTTACACGTCTCGTTCGCATCCACAGAAGCTTCACTGCAGCGACTTTGACAGGATGGAATAACGCTGTGGTTATATTAGTTTCATCCAATCATGCTGAGAGCGTGTTAACCAGAAAGGCCTTGATTAGTTTTTAAAAATAGTCACTCGTCACTTTAGAGCTTCATGAACTCGACCTTGTGAACTCAATTACTGTGCCAGTAACCTTAAATACAAAGGTTGAGTAAATGGATGTAGTTAACCATTAAAGACAGGAAACAACCTCACATACAAGATGGAAAAAAACAGCAAAACTACCATAAATGTATTTATCTATGCTGATATAAGACACTTTGTAAATGTTTGTAATTTGTATGTATACATGTCATATACATACATATATGCACACACACACATACATACATATTTGTATTGAAGCGTTTGGTATGAGGCATTGAGTTTGGTACACATAAAGCAAAAGATACCTACGCAACGGAACAGGAAACATGCTGCCTGCCCCTCTCACCCCCAAACTAAACCTTTCTACTCCAGTGAGACACACAACACTAAGCTAGTTGTTGCAAGATGGATAGTGATGCCATTACCAGACCAAATGTAGGAGATCCTGAAATAACCCACAGGTCAGGCGTTCTGAGCCACTTCGGCTTTGCTGTAAATTATGAGGGTGATGGCAAGAGAGTGGTGAATTAAAAATCAACTGTACACACGGAGCTAAACAATGAGTCACCACGCAGCTACAGACTCTCCTTAGCAGCTAACCCCAGCTACATCAGTTGGTCTCAAACAGCCAATCGACTGATGGAGCAGCTGATTGATGAAGGGAGTCAGCTGATAGATCACATGATTCCTTTCTATGCAACCAATTGGTGAATCTCATTCAAGGTGCCCTATTTAAACTGCTCTGGCCTGCCTACTGTTGCTGCTTCCTCTGCAAGCTGCTTTGCAACCTGCCTCCACCCCAGCTCCTCCTTTTCATGCTGTGTCTGACTTACCAATGTCATTTCTGTTTGTCATAGATGCTGCTCTGTTCTGATCCTGTGGGGTCTTTGCTGCTGCTCTCCCTGCCTTAGGCTTTCCATGTAGGCGCATGGAAGGGCAGGGAGGTTTGCCTCTCTGCCTCAGGTTTTCCTCGTTTGCACGTGGAAGGGCAGAGAGGTGTAATCTCTCCGGAGATTACACCTCAGAACCCCAGAACAGAGCCATACCACCAAATATAATACTGCAAATGGAAAGTTTTCTTTGACTTAAGTGTTCCTGACTAAACAGGATTTTGATTTTACTCATGGACAGCTGCAGGCTACAAAGAACTAATTAAGCTTGTGGCTACATATGCTGTGGATGACATGTTAAAAAAATAACGCTATCCAGCCTTATCTATCTAGCTAACATTCACACAGAGGCACATCAGAATTTTGGGGTGATACGCAATTACTACTTGATACATGAAAAAGACATGTAAATAAAGAAAAATAATTATGCCTGACTGTAATATAATTGTTTTGGGTCGTGAGTTTCAATATTTCTTTTTCAGAATGTTTTTTAATTTTGTCGTTAACAGTAAACACTTTTAGAGATCAGGACTAAAAGACATATTTGGCAAACATAACACTATCACGGGTGACATTAGCTGGAGCTGTTGGAGTGTTAAGTTCCCAAAGTCCAATAAAGACCAGAGCAGAGCTGCTAATGTTACCCTGTCCTCTGATAACATCCAGAACCCACTTCCACATAGTGGGAAAATAATACACAGCTGTCACGGATAGTCATGTGTTTATTTAGTTAATGATATTCTCCCTGGGCTTAGCAGAAACCAGCAGTTACTGCTGTGGGTAAGCCAGTTTGCCGGACTTGCTAACAGCTGCAGGTTAGAGCAGACAAACACACTATTTAATCCATTACACTTTTGCTCTTGGCAGGGGTTTAGCGAACAGTCAATTGAGCTGGGATCGTGTCACTTTCGATTTTCCTCTCCTTTCTTGCTACTATAAAAGTAATTCCACATCTTAAAAAGGAGCCAGTTCCTGCTCGCTCTAATCTGTATTCACTTTCTTTTTCTATGCAGGAAGATAGCTTCTTCGTGGAGGCTGGGAGTGTAGGTCACAGCAGCCAACCTCCCCGCATTGAGAAGGGATAAAAGATTATGAGCTGGAGAAATTATAGCACCTTGAAAAAAAACTGGGGGAAAAGCTTAATCTCTATTATTTCCAGGATTAGTCTCTGGGTGACTCAACATCGCAGCAATCACAGAGGGAAGGAAATGGCGTCTTTTCATGAAGGGTGGAAAAAAGGGGGGATGAGAGGCTTTCATTGCGGCGAATCAGAGCGAAAGCATCAGAGGAAGGGCTGCTTCGGTTCCTTTCATGGTGAATGCATTTCTCGGGATCATCTGTCTGAGCCAGGCTCTCTGTCTTCGGTCTGAACCAACATGGCGGTGTGGAGGCACGCTCTCATTTCTGACGCCTACCAACATCCCCTGATGAGCGTCTGCTGTTTGGTGTTAATGCTTCTGACATTAACAGCTGAATTAGAGCTGTTTCTTCATTTCACTCGAGTTAATGTGGCAAGGCATTAAAATATTCTGCTGTAATATCACAATCAAAATATGTTTAATGAATTATGCAACTCTTCTAATCTCTTCTCAACCTATTAAGGAACACTTAACAGAGGCTATGACTAATAAACTGCTTAAGGTGATTATACACGTATATATTAATGTACAAACTTTTTTTAAAAACTTTCCTTCGTATTGAATGTTACTATATCATGTTTTAATATTGTTTCTACAGTATACCGTGTCGAGCTCCACTTATCCATGGATCAGGGTGGGTTTGGGGAAGAGGGAGGAACAACTGTAAAATAAAAACTATAAGAGTGCACTCAGTAGAGTGCAGATCTCTGCCAGGCGACCGCTCAGGCTGATCCCGGCCTCTCTAGATAATTCTTGTAATTCCAGCAGACACACTACAGCGCATTTCAGAAGGCCCCGGGAACTAATAAAAACACATACCTCGTCTTTTTTTGACAAAGTCAGTGCGTGTTGTGCGGAGCAGATTGATTTCTCCTGCTAAC
The DNA here is from genome assembly GCA_019142605.1 of Cephalopholis sonnerati. Classification (NCBI taxonomy): domain Eukaryota; kingdom Metazoa; phylum Chordata; class Actinopteri; order Perciformes; family Serranidae; genus Cephalopholis; species Cephalopholis sonnerati. The sequence continues at coordinate 99,377 of JAGQAX010000128.1, forward strand.
AGGTACTGTATGTGATATATAGATACAACACAATTATAAGGATGTATTTTTAATAACCAAAACATAGCCGCAAATATTTGATCCATGTCATTCATAACTGGACTTTTAATGGTATTAACTTTGTCTGTTGGCTGTAGGCACAAGAAGGTATGAAATAAAAACAATAAACACAATTAAATAGACAAAACAAAACACATAGCCTGCTTACTTACTTATAACAGGAGCACAGGTATCAATAAAAAGGACCAAATTAACAAAATGCTTCCAGTTTGGTATGACGCCATGCGCCGGACTGAACAAAACCAGATCGCAGGTGAACCGCAGAGAACTGCAGCTGGTGCACTTGTCCCTCCTTTATGATAAAGATGGCGATGAAGATAACGAAAAATGGTGAGTTATTCATTTTGTATTGTGCCTAGAATTAACCTACAGATGCTCTGGTTCCAAATGAGACCAAACTTTTCTATGGATGGCAGTGTCTGAGCCAAGGCTAAAATGTGGCCTGCAACACACAAGGTAAGGCTTGCTGCTTTCAGCCGACGATTTCCAAAAAACTCGTGGCCCCTACCAGCCGATAAAAAGCCCGGTATACACCACGTGATTTTGGGCTGACCCAGACTAAAGATGACCAACGTGAAAGAAATGTGGCGATATCTTTGGTCGTGCCCTAAAATGGTGGTCCCATGTCACACAGTAAGAGAAGTTCAAGGATGGTTGTTGTCACATTCTCTCAAACAAATACAACCTGGGATAAAATTCTGACAGTGTCAGAAATTTGGGATGACCCTCTCACTGTGTGACTGCTGTTACAACCTACGTCTACTAACCAACCAATAGAAATACAGCATGAAATGATGCCCAGGCGCTAAACCCAAACAAACAGACAGATTACAGCTCGTCATGGAGACAAAACACACTAAAAGAAATGTGTGGGATTCCAGCATAGAGGAAAACCTTGGCGACTTTTGGCAGCAGAAGCCTTGCCTGTATGACCATGATCGCATAAAGAAGGATGAAACATGGAGGGAAATAGAGTTGCAGCTGCCAGGTGAGCAACCTAGCAGCTAGCCTGCACACACACACAGGCACACACACTGCAGTATATAGTGCCCACAAATCTTTAGGTTATTTAATCATGTGACCCTCTATGTTGTGCTTCACAGTTCGAGAACTAATTACTGGTGCACCATCCTTGCGCACTCAGTACGGGAAGCTGTTGCATCGTATGTTGTAGCTTGTAACTTGGTAGACACAGTCTGCATACATCAAACTTAATGTCCTACGAAGGTTTATTAGATCCATGTTGCACAGTGTAGCTGCACTAAACTTATAAGACTGCTAAAATCTCACTGTCTGTAGAAGGTTTAAGAGAAATGAGGAGTTAGCAGTTAATAAAAAAGAAGGTCTATAAAACAGGTTTTTCAACACCTCTGAATCAAAGCAACCACCAGAGGTCCTTGAGCATACAGTCATCCATGTGCACACAAAATATTAGGCTGATTGGTCCAGTAGTTTTTGATAGTAGCTGCAGAGAGATGCACACGCACATGACCAAACACATGATCCCCTCCAGGCTTATAACTGGCAGAGAAACTAATATCTCACATAAGTAAAATCTGGATGTAATGACATGTAATGTTGTTTTTAAGTTTATCTTCTGAGCAAAAATATCGAACCCACCCACCCAACAGACGGCTGTAACATCACTCAAGAGTTATTTCACAAGAATATCTTTCATCTTACCAAAAAGGTCACAGTTATAGAGGATTCTTTATTTATTTATTTGTTGTAAGGTTTCCAGCTCAGGAAATGCTCCAGTGGTCCAGACTTGTGTTGAGCTAAAACTAAATTCACATCAGGTCAAATATGTTTTGGGGGTTTTTGTATGTCCTCCCTTTTGGAAACCACAGGTCTGGTAATGTGTTTATATAATATCTGGTGTGGACATCAGGGCATCAACACATCATGAATCTGAATCTCAGCCTATAGTGACAGTTTAACAACCTGTGTTTAACTGTTTGACATCAGCACTGACTGATGAGTCTATTATTACATGACATAACATTTTACAGCTCACCCTTATTAACACTTCATAAAAACTTATATTAGGCTGTCTATATAAGACATCATGAGTATTCTGAGCACTACGGTGTTAAAACCGCTGATAATATATTTAGTATAGCTACAATCACAGCATCAGAAAACATCATAAATTAACAGCGTATTACAGAAGCACTTTATGACTACATTAAACGTGTGCTGTTTTTCATTAGCAAAACTGGGCTGCTTTGACACATTAAGTCAAAACTGTATTCTGTAGGTGCAGATCAGAAAATCCCACTCACTCTATCTTTAACTAACAGTAATCTTTCTATTTGCAGAACAGCACTCAGTCATAACAAACGGTCTAATCAAATAGTCAGGATTAAGCACTGCAGGAACGTGGAACTGAAATGCCTGAAAGTGTTTCTTCCTCTGACAGGGTTTTGCTGTTAAGCCTGCAAAAGACATTGTCTAATGATGAAAATTGAATGGTATTTTTTTTCCACTTCATAATAGCATGAAGCACACAGCTTTTCTGAGTCATAAAACAGAAGTGGTTAGTGCACTGTGCTGCTGCAGTAATGATGATGCCATTCATTGCTTACACAACAGGCAGCGAGCTCGGCATTTATGATGAGCTCTGGAGGATGAATTAGCATCCATTAAAACTGCCATTGACAGCTCCGCTTAGCTCCCTCCACTGGAAACAAAACGGTGGAAGTGAAGGCCTAATTTCCATGATGGCTTAAAATGCTGCCCCCGCCTTGCACTGTGTGGTCTTTAAATAAATCATCTTTATTGTGACAAAGTACATTTAGGCCACGACTGGCGGCCAACAGGCAAATTCTCCCGCTGGCTGTCACCGTCTATTTAAACTCACACAGCCGCAGCTGGCAGAGCCAGTGGCTTCGTGAGAATTTCTACCTGCGGGGCACCATCCAGCCCAGATCAGGCTCCCCGCGGTAATCTGTCCTACTTTCAACGGGAGCACTGTGGGCCCATTTTCACCCCAGGGTCCATAAACTTCTATTGGATTTGTTCAAGGTGAAACCCAGGACTAGTGTCCTCTGGTCAAAGAGAAATCGTTGAGATTACTCTGCAAAGGATACAAGCCACAGCAGCGTTTAACGTCCACACAGGAGAATTAAACTAAAAATAATCAAAAGATCCAAATTCATCATGTTTCCATGGTCTTTTTATCTGCACGCCTGGCACAAAAAAGCAGATCAGATAGCAAATGTGATGCATATCTGTTTAACCAGAGCCTTACAAGAGGCTGTCGGCTCTCTGGGACTCTTTATTTACATTATCTCCACAGTTTCCACAAGGCATCACATTTAGTCTGATGTTAACACTGGCACCAAATTATATTCAACAACCGCTGCGCCTGGCACATTAGGAAAGAAATATTCAAAGTATGTTCTGGTGAAGCATGATTTGAGTTACTCTCACTGTGATCTTCCATTTACATAGAAAGCAGGTAAACACCAAATTTAAATTTGATGCACATGATGTACTTTTGATTCTGTGGCCATACAGGATAAACAAACACCAGGAGATAACGTTGATCTGCTGGGAAATGAGCATGAATGCGCTATCAGTGCAGCTCAGATAGAGCAGCGTTTGTTGTGTTTTGTTTCCTTTCCCGACCCTCTGCCCTTCCATAACGCTCTGCACGTCTTTATCAAGCGCACTTAAAATAAACTGCCACCATCTGCTTGAATTGAGATAAGCCTGAGTCCAATCAGACCTGCTGAACGGCAGTCAGCAGATGTGCTGCACATACTTATTGATATTTAAAGTCTGTCGCAGCTTTATCCGCCCCATGAACTTAGTAATTAGCAGCTTTCTGTCTGGATGCTCCTCTCTGGCTGTCAGCCTGGTGGAGAGAGTTTGAAGGATCGGAGAATCACAGAAATCTCTGCATACTGGTGCATCTGGAAAGATGTTTATCAGGATGGAGAACACAAGCTAGCATCAGCAGATGTGTTACAGAGTTAAAGAGCACAGTGTAGGGCTCCTTCTGGTTTTGTTAAAGGACAATAAAGTTTGACAACCCTGAAATTCTGGGGGATAAGTGCTGCAAAGTTACTCAATAGCTTATTTGCATATGACATCATACATGGGAGTGCTGCCCAGATGGAGGGCAGGCAACTGGAGGCAAAGACTACCAACACAGCACAAATGCCTGAGATCTGCTCCATTTACGGCTGTTCCAGTCAACTAAACTGGGAAAAAACAAGGGCCATTTCAAATCCCGAAAAATAGTAGGGCGCAAAAGAGAGGAGGAAAAAACTCACAGAGAAACAGCAGAACGTGAATTTAAAAAATCCTCCCTCAGCCTTAGGGAGCGGAGTCAACTCATGTTAGACGTTAACGTTAAAGCATTGTGATAAACATGCCTCGAGATGGATGCAATTACAATGTGCTGTGACAACTCCACCAAGTTTTTAGCTATTACCGAGATTTTTAACGGTGTTTCACCAGACCTGTGGAAACAGTTGACACAGCAAGTAGTAAAACACTAGCTAACGTTAACTAACATTAGCTAGCCTGTCTAGTTGAAATATAAAAGACAGTTATACTCAAGCACATTTACTCACTTGGCCAAAAACAAAACAGCAGTCCTTTCAGTCGTGGACCAAACCACACCCAAAATAGTTTGTCTTCTAGGCTCTTGTACGCTTTCATCTGCTCGCTGTGTAACGTTAGTAACATTAGGAGGTCTGGACGACAAGGCAATTGTACAATTAATTTGTATGGATCACATCCAACATTTATGTGATCACTTAACTTTATTTCCAGTTCAGGCAGTATATGGATTCATCACTTCCTGCCCTCCATCTGAATATTGTGCGTCATAATAGTCACATGATTGCAAACAAGCTATTGATTGTTCACTAAACCCATTACTGAAACAATCACCAGACTATCACAGGGCTGACACAAAAGCCCTTTTTAAATAGGAATTGTGCAAATTTGCAGGAAAGCCCAATCAGTCTTCTTTCAGCATTAGCAGTATAAAAACAAAATCGTGGAGTGCCGCAAAATGCCGCCTGCCTACTTTTGTTCATACAGAATGTGCCTTTTTCGGGGCAATGGGGGGGTGTGAGCTAGTAACGAAACGTGTAGCTCAGCATCTGACGTAAACGGTGACGTACCAAGGAAAGCCGCAGCTGGTCAGTCCTTCGGCGATTCGCTCGTACATTGGCCCGTCCTTCACGTTCCCGTCATCTGACGGTTAATGGCCTCCTCGTTAGCGAGGGCAAGGAGGGCGCGCAATTCTTCATCTCCCCAGTTGCTCATTTTCTGCTTTGTGTCTCGTTAGTGCTGCTAGATACTCATTCCTGCTATCAGCTGTTTCCTGTTTTGAAGTCCACGCCAGTGGGTCGCACGTGCAGCGTCATCAACAGCCCCTCCCACAAGTCATCAACAGACCCTCCCGAGGCGGAAAGCCGCCTCGCTCTTTTTAGACCAAAACCGTTCCGCCAATATGACTACCCTACGAGGCGGAAAACTGGGCACCTCGGATCAACTTGCCAATCCGGCTCTGTGTGTCTACACGCTCGCACCTTGCCGGCAAAACGGCCGAACATTCACGGAAAATCTGGCAGTGTAAAAGGGGCTATAGAGACAGACAACCATTCACACTCACATTCACACCTACGGACAATTTAGAGTCACCAATCAACCTGCATGTCTTTGGACTGTGGGAGGAAGCTGGAGAAAACTCATGCTGACATGGGGAGAACTTATATATTCATTCCATGTAATCACAGTCCATGGCTCTTCTGTAAACAGCGTGGGGTCTCTCCCTCTCCAACATGCACAGGCAGTCAGTAGGTGTGGGGAAGGCAGGAGGATGCTGCTCGCTGCAGCAGTGGGAGTTCAGTTTTAGTGAATTTCTATGATTACGCTGACGCTCTTGCTCTCTGAATTGGAGCGTTATGAAATGTTGGGTTGAGGATTTTTCTATTGAATTCAGTTTGTTGGGACTGTTAACGGCTCTGAGTTAGATGTTAGCCGCTGCTGCTGTGTTAGCTTGTGCTAAAGGGCAGATGCTGAGAGCAGCTCTGGAGGCGGCACAGAGTCAGGACAGTCTGGAATCAGACCCTTGGCACAAAAAGGATCAAATGCAGAAAGCATTTTACTGGAGACATTTTAATACTACTGTCACAACCTCTGTTCCCCATTCCCCTCCTGTCACTCTGCTGCGGGGATTTTCCATTCTACCTGTCAGTCACGCCCACTATTCTCTGGCCAACTCCCCTCACCTGTTGCACAGCTGCAGCTCATTCCCTCATCAGCCCAGTATAAGAGCCTCACGAACTCTCCTGTCATTGCCAGATTGTTCTTTAGCAGTATGCGAGACTTTCCAGCGCTCTATTCCCGTCTGATCACCCGTTACCGACTCTGCCTGTCCCCGACCTGCTCTCCTCGCCTGCCTGCCGGTAAACTCACCTGCCTTCCGTCCCTGACCACGTGTTCTGCCTCAGCGTTTCTGGCGTCTGTCAGCTCTCCCGGCTTCGACTCATCCGCCTGTCCTCGGCTCTCCCTCTGCCTGCTCCACTCCGGTGCCTCTGCCTTCGCGGACTGCTCACCCGGCTTCGACCCCCTCGCCTGTCTCCGGCCGCTCCTCAGCCCTCTCCTCGTCGGATCCTCTGCTCGATCGGCTGGATCAGCTGGCTACGGACTCCGCCCTCCGTCATCAGCGGCTAAAGTAAGCTTCCTCTCTGTATATCACGCCGTGAGAGAAGTGCACTGTTCGGATCCGGGGGCTCTGGTGATCTCCCTCGGTTCCGCGGCCGGATTCGGCCTCTTCCCTCCCCCACATCTGTGCCACAGAGACTTTGTGAGGGCTTTCAGCCCGAAGAACGGACTTTGTACTGATTTAACTCATTCCGTTCCATTCTTGGTTTGCTGCAGTGACTTTAATAGTAATTACCAACTGTCAGTTTCAAGTGTGCTGCATTTGGGTCCAAAACACACCCGTTTCAGTACAATCTGGCCAAGTATGGACCCAGCAGACCCCTCCTCTCCTCAGTCTCGCCTAGCTCGGGTAGAGGGAATGCTCCAGCAGCATGAGGCTCTGTTAGCCTCCAACGCAGCAGAGGCTCGTCAGTCAGCTTCAGCTCTGGAGCGAGCGCTAACCTCGCTAGCCACCCAGGTGCAACAGATGGCAGTTTCCATGGCACAACACGCCACCGCCGCCTCAGCTCCAGCCCCTCCAGCCTCTCCAGCTCCGGCCCCGGGGTTACCGTCGGGCACCACATCAGAACCCCGGGTGGGGGCGCCGGAGCGCTACTCCGGGGATCCTGAGGGCTGCAACCCGTTCCTGACTAACTGCTCCATTCTGTTTGCCCTGCAACCCCACACCTTTGCCTCAGAGACAGCGAGGGTCGCCTTCGCCATTAACCACCTCACTGGAAGAGCACGTCTGTGGGGGACGGCGGAGTGGGAGAGAGGCACGCCAGCCTGCGCCTCATTCCAGGCCTTCGCAGCGGAACTACGCAAGGTGTTCGGTCCCGTGTCCCTGGGTCCTGATGCTACTGGGGGACTCATGAGCCAGAAGCAGGGGGAACGGGCAGTTGCAGACTACGCCATCGACTTCCGGACCCAGGCTCTTCTCAGCGACTGGAATGCTGCGGCCCAGTGCGATGCCTTCCTCCATGGACTAGCTCCGTACATAAAGGACGAGCTGGTCTCATTTGACCTCCCAGCTTCCCTTGATGGACTAATTGAGCTGACCACGAGGCTGGACAGGCGTATTCAGGCGAGGAGAAGGGAGTTACGCCGAGAGGGAGCGGACCGTCGGCCTCCCGCCCGCCAGCGTGGGTTGTCAGCTGCCCCCGTCCCTCTCTCCGAACCCACACACGGGGGGGCGGAGCCCATGCAGGTGGGGCGCACCAGCCTGACGCCGGAGGAGCGGGAGCGGCGACGCCGAGGGAATCTCTGCCTCTACTGTGGCCAGGCCGGCCACTTTGTCTCCCGCTGCCCAGTAAAAGGGAGGGCTCAGCAGTGAAGAGGGGCATCCTGCTGAGCCGGTCCCAGGACTCCGCCCCCAACCCAAGACCTTTGTTTCACGCCCAACTCCTGCTGGCGGGGGGTTCCCACACCCTCGCCACCTTCATTGACTCTGGGGCGGATGTTAACCTGATTGATGAGGAACTCGCCCGTCAGCTGGGAATCGATCAGGTCCCTCTTTCACATCCAATGCCGGCCAGCGCTTTGGATGGTCATCTCCTGGGGACCGTCACCCATCAAACCACTCCCATCCCTATGCTCCTGTCCGGCACACACCATGAGACCATTCAATTCCATATCCTGAGGTCTCCCAATCTTCCATTGATCCTCGGCTACCCCTGGCTTCGCCGCCATAACCCCCATATAGACTGGTCTGCGGGATCCATCCTCGGGTGGAGCTCCTCCTGTCACCAGGTCTGCCTCAGACGAGCGGTTGCACCCACGCCGCCTGCCAGCCTCTGTTCGACCTCCGACCTTTCCAAGGTACCCCCTGACTACTACGATTTCCGTGAGGTGTTCAGCAAGGCGAGGGCCACCTCTCTGCCCCCTCATCGGTCCTACGACTGCGCCATTGACCTCCTGCCTGGCACCACACCTCCCAAGGGTCGTCTCTACTCCCTGTCCGCACCTGAACGAGAGGCTATGGAGGCCTACATCAGCGACGCCTTGGCGGCCGGGATCATCCGTCCCTCCTCTTCACCTGCCGGTGCGGGATTCTTCTTCGTTGACAAGAAGGACGGCTCTCTGAGGCCTTGCATCGACTACAGAGGTCTTAATGACATCACGGTGAAGAACCGCTATCCTCTCCCCCTCATCGCCTCAGCTTTCGAGCTGCTCCAAGGGGCCACCATCTACACCAAGCTGGACCTCCGCAACGCCTATCACCTGGTTCGGATTCGGGAGGGGGATGAGTGGAAGACGGCCTTTAACACCCCCACCGGACACTATGAGTATCTGGTGATGCCATTCGGCCTCACCAATGCCCCGGCCGTTTTCCAGGCCCTCATCAACGACGTTTTAAGGGACATGCTCAATAAGTATGTGTTCGTCTACCTTGATGACATTCTGATCTTTTCCCGGTCGAAGCAGGAACACATACACCATGTCCAGACTGTCCTGCAACGTCTGCTTGAGAACTCCCTGTTTGTCAAAGCAGAGAAGTGCGAGTTCCACGCCTCCTCTGTCTCCTTCCTGGGGTACATCATCGGCCAGAACCGCTTGGAGATGGACCCCGCCAAGGTCTCCGCTGTTGCCTCCTGGCCCGTCCCTGATTCCCGTAAGCAGTTGCAAAGGTTCCTGGGGTTCGCCAACTTCTACCGGAGGTTCATCCGGGGTTACAGTATGGTGGCTGCACCACTCACAGCTCTCACCTCCTCTAAAGTACCCTTTCAGTGGACCCAGGCCGCCGAGGAGGCGTTCCAGCACCTGAAGGGTCGGTTCAGCTCGGCCCCCATTCTCCTGGTCCCCGACCCCGAAAGACAGTTTGTTGTGGAGGTGGACGCTTCTGATGTGGGGGTGGGGGCCGTCCTCTCCCAACGCTCTGCAGAGGATCAGAAACTGCACCCCTGCGCCTTCTTCTCCAGACGTCTGTCCCCGGCAGAGAGGAACTATGACATTGGCAATCGAGAACTGTTGGCAGTTAAGCTGGCGTTGGAGGAGTGGCGCCACTGGCTGGAGGGAACCAAGGCCCCCTTTCTTGTATGGACAGATCACAAGAACCTGGAATATATCCGCTCAGCTAAGAGACTGAACTCTCGTCAGGCCAGGTGGGCACTGTTCCTCGCCAGGTTCAACTTCTCTCTCTCATACCGGCCAGGCTCCCGCAACGTCAAACCTGACGCCCTGTCACGCCAGTTCATGGTCGGGGAGGAGAACACTCCTAGACCAGACACCATCCTTCCCGCTTCCCGCCTGATGGCCACCCTTACCTGGGAAGTGGAGGAGCGGGTGAAGGCCGCCTTGGAGGACCAGCCGGGGCCCAGTTCTTGTCCCCACGACCGGCTGTTCGTCCCTCAAGACTTGAGGTCAGATGTCCTGCAGTGGGCCCACGGTTCCCGGCTCACCTGCCACCCTGGGATTCAGCGAACCAAGGAGGTCCTGCAACGGCGGTTCTGGTGGGCCACGCTGGACGAGGACACCAGGGACTTTGTAACCGCCTGCCCGGTCTGCAACCAGAATAAGGCTCCCCGACGGGCCCCTGCCGGTTATCTGCAACCTCTACCTGTGCCTCATCGACCTTGGTCCCACATCTCGCTGGACTTCGTTACCGGGCTGCCTCTGTCTGGGGGTTACACCGCCATCTTGACCGTGGTGGACAGATTTACTAAGATGGCTCACTTCGTGCCCCTCCCCAAGCTCCCGTCAGCCAAAGAAACCGCAGAACTGGTCTTGCAGCACGTGTTCCGGCTCCACGGCCTCCCGTCTGATGTGGTGTCTGATCGAGGCCCCCAGTTCACCTCAATAGTTTGGAGAGAATTCTGTCGACTCATTGGAGCCTCTACCAGCCTGTCCTCTGGATTCCATCCCCAGTCCAACGGCCAGTCCGAGAGGATGAACCAGGAGATGGAGACGGCGCTCCGCTGCATGGCCTCCAAGCACCCCTCGAGCTGGTCCAAACAGCTGTTGTGGGTAGAATACGCCCACAATACCCTTACCAGCTCCGCCACAGGGCTCTCCCCCTTCCAGTGTGCCTACGGTTTCCAGCCCCCCCTGTTTCCGGCTCAGGAGAGGGAGACCACATGCCCGTCGGTGGATGCCTTCATCCGTCGTTGCCGCCGGACCTGGACACAGGCCAGGTCCGCGCTCCTTCGAGCTGCAGACCGGTACTCCACAGCCGCCAACCGCCGTCGCTCCCAGGCTCCCCCTTACCAGGTGGGCCAGAAGGTGTGGCTGTCGACCCGGGATCTTCCTCTGAGGGTGGAGTCTAAGAAGTTGGCTCCCAAGTTCATCGGGCCATTCCCCATTGAGAAGATTGTCAACCCTGTGGCTGTTCGGCTCAAGCTGCCTCGCACTATGCGGATCCATCCAACCTTCCATGTCTCAAAGGTCAAGCCGTTCAGGGAGAGTCCACTCCTGCCTGCCTCCCAGCCACCACCACCGCCCCGAATCATTGACGGGGCGCCTGCCTTCACGGTGCACCGCCTGCTGCGCTCACGTCGTCGTGGAAGGGGCCTTCAGTACCTCGTTGACTGGGAGGGGTACGGTCCGGAGGAGAGGTCGTGGGTCCCAGCTCGTCAGATCTTGGATGCACGGCTCATTCGGGAGTTTCATCGCCGACACCCTGACCAGCCTTCCAACGTCGCCTCTGCGGGAAGGGGCGTCTTCACTGACCCCCAGTCCTCTCCTCCATCTGAGGCATCAGGGGCGGAGGAGGAAGATGAGGGGTCTTTTTCGGAGGTGGACGAGTCACGCTCCGAGGATGAGGAGGCTGTGATGGAGGCTTCAGAAGAGTTTTAGCCCTCCTCCAGGCCCCCTCCACCCACCCGGCTCCACTAGAACTGTGTTTGGGACGTCAGGGGCCGTCCCTTGAGGGGGGGGGTTCTGTCACAACCTCTGTTCCCCATTCCCCTCCTGTCACTCTGCTGCGGGGATTTTCCATTCTACCTGTCAGTCACGCCCACTATTCTCTGGCCAACTCCCCTCACCTGTTGCACAGCTGCAGCTCATTCCCTCATCAGCCCAGTATAAGAGCCTCACGAACTCTCCTGTCATTGCCAGATTGTTCTTTAGCAGTATGCGAGACTTTCCAGCGCTCTATTCCCGTCTGATCACCCGTTACCGACTCTGCCTGTCCCCGACCTGCTCTCCTCGCCTGCCTGCCGGTAAACTCACCTGCCTTCCGTCCCTGACCACGTGTTCTGCCTCAGCGTTTCTGGCGTCTGTCAGCTCTCCCGGCTTCGACTCATCCGCCTGTCCTCGGCTCTCCCTCTGCCTGCTCCACTCCGGTGCCTCTGCCTTCGCGGACTGCTCACCCGGCTTCGACCCCCTCGCCTGTCTCCGGCCGCTCCTCAGCCCTCTCCTCGTCGGATCCTCTGCTCGATTGGCTGGATCAGCTGGCTACGGACTCCGCCCTCCGTCATCAGCGGCTAAAGTAAGCTTCCTCTCTGTATATCACGCCGTGAGAGAAGTGCACTGTTCGGATCCGGGGGCTCTGGTGATCTCCCTCGGTTCCGCGGCCGGATTCGGCCTCTTCCCTCCCCCACATCTGTGCCACAGAGACTTTGTGAGGGCTTTCAGCCCGAAGAACGGACTTTGTACTGATTTAACTCATTCCGTTCCATTCTTGGTTTGCTGCAGTGACTTTAATAGTAATTACCAACTGTCAGTTTCAAGTGTGCTGCATTTGGGTCCAAAACACACCCGTTTCAACTACTTAGTGCTGGGTTATTTCGGTCAATACCTCAAGGTACTGGGTAACGATACACAGCCCTACTTACAGGTCATGTTAAAAAGAAAAAGAGTCCTGTTCACGACAGCACATCCAATGTGTAAAGTTAGTATATCTCCACTGTGTCAAAGACAGTTTTGGATTGGATGCTATCCTAAAAGAAAGATTTTAAAAAACCCTGAGAATTATGTGAGCTGATTTTTTCCTGGAGCCAGTTAAGTGTAGCATGATATCATGTATGTAGCCATCATGTGTATATTGAAGACTCCCTCCACAGGATCAAAAACCTTTTTAAAACAACACTGTATTCCATTGGCTGACATTCAGTGATCTTAGAAACATCTTTTCCTACCGACACTTAGAAGTGTGACACCTCTGTTTACACCATGAAAGGCAGCAGGGAAAATATGATCCCTCTAATAGCATCATGTTGGTTAAAACACCGTCTTAAGGGAAAGTTCAAAGGCTGCGTGGGTGAAAGAAACATCACTACTCAACTTAAATCTTACAAACCTCACTGCAGCTCACCTAATCATGCACACACATCTTGACAGTGTATTGCATGAATCCTAATAGAGAGCACTTGAATTTGTAGTCAACATTTTTGGGCAATGTCATGTCTCCTGGCAGCTGCATATTTCAGCAGGTTTTGCATTTTCTGCTTGATTTTCGAGGCACGTCACCGGATTTGGAAGCACAATATTTTCATTCAAGTCAGCATTTCAGCAAATACCAAAACGTGAATGCATTTTGCTGACACAGTGTGTAGCTTGAGTGTGTGTGTGTGTGTGTGTGTGTGTGTGTGTGTGTGTGCTTCTTAAATTGAAGCATTTGAGCCATTTAAGAGTTTCTGTAACAATTGACCTCAATAGTTTGTCACTATTCCAAAGAGAGATTAATTCTCAAGAAAAAAGAAAATGTCCCCAGTCAGCAGCTGTTCATGTGCGGGAGCCAGCGGGAGGTAGAAATACTGCAAAGCCAACTTCATGCATGTCAAAAGTTAGAAATGGTCCTGGCTGTTACACATCCAGTGAGCCGTTTTTCAGTCACCATTGCACATTTCATCACAGTTTCTGTAGACAGCAGGGTTCAGACAGAGGCAGAGCCACAGGCTAACAACTCCCGCTTGAAGGACATGGAAAGAGTATCAGTGCCAGTGTCCTCGAGAGTCCGCTCCCCAGTGGTGGCGACACAGAAAAAAAAAATGTTTCAACACAACAAATTGTCATTTTGCTGCAAAGTGCAGGATCCCACTTAGGCTACATGCACACTACAAGCAGCTGGGGCCCAAATCTGATTTTTTTTTGCTCTCATATGACACAGATCTGATTTTTTCAGAGAAGGGTGGACACAGAAATACGATTTTTTTCCAATCAGATCTGGAACACTTTTATATGTGATCCTAAATCCAACACAGACCCGATCACTAGCCATGCTCCCACTGTGTGAATGGTCATATCAGAATTAATGTGTGTTTTTCCCATAAACCCATGTTTTTTTTAAGTTTTACTTCACTGCAAAACAGCAGATAACGCCATACTGTGTCAGAGCGGTCAATTAAATTAAATCAAATCAAATTTATTTCTAAAGCACATTTAAAAACAACCAGTGCTGTACAGTAAAATAAAAAGCGTAAAATAACATAAAATGGTAACAGCAAAATGTAAGAGAAATAAAAGACCCAGAAACATGCACAAATAAATAAGCAAAAAATAAAATAAAATACAATAAAGCACAGAATAGTAAAATCTGAAAATAAAATATGAAAGACAAAACAGAAACTTTGAGGACATTCCTTAGAAAACATCTGAGTCTTCAGCCTAAATTCAAATGTCTCTTCAGAGGGGGAGCACTTATTGAAACGGGTAAGCTGCTCCAAAGCTTTGGGGTGACTACTGCAAATGCACGATCGCCCTTCCTGCTTAGTCTTGATTGCGGGACCGCCAGGAGCAACTGGCCTGAGGATCTTAACAGTGCCTGGAAGAAGATCAGCTCTCAGGACTTCAGGTAAATAGGCTATATAATGCTTGTTAAGGTTACTTAACAACCTCAGATGCAACTTGCTGCCATGCTCTTGAAAGCTGGTACAAAAAAGGCACAAGCACAGCTCCTGATCTTGTGTTTTCCAGGTGGTTAAAGACGCAGCATGTGTATGGCCTCTAATTTCCAGGGCTGGTACCTGCGGTTATTCCACAGGCTAGTTAATAACATGTTGGGCAGGAAATCCAAAGTGTGGGATCATTTTGAGAAGGTGAAGGACCAACCCAAGGTGATATGTAAACTCATCTTCATTGGTCGACTACAAACATGACGTATCATCTGAAACATGGAAGTAGCTACATGCCCATTAGCCCACAGCGTCATTAACAGGCGGCTCGCTCAGTGTGTGACGTGCACTTGTAGATAAAATATAGGCCTATATTAATGAAGGTTCATTAGTACGGTTTGTATTTCTCTGTAATGTAGCACAGTGTTAACAATGTTACTGATACTATTCTTTCTCACAACTTCAACTCAAACCATTGTGTTGCCCCGCCCAAAATATATCATTTAATAATTAAATGAATATCGTAAACATGCGGGCGACTAGTCGACTAATGGCCCTAAATGAAGACTATTGGTCGACTAGGAACATTCTTAGTCGGGGGGCAGCCCTACACTTAGGACATGGGACCTTGTCAGGTGCAAATGTACACCAAAACACCACACTATAATACAGTCGCTGGCAGTGTTTACTTGTCTAAATATTGTACAGAATCACTTCACATGATGTTCTTCCTGGAGCTGTAATGTGCTCATGACAATCTGCCCATTATTTGTGACTAAGTACAAAGTACAGCCTGATGGTGACCATGAAAAAAAGGTCACTAATAACATCATCAAAACACTCATCCTTGATGTACCATAAATATCCACAGCAAACATAACATGGATCTATACAAAAGGTCAAGATGTCACTCAAACAATCTTCAGGGCATCATGAATAACCATACCAAACTTCATGACAATCTGAACAGACGTAGTGGAAACATCGTCCTCTGAACTGACAGTAATAGTACCTCCATGTGCACTATTAAAATGTCAGATTGTAGGCTTTGTGGTGGAAACTGGACCTCGAAGAGGGAAAAAATTAACAGACCCAAAATGAGGAAATTAGCTATTAGGTTTGATATATTGTGATGACAGGATTGCTGCTACAATAACAAACAGCAAGACTCAAAGAATGTAATCTTGGTATCAACAGTATAAAGCACAGTGAGGGGGATGTCTCAGCGCCCTCACACAGAGTCAGTACAATATGTGCCAACTCATACGCAGACAATTTAAAGAAATATGTGAATCGAAATATATTATACAGTCTCCTGGCTGTTGACACAGCGGAGCGCCTCAGACGTCTTTAACCTTGAGCTGATGGGGATGATTGTTTAGAGTTCAGTTTATCCTCCCTTCTGTTTCTGACTTCATGCTGTGCAGGCTCATGTTTTTTTTTTTTTTACCAGCTTATTCAATTCAGCACTGAAGCTGCACAACATCACGAAGACGAGGGCAAAGGCCATGATGAGTATGTTAAGCAGTCTGTTACATGCATGGAAAGCCCTTACTGTGTGGTCAGACACAGAGGCAGCGTGATGTCCCCTCTCCAAATTCAGAGGTTTTTGCACCTCCATAAACACAAACTCTTCATGAGTTGTTTTTAAATCTCAGCGGCAGTTTGTGGAGTTAGAGTCGCAGGTTGGACGTTTGATCAACCGATCCGATAAGATTTGATTAAATCATATTGATGGATGAGAGGAAAAGCTGCCACAGAGGTGAGTGAACACAAACTTTTAGACCTAACAGAATTGGCCCTTTTACTGTTGACGTTTTTGGTGGGCGGGGCTTAGCTGGAGTCAAAGCAGTTCTCCACAAACATTAGCTGAAGCTAGCTAGCAAGTTCTGTTGGCTTGTTTTAGACAATGGAGGAAGATGATGTGAGTGGTGCATTCAGAAATACTCATTCTGAGTGTTGGAGCGCACTCTGGCACAAACTATAAACTCAGAGCGCTGAGCAGAGTGAATGAATTTAACCTTTCATTAATTCATGTAGAAATATAACGCTCCGTTTCTTCGACCAACAGGGCTCTCATTTTAGTGTAGAGCCTCAGACTAAATTTATGAACGCACCATGTCAGGTCAATCACTCTCTGGGACTGCGAGTGTTACTTGAAAAAGTAAACACTGACCAACGGGACCAGACTGGCCGACCCGTATGCTCTCACTCAGTGGATGGATGATGTCACAGGATTGCTGAAGGTGTGACGGACGGCTTTGTGGTTGATTTCTATGCCCATCTTATACAGGAGGACGACAGTTGAAGGAATTCCTCCGGTTTGTTTTGCTATCAAAGCTAACGTTAGAGCTAAAATGTTAGTGTTACAGAGAAATACCTCCCCAATTGCTGATGAGGTGGACATAACACTTAATACACATAACGTCACTCATCCCTACAACAGGAAATACCCTTTCCTAACCTGATATGAAATGTGTGCTGCACATGTGAGCATTGTTGATGGTCGCCTCCATCCAGTCCCTTTGTCTTATCACATTTAACCATAGTTGTAACCAAAGTTTTGAGCCATGACTCCTTCTATTCTGGCTCCCAATAACACAACAAGACGACATTTTAAGACTCCTATGTAGCCTACAGCCCTGTGGTGGAGAGTCGTGTTTTGCCTCCAGCTAACAAAATGATGTTATTGTCATGTCGGCCCAGAAAGGGTCTATAACCAGTTAAGTTTCAACTGTTGTACTGCTGCTCTGTCTGTGCCCAGAGTACGCTTTGCTCTGTGTGAGTGTGGAGCATTGATGACTGAACAGTATATATATTCCAATAGCACTGCTAATGAATAGTCCAGCTCCAGCTTGCCTAGAGCACCAGAGGTGCTAGAACTGCCACTGATGGCAGCGGGTGTTGTTTTCTTGGTGCACCACCACAGATAAATTAATGTGTGGGTGAGCCTCAAGTCAACGAAGGACTCTAGTGGACGGTCCAGTAGTCAGAGAAACGGGATTCCTGGGAATATACATCCAAACTATATCCCCTTTGTCTTGACTTAAAACCTTTTGCTGAAGCATACATAGAACAAGACGCACAACTTGTTTAATTTCTGACGAGCGACAAGCACCCGTCCCTAAATCAGTCAGGTTTGGAGCCCATAGGCTTACGCATATTTCTCCTTGCTGCATTAGTGTCTATTGAAATACAACCAGTATGATATGTTCTGACTGGAGCTGAAGTTTCCTTAATAACAAGTCAATTTACAGGTATTCCTGGAATAGTTTGCTTCTGCTCCTGGGACACAAAATGTCTCATTTTCAGAAAATATATGAATCCCAGATGCTTGTTTTGCACCTTACCCAAACTCTAAAAGCTCATTTAATTAGCAGGCCTGAGGTCACAGAGTCAAATCTGATGAAAACAAGTTTAATCAGTTTGCCCAGTCATAATTCCTCTGCAGCATTTCCCTGATAGTCAACAGAAAACTGTCTCTGCACATCTACTCTGCATCTCCATCGTACTGTTGCTCTGTAATGTGTTGGCAAATGTCTCCCAGACCTTGAAGGACCCCCTTGTACCCCTTTTACTTTAACCACAGAGGCCACACAGCAGTGTTATCTGTAATGTATGAAAAGCACGCTTCAGTGTCCTCCCTATGTGTCCAACAGACAGTCCCACATGGCCTCCACAGGCCCCTGAGATCACCCTGTCACAGTCCTGGTTACCAGATATCTCGAGGCTGCATGAGCTCTTTGGCAAATCCAAAAAATAACAGAAATCCATGGCATGTGTCTAAACCATTAAAATGACTTAATGTAGTTGGTCTTGGCATGCGGCTCCACTCCCAGGGCACATTTGGAAAAATTTTTGCTCTCATTTTGATGCATGATGTGAGTCACTCTAAGCTTCTACATGTACAACTACAAGTTTGATTTAACTTTCAAGAAATTATTGCATAAATCTTCATCCTTTGCCAGCTTTTGATGTTTTTAAACTCACTGTCCAAATGCTTATTACAGATTCACATTAAACTCAAAGCTCATGATCACTCAAGCATGAGATGTGCAGCACATCGTATTAACTGTACAGATCCAAATCAGAAAATTAAGAAAACATTGTCCTATTATGATGAATCTGATTTTACTGACAATTTACATCAATTATAAAAATAAAGAGACCTACAACTCAGGCCAATCAAAGTGACATCTTCTGTTCATCAGAGCTGCACAGTGGATTGAAACATAATCAAAATCACGATATGGACAAGTGCAATACCTGAATTTCAGGTGCTGGAGTTTTTTTAAAGGTAAAATGTGTCACAACATACCATAATAAAAAAGCAGTGTGGTGCTACACAGTGGCTCTGGCCTACAAATCATACTCAAGACATGAGGGAAAGTACTTGTTAGGTACAGACCGCAGCAAATATCCCATCATCACTAATTTTTAGCGATAATAAAAAAATAAATTAAATCGTGACTCATAGTCATAGTCACAGTAATTCATTAACAGCTGCACTAAGGGGACCGTCCACTGATGTAGGGGCAAAACTCAGAGCTCCATATGAGTCAGAGATGAAAACAAAAAATGTCATTTTAACCCTTTTAGATCTCTTAACACATTGTGCACCTACTTAAGGATATTTGTTAAGAAAAAAATTAATTTCTTATTATTCTTATATATGAGGGCACCCACAAGTTCACCTGGTAGAGTAGGCGCCCCATGTGCAAAGGCTATGCCCTTGCCGCAGCATCCGTGGGCTCGATTCCAACCCATGACCCATGTCACCCCCTCTCAATCTCTCTCCCCATTTCACGCTGATTCTGTCCTTTCAAATAGGCAAAAGGCCCTGAAAATATCTGAGTATTCTTATTTTAAAATCCGACTTGATTTCTTCCTCTAAAAACACTCACCCATCAATAACTCTGCACCTTCTATCAGCACAGAGCTAAGATTAGGTTAGCTAGTACCGGCACGCTACGTCATGCTTTGTTTCCCCAAACTACAGTGTATATGAGCCTGCGGGCTAGAATTTATTCACTTAAGGACAGTGGACTGCTTCAGCAACTAACATTACAAGCAGCATACAATGTGTTTCGTCAAGACTACCACCCAATCAACGTCACACCGTCATGGCCTCACTGCCATAACTGTTATGACACGCCCACTTTTCAACCATCAAATCAAATTCCTCCTAACGTTATTTAGTACCTGCCTGTCCTGTTTAACTCGGAATTACGTCACAATACTGAAGCAAGCCCTCAGGAACAGCGCCAGGCTTTGACGCCAATTTTACTTAGTGGCCACATGTGGACCGACAACTGCAGTGTCACATGATGCCTTTTCCCATAGACTTCCACTGAGGGAAAGACATCTGTAAAACAGTGGATGCGATTTTTTTTAGGGTCACAACCCCCCAAAATGACTCGTTACACAAACGGAATTTGATCCAATCAGTGCGACAACATTTCAAAAATCTCTTGGGTGAAATCTAGCTCACCTGGTAGAGTCCTTTGCAGTGGTTCACGTTTGATACCAAACCGTGGCCCTTTGCTGTGTGTCATCTCTTCTCTCTCACCCTCCTTACTGTCACTATTCAGCTTCACAATAATAACGCACAAAAAATGCCCTAACAATAATCTAAAAAAAAAAAAAAAAAATTATTTCATCCTAATTCAAGTTAGCAGAGCGCTAAACCAGAAGTAAGCTGCTCGGCCGATGTAAGTCTTTAGTGCGCTTGCTCTATGGGCCCCATGCCGCAGAAGATCCAGGTAATTTTATATTGCAGAAATTTGGCTTTTTTGGCTTCATGTGCCACTGGGCAACTTTTATAGGAATGAACAAGAACTCCGACACTGTGTCCAGTTCTCTTTATACATCCATGTACTGAAGCTAGATGCTCTCAAAATGCACCTTTATACATCTAAACTTGTTTTTTCATTAGGATTAGATTTAGATTAAGGTCAGGGTTTGGGTTTGGGTTCAGCAGATGGCACATGGTTTGGACAGGAGTGAGCATTCAGGGAATATAAATCAATGCAATGTCCGTGTGTGTGTGTGTGTGTGTGAGTGTGTTTGTGTGTGTGTCTGCACTCTCACAGTCATTACCAGCCAGTCTAATCAAACTCACACTGTCAGCACAATGACTGATTGGGCCTGTCAGCTTCTGTTGGCAGGGTTGAGGTAACGAAGGGCACGTTTTGTTGTAATGCACACAAAATTACAGATGGTGATGACAGGATGCCACATTTATTCAGATAGTGTGCGTACTGCATTGAAATGAGCTCCTGAAAATCAAAAGAATTTGGGAAATGAGCATGATGTGTTCAAATGCAAATACAGCGTACAGGCTTTATTCTCTAAGTGACAGAAATATGTTTCCCTACCATGAACGTATGTTGTGACAGAGACATAATGACCAGGAATCTAGTTTCACATTGAAAGATGATAGAGGAAAATAAATGTGTTATAGACCCCATCACTATGCTAACAACAACGATAGCATCTGTGTAGACAACTAGCAATTATTTTGAAATGCAGAGATAAGTGAAATCAGCAAACTTGCTTATTTCTGTTGTCATAACTGTAACTTTTAAAGGTATATATCTGATGTTTTTGCTGTGCCGTTTTTACGTGCGGTGTTGTTTTGTTAGTGTATTTCATGAACCAAGACTAATCGTGGCATGGACCCTAAGCTGATGGGGGTTGCTGCAAAATGTATTTTAGCCACCTAAAAAAACAATACTAGTTTTAATTGTTGACTATATTTGGGATATATCTTCTGCTTCACTTTACACAGTCATCAATCAAGGTAGCGGTAGACCAGCAACTTCCGTGTTCTACTAAGTAAAATTACTGTTTTTGTCAATAGAGTCTGGTGGCTTTGAGATAACAGCTTCAGTTCCCTGTTGGGAATCGCTATCTGACTGCAAGGGTGATGAAAATTTAGCATGGTGTTATTTCAGGCATGACATGATGTCAAGCTCAGCTCACATCCCAGCTACATCAGCTGATCTCAAACAGCCAGTCAACTGATGGAGCAGCTGATAGATCACATGATTCCTTTCTATGCAACCACTTGGCGAATCTCATTCAGGGCGCCCTATTTAAACTGCTCTGGCCTGCCTACTGTTGCTGCTTCCTCTGCAAGCCGCTTTGCAACCTGTCTCCACCCCAGCTCCTCCTTTTCATGCTGTGTCTGACTTATCAATGTCATTTCTCTTTGCCATTGATGCTGCTCTGTTCTGTTCCAGGGGGTCTTTGCTGCTGCTCTCCCTGCCTTAGGCTTTCCATGTAGGCACATGGAAGGGCAGGGAGGTTTGCTCTCTCTGCCTTACGGCTTTCCATGTAGGCACATGAAGGAGGCTTTCTAAGTAAGCCAGAAGAAAGGCAGAGAGGCCCCAGAACAGAGCCATAACACCAAATGTAATACTGCAAATGGAAATAACATTTTCTTTGACTTAAGTGGTCCTGACTGAAATATTCTTAATATTGCTCGTATACTTTAATGGATACAGATTTTTTTTAGGTGGCTAAACACAGATTGAGGCAGAGTTTGCTCAGCGCTGTTTCATTTTATGTACGTGACGCAGGGGTTTTCTATCCAGAGGTTCTTGTGAACAAACATTGTGATTCAGTCTGGGTGAGGGTCGTTTGTCTTCAACTCTAAGGTTTAATTAACATGGCATTTTTTCTTTTGTTAACCTCTGACTCGACTCTTACCTTTAGAAAAGATGTTTATATTTTAAATGTAAAACACACAAAGGTACATTTCCTCACGTGTTCTGGTCGTGTCAGTGTATCCAAATATTTTGGAAAGATGTTCATTCTGTAATTCAGGAGGTTACGGGCAAACAGTTCTCAGTGACTCCTTCATTGTACCTGTTATATTTCGGACTTTGATAAGGATGTCAAATCTTTGTTAACAGTTCTTTTAGACTTGGTCATGGTCTGCTCCACAGGTCTCTACAGCTGACATGTGGTTATCACAGATATCAGCGGTGCTTCCACTGGAGAAAACGTATGATCTCAATAATAAATCGGATGAGTTCTGGCAACTTTGGGAACCATTACACATTTTCTTATCCCTGCAGGGCAGTAACTGATTGCTCCATCGGTTGATGTCATTACCACTGTGCTGTACAATCTCTTTTTTTTCTTTTTAACGTATTAGCTGTAAAATACTGCCGCGTTTGTTCTTTTGGGGTGGGGTTTTTTTTGGACGGATATTCTTTTTTATACATGTGGCAATCACATACTCTTCTATACTCCTCTGGTCTGTCTTTTTGTTTGTTTATGTTTGTACATGCTTTATTTGAAAAATCTAATAAAAAAAAAAGAAGAAAAAAGAAAAGATGTTTATAGATTTAACATATGTTAGATTTTTTTTAATGATGTGAGAGAATTATTATGTCTGAACTTGGCTCCTCACTGATGACAGAGTTTTTTCAGACACTGCTGTGGCACAAATAAATTAAAACGCTCTCACTGACACAAGGCACCTAGTCAAAGTACAGTAGACTAATTAAATTTGTTCTCTGTGATAATCTGCACTATCAGTATTGCAATTAAAACCATACTGCGCCATACTTATTACCCCACGATTAGAATAATGAGTCATTAACGCTGCTGGATGGTGAATTTGAGCCCCGACGGGAAAATTAATGGTCCCATCTAAACTGACTCATAAACTTCAGTCACGTCAAACATTCTGAAAAACTTCTACATAACACAACAAGGAAATAAAGACGTGCTTCATCTATCTCTCTCCATCCCCACAGAACACAGATTAATGTCTCACAGCGAATATGATGGGTCATAATATCGCACTTGGTAATGTTAGAGGTTCTCAATAAAGTGAGTTCAGTCGTGCAGTGAAAGGTTTTATTTTTTTTACTGCACCAGAGAACTGTTTTGCTGTAACAGCTAGTTTTGTACTTTGTCACGCAGACAATTAACTTTATTATGCATAACTTCAGGTAAAATCGAATAAGATGATCACTTCACCCTTACATTATGTTCATATTTTATCTCTGTAGTCTGGCTCAGTTTCACTACAGACCAAGAATCTCCTCATAACACGTGTCTATACCAAAGTTTGAACCACAGATCTTTTTTAGAAAGAATTAATGGCCTATTTGACATGAATAAATTTGTGTTTAATCCCTAATTAATGTTTCAGAGAGCAGGGAGAGTGTATTTTTTTAAGTTTTACAGCACTCCTTTATAAAAAAAAAATCCTATCAGACAATATCATGTCCTAATATACCTAAGACCTAAGAGACATAATTCATGTCGGGGGTTGCTGGAGCCTATCCCAGCTGACACTGGGCGAGAGGCAGGGTACACCCTGGACAGGACTATCACAGGGCTGACACATAGAGACAGACAACCATTCATGCTCACATTCACACCTACGGACAATTTAGAGTCACCAGTTAACCTGCATGTCTTTGGGCTGTGGGCTGGAAACAAACTAACAGCTGTTCAGTTCATATATTGATAATATTTGCACTGGTGCTCCATGGTTGCAAAATGCAACTAAATTATCGCAATTTGGAGCCCTAGAGACACAAAAATGCATGTCCATCTTGTTCACACCCAGGGGAGAGTGGTCTGGGCGGGCAGGGACGTTTGTGTGACATATCATGTTTGTGAGTGCTTTTTTTTCCCCTTTTTGTGTCTGTGACAGTTGTTGAGGAGAGTGAGAGAACAGAAACAAAGAAGCTAGTCTCATGGCGATAGCTTAAAAAAAAAAGATTATTTATAGGCTACTCAATGTTTGCAATATCGTCAGTTTTTACATCCCATGTAGATAGTGCCCCCCCCATTCCCCTATGACACTTCAAAGACCAACAGGTGCCTGTCTCGGTGGGCAAATGTGGTGGGAACACATCACACATCAAGGTCCACCTTGAACGCTGTCACTACTGTCCCATAAAAAACATATACAGATGTGGCGTGTGCATTTTTTAAGATTCCCTAAGACCACCATTTTCTAAGACACGCAATGGAGTAGATGTGTGGTTAGACAGCTCCGCATATAATCTTTTTAAACACTGATTTTTTTTGTACTTGACGACCTAAACTTTTCGCAAAATGCCTCCTAAACTTATCACAAAGGAGAATGAGAAAACTGCACCGAAAGAAAAACACCGGACGGGTGTATGAGCGAAGGACGGATTGACCCGCTAGCTAAAAGCTACAACAATGGAGGCTGGCTCCAAAAGTGCCCTCCCCATCAGACCTGCTTCTTGCTATCACAAACTTAGACAGACCCCGATTTACATTGATCTGACTCACTGGTGGGTGTAAAATCCATTTCAATAGTTACAAGTCAATTTGACCTTGAGCAACCTAAATGTACGCAAAATGTGGCACCTGTACAAAAGTACAAGATTTTTAACATTTTCATTTTTGTATATTTTGGGTCACTTCAGAAAAAGTCATCACTTGTGGCTAAAAGAATGACATTTAAGGTGTTTTTACTGCTGTTAAATGTCAGAACAGGTCAAATCTGACCTGCACAGCACAGCTTCATTTTCTGCTGCAGTCTGTTATTTCAAGCTCATCACACAACTAGCATTTGCTGCAAATTTACAGCATTTCTGTGGTGTTTTTAACCTCTGACATATAGTAAATAATTTGTGTGTGTGTGTAGGTGGGAGAATGCATCGCAGGGTTTTATTATAAAAATGCACAGCAGGGCTTTGCACAAGCATAAATAGGATTTTAGTCGAGTGTAGACTTTTGTTTCACCGCCTGTTAAATGGAATTGAGAGGTTAGATGTCACAACTCAAACCAGCCTGTGTTGCACTTAATTATATATTCTTTTTTTTTCACAACCCACTTCCTGTGTTTCTTTTTTAAATAAATATGTTGACATTTTCCAGCATTTGTTAGCTGACAGTAGAGGGCAATAGAAAAGATGTAGGAGGGGGAACGGGAGGTTGATGACTCAACTCAAAACTAAAAGAGACAATGTGCCCCAAAGCACTGGAATAAATTATTTTACAATGTCATAACGGATGAATTTCTTAATGTTATTAAAAAAAAAAACACTTTTAAAACATAAGGCTTTCATCATTTTTACCTGTTTTATTGTTCTGTCTGTGTTGGGTCTTATTTTTAAAAAATGTTTTACCTATTTCTACTAAAGGTTTATGCTTTCATCATCTTGTGTCTCACTGTATTACCTGTTTAGCTCTACCGTCTCAATTCTCAGTTTCATGCTGTACTGTATTACAGAGCAATTTGGAATCTTGTGTTTTGAAAAGCGCTAAATAAATATTTTTCTTCAAAGATCCCCAGCCAACACCAACCATGTGGCAATCACATTAAATGCCTCCTGTACACATGAAGACTTTGAAAACACTTTGAAAAGACTTTTAAAAGACTAAAGTCCAACACCCCCTCACATCTTAAGACGATGTGAGTTTTTAGCCACACACTGTAAGCCTTTGCAAACACTGGGGATCCTGCAGGGTCATGATTTGCAAGACTATAACTAGATTCCTTTTGAAATTATTTCCCCTCCTGCTCCTGGTGGAATAAATAACACCAAACTTCCTTGAAGAAATATGACATTTTCACAATTCCTTACATGTCTGCAAAAACAAATGAATCTAAAAACATGAGATGAAAGGTTTTATGTGTCGACAATATTCTTGTCAATTTGGCCTCAGTATAATTCATAAATATAACTGTATTTGCATACAGACTTTACAGTTTGGATTTTGTTGCCTCATCTCGCTCAACTAACTCTGCTGGTTAACTGCAAAATTTTAGTGGGAGGAGACTGTGGAAATGAGATTCATTCATTCATTTTCCGTAACCGCTTATCCCATTACGGGTCGCAAGGTCGCAGGAGCCTATCCCAGCTGACATTGGGCGAGAGGCAGGGTACACCTGGACAGGTCACCAGACTATCACAGGGCTGACACATAGAGACAGACAACCATTCACACTCACATTCACACCTACGGACAATTTAGAGTCACCAATTAACCTGCATGTCTTTGGACTGTGGGAGGAAGCTGGAGTACCCAGAGAAAACCCACACTGACATGGGGAGAACATGCAAACTCCACACAGAGAGGCTCCTCAACCCTGGGTTCCAACCAGGAACCCTCTTGCTGTGAGGCAACAATGCTAACCACTGTACCACCATGCCGCCTCACGGCAAACAAATGCCAGTTGGTGGATCAGATACACACGGAATTAAACACAGACTCTTGTTCCCTCCATGTTTACCATCTACCCAGTTTGCTGCTGGAGAAAGCGCAGCTCTTGGTCATTGCCAATGTTCACATCATTGAACTTCACTATTTGCATGAGCCAAGACTAAAAACATGACAATAATATTTGATGTCTGATTTTATGTGAACGTAGAGATAAGAAAAATAATGACTTAAAATAGCTCGGACTGTGTTTTATGAACACTTTACACCAAACGACTGAGATGACAGGTGCACGCACCAACCGAGGTAAAACCCCCATGATTTTACTTGGAAATTGTCTGCGGCAGTGAAATTGCTTGAAAAGTTGTTTGGTATAAGGCCAACATTAGGCGTCTTACGCCACTGGATGCAGCTAATTTCCAATTCTGGTGCAATTGTGCACACTGAACACGTAATTACCAAAACCAGTCACCGTGTCGTGCCGAGAGTGACTGTGATTTGCATCACTGACTATGTGTCATGTGGTATTATACACGGAAACAGAGCTCCTAATGTGCACTATTGTGGTCCTGGTGTGTTGTATTATGAAGGTTTTATGCAGTGTACTGAGGCAAAGCACTGGCAACACTGCCTCTGTAACTCCTCCAGATTCTGCTGTGCTACATTTAATTTTATGTCTACTACTTTCCAACAAGAGATGTATGGAAAGATATGGCTCTCAAAGCTGAGAAATATGTTCTTTATTCTAGGATCTTTACACATCTTTACATCTCCTGCGTGTTACACTGAACAGAGAATGAGATTTATATACATAAGCTGTCACTGCAGGATCAAAACGGAGCTCTTGGCGAGGGGTGGAGGGTTGGGGACAGCTGCAGCATGGCCACCAGGCAAAACTCTACAGTTATCTCCTCTCCAACTGTTTCCCCTTGATCTCTCTAATCTGCCATTTAAAGAAGACAGCATCCAGAGCTGCCACACAGACACTTCTGAGTGTTTCTATCCAGGCACACACAGCACAGTGTGTATGTGTTCATAAGCTACTGAAGGGTATCACCAAATGCAAATGTATATACATTATTTCCCCCTGTGCTCTATGTTGCTTCTATAAGATGAAAAAGGGCCCTTCTTTCTCATCCTCATCATATAAAGACTGTAAGAAATTAAAACACAGGCATATCTAGGGCTGCAGCTATCGATTGTTTTCATTACTGATTATCCTGCTGATTATTTTCTTGATTATTTAATTAATTATTTTGTTTGTAAAATGTGAAAACTGCCCATCATGACTTCCCTCATGCCAGAGTGACATGTTTATATTCCTTGTTTTGTCTGATCAATGGTCCAAAACCCAAATATTATCAATTTAAAGGCACAGTTCATTCCAAAATCAAAAATACATATTTTCCTTTTACCTGTAGTGTTATTTATAAATCTAGATAGTTTTGCTCTGAGTTGCTGAGCTTTTGGAGATATCGGCCGTAGAGATGTCTGCCTTCTCTCAAATATAATGGAACTAGATGGCACTCGGCTTGTGGTGCTAAAAGTGCCAAAATATACATTCGAAAAACTCAACAGCAATGACGCAGTCCAGAAATCATGACCCAGTTTCATGTAGGTACTATTTTCTTTCTACCAAACTACACCCACCACCAGTATCCTCGCACAGAAGGAAGCACGAATCTACTGCTAGCTCACCTAGCACCACTGAGCTAGCTAACATTACAGCTCAGCCCAAGAGAGCGTCATTAATGTTTACATCTTGCACTGTCATGAGCCTCTTCTGCACGAGTAGATGCACGTTTCCATCAGTGCGATGATATGGTTGGTGGATGTAGTTCACTAAAACTAAAAACTGCTAACAGCAAGGTCTGTGGATTAGCTTGAGTAAACAGTTCATGATTTATGGAAAGAGACATGAGCATCACAAGTCAAGGGCCACGCTTACGATATTCAAGAAAATCAACAATATACAAAATTATTGCTCTTAAAAAAAGCTGAAGAGAGAGACACACATGGATATAAATATCTACGGACTGGAGCTACATGTGACCACAAAATACAGGCAGTTAACGCTATTTTAAAGAGAAGTTGGATCAATCAACTGGTGAGGTCATATCAATTCAAGAACACATTTATCATCACTGATATATGGAATGAGGATAATAGAGATTTCGGCCTACTGCCTTTGTGACAGCCCCGATGATTGAGGGTTGATTGCTCACTGTGATAGTTTAGGTAAGGCAGCTCTTTGCGGATGGAGTCAGTGGCAGACTTGCGTATTCTTCAGACTTGGCTGGTGGGTTTAAAGAACGTAGTGGAGATATGTGGTGTTGCCATATTTAGTCCCAAGTGGTTTATCGCACAGTTTACAAATCACCTTGGTTACATTCTCTGATTCTCTTTTTTCGTTTGGTTCAAAACCGAAGAATCCCTTTATAGGTGCATTTGCATTTGTTTCGCTGATGACAGCAGACATCTTTCCTGCTGCACTTCAATGGCAACTCGGCAATAATGTAGCTGCCATGCTGTTCTTTTGTCGCTCGTGGTGTGAACACAACATGGGCTAATTATGTAGACCGTCAAACATATACTAGCATGTCGATTGATGCGCTACAACAATGTGGTGAAGCACAGAGACAACAAGAGCAAAAGAGACTGTTCTGTTATCGTTGACACCGGCTGAGGATCTTTGTGGTTGCCAACTGATGCGGTGTTGAGCAATAATCTCGTCATATTTCCCAAGCCTAGTCTAGTTCCGTTATGTAGATCTGGGCAGACATCTCTACAGCCGATACCTCCAACACTCCAAAACTGAACCAAAACAATCTCGCTTGATAAAGAGCACCACAGGCAGGAGGAAAAATATGGATTTTGGTGTGAACTGTCCCTTTAAAGTGAAACAAAACCAACACATTCTCACTCACTCGACCTCGTCACATATTGACGCTTTGGTCATGGACTTTCCACGTCCACATACAACATGAAAGGTACCCTGGGTGTGCTGGTTGTTGATGTTCTGGGACACCATGTCAAGTTCGCTTCTTTCGAGATACACTTCCATTTTCACAGGAAATTTAACATTAACATACAGTCTCTTTCAAAATAAATGCACTACCTCAGTACACAGCGCGAATTGACTTTTTTTTTTTTCCTTCGACAACAAACACATGGTTAGGTTTAGGAAAAAAGAACACTGTTTGGCTTTAGAATCTTACAGGAGGCAAACACCGCTCTCTTGGGTGAAGGTCTGTGTTTGTTGGACCCATCCACCACTGCTCCTGCCCGCTGCACTTGGACTTTCGCTGCCTTAACTTTCGTCCTTGTCCTGCCATGTTTCCCCCGACGCAGCCAAGTGCTGTTAAACTATAATGGCAACCGACTGCGTATCATGCCGAAGTTAAAGGACGCCCTTTTTCTTTGGTTTCTGACGCCACAGGCACTGGATTTCGAAGACTTTGAAGTGAGACCAGGCTTAATAGAGCAGGTAAATGCAGAAAATTTCTCACATATAAGAAGCTCCCACCAGATACTTTTGACATTTTTGCTTGACAGGTGACTGAAATGATAAATTAATAATCAAAAGAGATGTCGATTAATCATTTCATCTCTTCATAAATCCACCTTGAAGTCTTGTTCACTCTTTCATTTGAATCCATTTATCTAGAGGTCAAACTATGTCGTGGTTACTGGTGAACTGGTCGCTATGGACCTTTCTCTGCTTCCTTAATGAAGTCATTATCATCATTATTATTATTAAACTGTCTACGTGTACCACTGAACCAACATGTGCTGGTAAAATGAAAGAGTTTAAGTTGCCAAAACTAAAGTGGTTATAAATTTTAAAAAACCCTAAATGCAATCAGCATTTTGCTCCCTTTGCTGAAAAAACATAAACACAAATGACTAAAAATCCCCACACTGCCTTTATCTTTAACAGGCTCCAATTATGCGAGCTAATCTGGGCATATTTCCCTCGGGAGGCAAAGACATAATTGCCAGCAATCTGCGCAGTGATATCAGCGCTGTTCTTGTGTGGCTTTAAAATGACTTGACACATCTGGGAGCGACAGTGTTGTATTGGTCTGAACTCCACACTTGGCTTCATCAAAAGGGGTCAATTAGAAAAACAAACAGGCGAGGGACTCATTTTGGATGCAGAGGAACTGAAAGAGGGCAGATGGTGGGCAGGAGACTGAGCCTGCCCTTGAGCAATGATGTGAAGTCATTGTTGTTTGACAGGGGAGTACTCACGCGCATTTAGGCAGATGGATTCCACGAAAAAAACAACACATCTCAAGACAAATAAAACCTCAGCTACCTGCGAGGGTATTGCATTCCCATAAATAAGTGACACATACTGTAAGAGTAAACAAACGGTCTTACCGAACAGCATCTCCACGTGTTTTGTGATTCCTCTGCTTGCCACTCTTTTCTGTGTTTGACTCAGACGTCTCCTGCCAGTTTATCTCCCATCAGAGAAGTTCAACACAAACCAACAAAGTGCCTCCTCGCAGATGACCCTCTCTGTGTCTATCTTTCCTCCACTTTGGCTCTCTGACTGAGGTGAAATCCTTTCTCGGTCAGCGACACATCTTGGCTGTGATCCAAAGTGCCGCGGCTAAAGAACGATACATATGTGCTTCAATTAAAAGCCCCTCGCTCTGCTGATCACGCTGCCCTTTATGAGGCGAGGGAGAGAAACAGCGAGGCGGATTGAGAAGCAGGGAAGGAAAAAGAGGCTGAGAGTGTGATAGTCTGAAGAGCAAGTGTGTATTCTTCTGTGTGCATGAGTATGTAAGAGGGAGCGTGTGAGTGAGGAGGAGAGGGAGAGAGCTGGCAGAGGACTGGCTATCAACAACATGAACATCCCACCTCTCTCCCCCTTCTTCTCCTTCTTCTTCCCAGCACCATTTTCTATTCAGAGTTCACACCTGCCTGCTCCCTTAAGGACATTCAAATGTGATTTCCTTCCTGGAATTACTTGACAACAATAGGCATCATTTATCAATCTGTTTCTATTCCGTTAAAAAAAATGCAGCTGTTGTGCATTGTCCCCCAAAGTTATCAACATCCTTTCAATCCACATCCAGATGATTCACCCTATATGTTTACGTCAAGCACTGCGGTCCGGTGTTCGCAATGATTGATTACCAGGTCCTCTTTGATGAGAATACATAATTTCCACTCTCCTGTTTACATTTCCAATAAGTTGAGCATGCAGAGGTTTCAATCAAAATACGCGAGTCACTCATGCAGCACAAAGTCATTATTTTTTCCGCCACCACTTCAGTGTGACTGATATAATCGCTATTATAATTAAACTGCAGCCCAAGTAAGCGGTGGAGTAATATTTAAATGAAGTGTTTGTTCCACAGTTTTCTGCATAAAACCTCAGTCTTGTGCTCTGAAGCTTAACCCTCCACTGCACGTCATATCTTTAGGCCACAGACGGTCCCTTCAGGATTTTGCAGTGTTGCGATCACAACACTCAACGCAAATTCAGCCAATCCTTCCACGACTTTGCAATTTTGTCCAAACCTGGGTTGGAAATTAACTTTTTTGTACACCTGCCTAAGTGGCTGGTGGTTTTTAAAATCTACCAGCCACTTGACAGACCCCTTTAAGGCCGATGCTACAATGACGTCAGTTTGTTAGCTGGAGGCAAAACAAAGCTTGTCACCACAGGGCCGTAGGCTACATAGGAGTCTTGAAATGTCGCCTTGTTGTGTTATTGGGAGCCAGAACAGAAGGAGTCATGGCTCAAAACTTTTATCGCATACCAGCTGCCACTGGCCGTCAACAAAAACGAAGACAGCTATGGTTAAATGTGATAAGACAAAAGGACTGGACGGAGGCGATCATCAAAAATGCTCGCATGTGCAGCGCACACTTCATATCAGGTTAGGGGAAAAGTATTTACCGTTGTAGGGATGAATAACGTCATGTGTATGAAGGGTTATCATGTCCTCATAATCAGAAATTGTAATCGTAATGCTAACTTTTTAGCGCATTAGCTAACGTTAGCTTCAAAAGCAAAACAAACTGGAGGAAACCGTTCAGGTGTCGTCCTCCTTTGTAAGATCAGCATAATAATCAACCACAAAGCTTCCTGTGACATCATCCATCCAGCATACGGGTCGGCCAGTCTGGTCCTGTTGGTCAGTGTTTACTTGTTCAAGTTACACTTGCGTGCAGCGTATCGATTCGCTCAGCCCCTCTCTCTTTCTCTGTATATAATGAGACTGCTGCTGCAGAGGCAGAGCTTAGAGCTACTCACATACAGTGACAGGGCTAACTGTTAGCATCACAAAGCTAATGTTATTAACAGGTTTAAACAGAGTTCAGACGTTTCGGTTTGAGATTAACAACTTGTTGTCAGATGTGAACCGCTGCTGCAGGGCCTCTGTCCAAGCAGCAAAATATGAAAGGTAGGTTTTAGATCACATTGTGCTGTGTTAGCCTGTGCTAACCAGGAGGAGGAGAGCCTCTCAGGTGGGCAGTCCTTCTGTGCTGCATCAAACAGCATTAACACCTGATCAGTGGCGCTCAGCTGCTGCCCCATCCTCCCAAAACTCCTACCATTTGTCCCACTAGTTTTACCACAAGAAGTACCTAAAACACTGCAACATTTATAAAGTTTTAGAAAAGCTGCCATGAAATCAGGAATTTCAAGCTGCAGCAATCCCAAAACAGCCAGTAAAGTCCTTGAGGAACTGCATAACCATGGAGTCAACACTGGGGTGTGGGGGCCCAGGCCCAATCCCGTTTAATATTTTTACCCCTACCACTCGTTTTCAAGGACAACCTTGCCCCTTGGAACTGAGTTACAAGGGTTAGCTGTTGATAACTTTCCCTATGAAATGGGACAACCCTTTGAGACCCTGATACGTCATCAGTATGTTGGCATTTAACTTATATAAACAGACGTGACGAGTGTTGCCAGACATTGTGAATATGTCCTTTGCAGTTGTTGGGACACTCACAATTCGTTCAAAACTTCATGCTATCAATCAATCAATCAATCAATCAATCAAGTCATCAAATAAAAAGACAACTGCAACAATACCAGGCCATTAGCAGTGCTCTGTTAGCTATCATTAGCAACCAGTGCTTAAATTTCAGGCATCGTACAAGGGCACATGGAAATATGTCAAAATGCAGGACTGTTGTGTAAACAATGTGTAGCTAACTACCGAGACACAGATACTAGCAATGTCTTTTGTTGTGCTTGTTATAAAGAAAAGGACCGTAACACATAAAATGACATTAAACAGAGATAATAATGATGATTAATGTATTAAAAAAAATCTTCTATGAGCATTATTTACATTTTTTGTTGCATGTGGAGCCATCTCGTCAATTATTTCTCATAACACTCTGTTTGAAATGTGCCTCTGAAAAACCTCTGTTTGGAGGGCCATGTAGCCCAAACCCTTCGCCCTACCCCTCTAGCCCATCAAGAATTGGGACACCCTACCCCGAGACATTATCATGAAAAGCGGCAGGGGCAAGGGGTGCATTGGGATTGGGCCCAAATCTGCTGGGAGGTCTCCATCCCCAGAAATAATTTCAATATCTGAAAACTCATTTCCAGTTATATTATTTATCATGAGCAAATTCAGACATACATCTATATGGATATGCAATAAATGGAGGCTACTGCTGGCTACATAACTTACACATCAATGATTGACACTTAACTCAGACTTCATGTGAGGTATCTGACAAATATAAAACCATTAACATTAGTTGAATAGTAACACATAAGCATCATTGCTGCTTACTGGGTAAATTAATTGCTAATTAACTACTTTTTTTAACTCTGACAATAATTTATGAGCATGACAGGGTGTCAAATAAGTGCACGCATTGTAAGTGACAGTTTTAAATGTTGTTTGTTGTCTAATAATGTCTTCATTAATGAATGTGTTTTTAATATGCTATGCATTTAGTTAAAAGGTGTTTGTTTACATTTTCTGAGACAGCCTGGCCTTCATCACTGACAGTGAGGAAGAATAGATACACAGTTATGTCTCATCGCTCTACAGACACCACACATTCATAATCTTCAAAGAAATAGATGCTTCTTTTACAAAGAATTATGTATATTTACCATTTATGATAGTATGAAAAGCATTTTGCAAAGAGTAGGGTGAAAAAAACTGAACTAAGTATTAGGAGAGAATAATGTCTAATTTTTTAGACGCCTTATCAGAGGATCCCAATCTTCCAAAGCTTCCATGCATACAGAGAGTTATCACTCAGTAACCAGTTACATAAATCATGGAAGCTTAGCATATTGATAGTGCAGCTCTTTCCCCACTCAACGCTAATTTAAAATATTTGAGATCAAGCTACCGACAGCGTGCAGCTCCAGCAGAGTGTTTATTTTAATGAGCAGGTGGGAGAGATTATTGTTCACCTAATAGCTCGCTCATTTTCCTGACTAATCTTTGGATGATTACTGTATTGACACACTGCAGAGCCAAGTTTGATTCTGGGGTCTGTGTCGCCCTTTTGGTGTGATATTTGCCTTGAATGGCTTTCTGTGTTACATTGTGTTAACCACAGCGATGGTTTTGGCATTACAATTGAGAAATTATGTGGGGTATATCTTTTTAAGTACTTCATTTTAAGACATTTTTGACATTATACTTCAAAAATAAATAGGATTTTAAACCATTAAATTCCAAAGCTATTCCAACTTGTTAATAGTTACTTTGCAGATAAAAATTAAATGTACATAGGGTGCCCTCATGGTCCAGGGGTTAAGGTGCTGACTATGGATGTCATTGGTTAACTGCAGAGAATATTTGTGGTGATTACATTTAGGCTTCAAAAATCATAAAAGTGGTGATCATTTATAAAGATTATCTTGCCCATTAAAACATGTAAGCATCATGAACATTTGTTTGCCACAGAGCTTATTTTTTGCAATAATGTCTCAATAGTCTCTCCTGATGAGTAAGCGGCTAAGTTTTGAGCCACAAACCACCTTTAGCATTGTTAACTAAGCACTGATAGCTCTGTTAGCACCATTAGCAGTGTCAACACAACTCGTGGTGATGACATAGTTAACAATGCTAAAGGGGTTCTGCAGCTTTTTTTTTTTTTCTCTTTAAAATTAACCAGTTAGTTATCTTTTCATGGGTGTCAGGCTATCCAAAAAACAAACAAACAAAAAAATATATAAAAATATTAAGAGTATACATTACCATAAGATTCACTGCTCTATGCTTTAAGTTACTGAAGAAGAGTTTCAGTGCATCTGAAGCAGGTAGCTGGGTATTTGTAGAGGCAACACAGAGGCTTGTACGCACCGCAGGGGAGGGCAGGCCTTTACTGCATTGTTATTCATTCCACAGTCACTATAATCACTTCAAATAAACACAATTATTTCTCACAGTCTCTGCCCTGAAACCCTGGCCTCACATGTCATACACAAGTGTCGCTAACACACACAGACACACACAGATACAGACACACACATGCACGCTGCTTGTGTCTGCCCTGTGTGCTCCTTGCTGGCTCCTTGTCCACTTGAATAAGTGTGGTGTGGAAACACAACACTGACAAGGCCTGACAGTTATACACTTGATTTCAGGCTGCTGCATTCAAATGAAAGTGCAGGGAGACAGCCTCGAGCATAACGGTCGTGTGTCGGCTACACGCAGCATGCTTGCGTCTAGCTGTGGACCTACTAAACACTGTACATACCTCTGTTTACCTATATGGACTGTGTAGGTGTGTATGGTTGGAAAAACCTTTGAAATCACTGACTTGGTAAAAGGACACAGAGGGAGAAATGGCTTTTAGTACACAACCCCTTTGCTCTTACTAAATTTATTGCGCAAACATTTTTAACAATATATTTTAGAAATATTTTTTAATAACTACACTTCCTAAACAGACTCAATAAATGTAAAAACATTCTGATATGCACTTCTTTTATTTTGCCAAACATCCAAAAACAACCTCTAAAAGTTACACTTTTGCTACCAAGATGAATCCAGCGTTCCTCATCTTTGTTTTCATGTATTCAAATATATTAACTTTCCTTCATTTGCAGGATTAGGGATATAAGTGGAGCTCTGAGGAAGCTATCTAGCGACAGGTGTCAGGCCTTGTCAGCTAGCCCAGGTGGGAGCGTGCAAGGCCCGCAGAAATGCTGCTTAGCATTTCCTCCAATTTTTCCCAGTGGCCACTGGCGGTATTGCAGTGGAAACATTGTACCCCCCGCCTCCAGACTCAATTTTGAGCTGCAAACCATGTTTAGCATTGTTTCTATGTTATCACTGTTAGCTCTGTTAGTACTGTTAGCACAGCTTGTGGTGCTAGCAGGGTTAATGATGCTAAAGGGGTTTTGCGGCTCAAAATGAAGCTGCTTACTCACCGGGGTTACCTGGCGGGAGACCGGAGGGTGTCCACCATGTTTCCACAGCAACATTGTCCCTCCTTTGGGACGGCATTATCAGCAGTGCCTCCAGCTAGCTCCCACCAGACCCTGGTGCTGCGCAGTGTGGAGCTGCCAAGGTGTGGACAGTGGGCACTTTGTTTCCACATTAATCAACAAAGCCAACAGATAATAAAATAAAAGGCAAGACTAACAACACAAAACATTAAAGTCTGACCAACTTTAAATCGATAACATTTTGAAATGCAGCACTATGTCAGTGGCACGCCGGACCAAAAGGGAAGTCCTTTTGTATTTCGTGTTTTTTTATTAACCAGTTGAGTTATGGGAATGGGTGTTGGGTTATCAAATGGAAAATTGACTAAACCTGACATCCCTATACAGGATAATGATGATGATGTGATGTCTCACAAACACAACCCAAATGCACTGCCATCTAGAATACCAAAAAGGTACTATTTACTTGTTTTATGTGGATCTAAAATCCAGATACAGCTCCCTCTGAGCCCTCCGTGACCCACTGATGACACAGCCATTGGGAATACTGTGAAACAGGCGTCTGCTTTAACGCCACCAGCCCCTGAGGCACTTGGTGCCATATCTGCCAACCACTGAGCCAGATAAAAAAAAATAGAAATGGTGAAAGAGCCAACATCACCCCCGTTCTTCCGTCTCTCTGTCTCCAGCTCCGCTTCTTCCTGCAGGCCTTCAGACTGTGCAGAATGGCCGGCGATGACAGATCAAGTGACATCTTAAAAATGGCTGCTTTTGCTAAGCAGCCTCTGCTGTATGAAATGAGGCCAGGCAGCACAAAACTCCAGCAGATAAATGTCCTATTTCACAGCTCACGCAGTGTGTTTCAGCATTGTGTGTGTGTGTGTGCATATGCGCCTGCAGACATGCTGCTTTTATGGTCGTTTTTGTGATGTATGTATGTTGGTATATCAGAGAAGGAACAATTTAACCTTCAGAAAAGCATTAGGCCGAGTCAATCTGCAGCGGAGCACTATTTGAGAAATTTAGAGATTTTCCATTAGTGAGGGGAAGCTTTGTTCCAGACGGAAGAAAGGCTTAATTTTCCATTTCAGTGGGAAGATTGTTATAAACGGTGCAGGAAATGTTGTAGGTCACCTCTCTGACCAATATTATTTTTCAGGTTTGATTCAGGATGTGTGTTTGAAGAGTCTCAATTTGAAAAATCAAATCAAAGATGACTGGGAATTCAAGTACAGTCACATTAGGTTACTTTGAAACTTGGATTTTTAGCCAGAGGTGTAATGGTGCGTATATTCGGGTATATATACCTAAAAATAGCCACAGATACATATCAGTGCACATCTTGCAGATTAGGCCTGCTGGCAATGATGTTACAGTCTTGTTCATGTAATCTGTGGTGTTAACTACGCACAGGAAACTTTTGCTCCCTGATTTTATCCTTAAAGACTTTACTTTCTTCCAGGCAACATAAATATCCCGATAAAACAGCACCAAGCATGGAGAGGAGCAATCTTTGGACAGTGTTTTAAACTCCACTTTGGCCACTTTATGGGTCTTGCAGGAAAATGCAGAAATTAAAGGCAAATGTTTGTTTTCTTTACTGATTAACTGACATCCCTGTTCTGTATTCATTCATTCATTCATTTTCCGTGAGCCCTTAGCCTCACACAGGGTCACGGTGTGCTGGAGCCTATCCCAGCTGACATTGGGTAAGAGGCGGGGTACACCCTGGACAGGTCACCAGACTATCACAGGGCTGACACATAGAGACAGACAACCATTCACACTCACATTCACACCTACACGCAACTGACACCTCATTTCAACTTACAAATGTGACTGGTGTCCGTAGATCCATAAATATAAAGATGATGCTTCGAGTGTCCAACGCAAGGAAGTACATTTCTTAATGGATGGATAGAAACCTGATAGAAACTAGTTGTAGCCCTGAGAGAGGCTAATTTTGTCCGTTTTTTGCCATCCAGTAGTTTGTGAAATATTTAATTGAAAGACATATAAACAGCTGAACAGACCATAATGACGATGACCATATTTTAGCAGAACATTACTCAGATTCACAGGTGTTCAAACTAGACAAACGAGTTCTTTTTAATCATACAAACTCACTTGTCAAACAACACAGGCAACTGAACTGAAGAAAATAGCCTCTTAGTTAGTCAGCAGCCTGTTAGCTAAGCTAGCACACTGTCCTATGGTCTCTCCAAAATCCACTGCAAAAGTTAAATTTTTTTGAAGATATTCCGGACCAAAATATCACGGAGGGGAGGACTTTCGCACATCAGATACCATGGAGATTCCCGTGGGAATTAATAGACTTCCAGTTGCCTTTTCTTCGTACACATACATAAGTGGAAACGAGGCATCAGAGTGACCAGTTGACCCAACCTGCACGTCTTTTGGACTGTGGGAGGAAGCCGGAGTACCCACGCTACACAGAAAGAACATGCAAACTCCACACAGAAGGGCCCTAGCCGGCAGTGGATTCGGATCCAGTGCCCTCTTGTTGTGAGGTGACGGTGCCAATTCTGTATGTTAAGCAATATTTACTTATTTGTCTGCAATGCTGGCCTAAACAATGAAAATATAGGGAGTGAGTGGTGGTCTGGTTATTACTGTGGTTTTCTGGATTTTTTTTTAAAACCTCATCTACACCAGTCGCACCGCCAGAGGCAAAATAGTTTTAACAGGCTGATCTGAGAACACAGATCTCCTCCACAGCTTAAAATAGGCTCTCTCAGTGTTATTCCAAATTATTCAAACTGATTTTGAGCTTAAAAGACGATGATTGAGATCATTAATTTATCTAGTGATCAGAAGTTGAAGAAAAAGAAGAAGTTCTGCTTCAGAAATCTGTATTTTTTTGGAATATTTCTAATCTTTGCTTTTTTGTGAAATATTGGATAATTTAACCTCATCGGGCCTCAAACCATTATTCAGATGAATCCGTCTGAGAAGTTTAGAGGGGAAATGTCTCCTTGTTGGAACTGTTAACAACTCAAAGACTACTGAAATGTGATCCCAATTAGACTGAGCTCGAGCTGCCAGATACATGAAATAGAAGAGCAAGAAGTAATAGTTTCCTCTGAAATGTAGCGAATTAGACGTATAAAGGAGAATAAAATGAAAATATTCAGGTAAAGTGAAGTACACTACCACAGTAATTGTGCTTTCCATGACTGTTTACTTGGTCCAACTGAGTAAAACTGCCATTGTGACTTTTACGTGTAAGTGACCGGCATGCTTATTCAGACATTAGAAATGTTAAAGGTCCCATATTATGCTCATCGTCAGGTTCATTAATGTATTTTAGGTTTCTACTAGAATATGTTTGCATGCTTTAATGTTTAAAAAACACTTTATTTTTCTCATACTGTCTGAGGCAGGTTTAAGTGTCTGTTACTTTAAGCCCCTCTCCAGAAAAAGCCCAGTTTCCTCTGATTGGTCAGTGTTTCCGGGCCTTCCACATAAGCACTCTCAGCATGTCTACACCATCATTGAAGCCGGGGGAATGACTCTAACTGCACTGCAGCAGCACTTTTTAACCTTATAGACCATTGCACTTGAACTGCATTGCTAGGCTTGGGTCCATGTTTACTTCCTGTCAGATGATGTCATTCACATACACTGGAAAACATTCCAACAGGTTAGAAAGGGTGCAGTTGTAAATCAAATGTAACGCTCAATGCTAAAATGAGAGCGCTGCTGTTCGAAGTAACACAGCGTTCTGTTTCTACATGAATTAATGAACCAAATAAGTTAATCATACATTCACTCTGCTTGGTGCTCTGCTGCTCCGTCTCCCCAGACACAGTGTCCAGAGTACGCTCGCCTGTTCTGAGATGGTGTTCTGAATGACCGAATGTTACATTCCAACAGCGCTCTGAAGCTATGAATGGTGCTCTCCAGCACTCCCAGTGACTATTTCTGAACGCACCCCAAAAGCACCCATTTAGAATATTTCTGTTGTTAAGTTTGAATTGGTCCATATAGCATAGTTGTGACATCACAACTTCCTGATGGCTCATTTAAAAACACTTTCTGAAGACAGACTGTCAACACATTCCCATTCATAACTCTGGAAATAAGCTTGGTCAGTGGCCCGTCGCATCAAAATATGACACAATAGGTACCCCTTTTGCGTCAGTTCTGGACGTTCAGGGACAGTGTGTCAGTTTACACTCATTACATGCATAATTTCTTTTATAAATAAACAGACTCATAAGAAATGCTCAGTTTCTCTTTGTTAAATGCATCCAGTCTTTTTTAAAAATAAATTTAGAACACAGGCTTAGTTTGGAAGATTTAGGCAATAACAGAGCATGGTTTAGAAAATAACATCACAGTTTGGCTTTAAAGTAAGTACCCTTGTTACCAATGTAATATAACGTCACATGACATACTTCACTAGCATGGTATGCTTGCAGGTAAGGGTCCAGAGTTTGCTAGACCCACCCACCTCCCCTCCTGCCTGCCCAGTGTGGACTTTATTCTTGATACTACAGTGGTTGCATAGTTGGCGTCAACAAATGCAGCTGCCTGGGTCGCCTCATACTACAACTAAAGGTTGCCTCTGTGCGTTAGTGTCTGACTCCAATGAGCCACTAACCAAGGCTCAGAATTAGATGAGTCAGGGGTGAGACTAGGTTGGGACTGTGTACAGTACTTTGATACTTTCACAGTACTTTTATCTCACCCATACCTGCTTTGTATGAAAACATGTGACCTTTAAATTGTCGTCAGATTAATGTGAAGGGATGCACATCTAAAAGGAGCTTGTATCTTTAGTTTGTGCAAATTTACCATAAAACTACTACACATCCTGGTCCTACTACGTGCCTGTAAAGGTAAATGTGTTTTCTATATATAACTTCTATTTTTGAGTGTGCCTTTGCAGCATACACACACATCAGAAATGGCACTTGATGGGACTTCTTATGCATGACGCAAACACACATCATACTAATAAATTTTGAAAACCATAGCCCGTGAACCGAGACGACTCCACAGTGGTCCAGAAGCTTAGTGAGGAGTGTAGGAAGTGGAAACTGCTTTGGTCCGTTCTCTTTTCAAACGGCCCCCAGTGAGAAGCACCCTATTAAAATCTCTTTTCATTTGAGCAATCACTTCATGCGGCTAAATAAAGGGAATGCTAGTTCAGCTGTGGGGAGGGAATGGGTATTATTAGGCTGGTTTCATCGCAGCACAGACTGAATTATACCAACAGTCACCTTAATTGACTTGGCTCGTCCTCCTTTCCTTCTCTCCACTTTGAAATAGGCAACAGGGAGAATGGCTTGAGACACACTGTATGAACCTGGTGTTTGTGTGTGGGAATCTTCCTTCCTGTTTGTAAAGGTTTTACAGAACTTGGCTGGTGTTTCCTGCCTAAAAAAATGTTGTTGAATCCAGTCATGAGTCATGTTGTTTTTACAAAATGATATCAGTTATCACATTAAGGGATTCTTAGTGCTCTGTGTGAAAAGAAATCCCAAAGTTCACTTTTCCATGGTGGTT
Source organism: Cephalopholis sonnerati (assembly GCA_019142605.1). Taxonomy (NCBI): domain Eukaryota; kingdom Metazoa; phylum Chordata; class Actinopteri; order Perciformes; family Serranidae; genus Cephalopholis; species Cephalopholis sonnerati. The sequence continues at coordinate 141,998 of JAGQAX010000128.1, forward strand.
TCTGTTAGTTATGTATTTATTGTTGCTGTAGATAACAGCCAGTGATAAACAAAATACACACATGTGTGCAAGCCCGCCGTCAGGGGGATCAGAGGGTGCAGATGATCCCAGCCCAAGGCCAAGAGGTAGCCCATGAAAAGGTCTATGGTTGACCCTTAAGGTGGATCAAGTGCAACAATTCACTCATTAATTTAAATCACTGACAATACAAGTTACATGTGAAATAAATGCAATTTTATATTTAAAACATATCTTACCAAGGGGCCCACATTTGGAAATGTAGCCAAATTCCAAAATCTGCCCAAATTTCCTAAAGGCTGTCCTTCATGTGTGTACATGTGTGATTAAACACACATTTATTTCAATGTATAGATCTGCAGAAGTGTTAGAAATGATTATCTCAGGTATCAAATATACCATGACCGATTAGTTATGCATGCAACTTTTATAAATTAAGAAAAAAAAGGTATTAGATGTCTTCAAGAAGCAGAAGACACTGAAATGATGAGTATGCTAGAAAAGTGCATTCAGTAGAGTACAGATCTCCACCTGATTGCGGCCACACTCGACAATTCTTGTAATTACAGAAGACGCACAGCAGTGCATTTCAGACATGTCCCAAAAACTAAGAAAAATACTCTCCTAGTCTATGTTTGATGGAGCTGCAGCAGATTGATTTCTCCTGCTAACAGGCACGGTGTGAAATATAGATAGCTTATAATGTAATTATGAGGGTAAATGCATTTTCAATAACAAACACAGCCATAAATCTTTGATCCGTTGCTCACACGTGGACTTTAAACTTTTTTTGTAGGCTAGAGCACGACAAAGTAATAACTAACAACAAAAAAAGCAATTGAAACAGACAAAAAGAAACAATTGAATTAGACAGCCTCCTCACTTATTTAGAGCAGAAGCTCAAATATCAAGGAAAAATCTGCAGGTCTACAAAAATGGTCAGGCAAAACACTGCGCACCCAGTGTGGTATGATGCTGTGAGCACAGAGTCAAGATGGCGGGGAAGACAACTTAAAAGGACATTTATTTATCTCGGATTGTTCCAGACTTAAATGAATCATAACATATCTGATGTGGAATTAATCCGCACATAAGCCGGTACAAAATGAGACTAAACTTTTCTATGGATGGAAGGTTTTTAACCATTACAAAGGTCAAAATTTGACCTGCAACAAACTAGGTAAGGCTTGTTTTTGCCAAGCAGATTTCCAGGTTAACAAGAGAGGGAAGTCAGCAGTCAGTGAGCATATAAAACAGTCAATAAAATAGGTTTTTTAACAACTGTGTGATTTCTCCTCTAATCATCACACTGTAACCTGTGACAGGCTGTTATGCTACCACAACTATCGCACATTCACATACATGTAATTTTTTGTTGAGCTGAGAGCATCACGTAGGTTTACGTTACCAGAGGTTTATGACAAAATCACTTGACGACACCAACTCACGTGTGTGCATGGCAAGAGAGGGGAGAAGAAAAGAGGCTGTGCTGCTGCCAGAGGAGCCGCTGACTGAGTTCCTTGTGAGCGGTAACTCGCTAAAAGAGTCTGAGAAGTCCGGGGCTGTTCATAAAACATTCAGGATGCCACAGTTTATTCCACACTACTGAAGCTGCTCCTCTTTTTGGAACCATCATAGAGTCGGTAATAATTTTACTTTTAGCCATGCTTGTTGTTGCCGTAGGTAACAGTATGATGTCAATAAGTCAACAAGTCAAAATAGTGCGAGTGTCACAATATGAATTTTTCACATCATATAAAAAATTATACCGGTATTATTGTGAACAAGATGATATGGCACACCCCTACTGTGAATCACCACAACCAGGTAAGGTCTTTGAGCATACGGTTATAAACGTGCACACAAATATTAGGCTGATTGGTCCAGTAGTTTACAAGATTAGCTGCAGACAGACAGAAACACACACTCTTTCACACAGACACACACACACATGATCCCCTCCAGGCTTACACCTGGTGGAGATACTTTATCGCTGACTTGATTGGCAGAAAATTAAATACTTGACTGATCATCTTTCGAGCAAAAATGACCCCAGTCAGCTTCTAAAAAAGAGGATATGTTGCTTTTAATTGTCTTGTGGTAATAAACTGAATATCTTTGAGTTTTGGTCAGACATAATAAAACATTTGAAGACGTCACCTTGGACCTCCAGTAACATATAATAGGCATTTTTCATTACCCATCAAATTATTTCAATAACTCTAGTTAGAAATTCGCAGATTAAAAACACTGGAAAATATATAAGTTACAGGTGTATATATGACAAAGGAGTACAGGACATTAAGCAGTCTGTGTCTTTAAAAGGACCATTTACAGGCTATTTTTTCCTTTTGTGATTCAGTTGCATTTTTGCTCCAAATGAACCATCTCCAGCTATTTTTAGGCCAGGCTGTTGTTTGACTGTGGTATTGTCGATTTCACAACAGCCCAAACAAAAGGGGTCACACACTGGAGGGTCCATTAACCAGTTCAAACATGGCAGGTGTGAAATCAATCTGTGGCCCTTCACCCTGAGGGACTGACACAAGCTGCCTATGAGTGAGTCTCATCTTAACTGTCAATTATTGGATGAGATAGCTCTGACATTGTTGCCTGCGGCAGGTCGGGTGTTTAAACTCTGTCAGTGCTATTGCAGTCTAAATCTCAATACATGCACCAAAGACCCTACAACATAACAGGAACAAATACCTTTTGCCGTCAGTCTGAATATGTCAACACCTGTTTGTCTGCAGTACACAGAGGAGTAAATGTTGTATGTGTAATACTGTAGTGTGTTCATGATGGTAGGGAAGTATTTCCTGTACATTGTTCACCTTGTTTCATCGAAATGTGTCAGTAAGGGCAACGTTTCATCTGACAGAACAAATCGCTCCATGCCAGCAAACTGGAGCAGAATGGAGGTCACATTCACACTGTCTCAGATTGTTGTGGCACTTTAAGACACTCATATGGTTCTCCAGATAATAAATCTCTTCAGTCAAATAAATATGCCGACAAAGTCTAAATGATGGGCGACAGCTTTCCACAATCAGACATAAGCTGTGACCCACTTCCATAAATCTCAGCAGGTTTTGAGTATGTACTGTGTTTACTGTACAAGGGGAAAGTGATAAAATAAAGCATACTTGAAACAGCCAGTGTGCAGACTGGAAATAAAAAATAAAATGTAGTGAGATCTGATGACAATGAGGGCACAACAGGGTAATGGGACCACATGTTAATACAAGGTATAAATGGGGCCGGTGAGTCAGCACGCCAACCATCATTAATTTTATCATTTAAAACTGTGCTTTTCCCTCTGTGACATGGTGAAATGTCCTCTGTCTCAAGCCAGTGGTCAATGTCAGGCCGTCTGCCAGCATCTGATGCCCTAGTTTCAGGGTTCCCTCACATTTTTATGGACAAAAATGTGTACCCGAACATCTGCACTGAGTAAGGGCTGGAAGTCCCAAGGTCAGAATGGAAGACACCTCCTAAGGTGGATGAGAATGACCGAGCTAAGATCCTGTGGGACTTCCAGATCCAGCCCGATAAACCGGTGAAAGCTAACCAACCAGACATCGTGTTAATCGACAAACAACAGAAGAAGGCAGTGGTCATAGATGTAGCAATCCCGAGCGACGGCAACATCATAAAGAAGGAACATGAGAAGCTCGAAAAATACCAAGGGCTGAAAGAAGAGCCAGAAAAGCGTGGGGAGTAAAGGCAACAGCGGTGCCAGTGGTGATCGGAGCACTCAGGGCTGTGACCCCAAAACTGGCAGAGTAGCTCCAGTAGATTCCAGGTACGACATCTGAGGTCTCTGTCCAGACGAGTGCAGTCCTAGGAACAGCTTAGATACTGCGCAGAACCCTCAAAATCTCAGGCCTCTGGTAGAGGACCTGAGCTTGAGGAAGACACACCACCACCCCCCACCACTCTTGTTCCACTTGCCCGAAGAATCGTGAAGAAACGTACGTGATCGTGAACAAAACATTGTCAGATATTGATTACAGCGTTGTTACATAGTCAGCTACAGAAATCAGATTTGCCATTATGCAACATTACGTGACATTATCACAGAAGATAACTGTAACAATTCAATTACACACAACATTCCATGACTTTTCCAAAACTTTCAATGATATTTGCTAATTCCATGACTTTTACAGGTTTTTCATGACCATGTGAACCCCACACATGATGCTTGGTCATGGACTTTCCACGTCCACATACGTCGTGAAAGGTACCCTGGGTGTGTTGGTTGTTGACGTTCTGGGACACCGTGTCAAGTTCTGCCTGTTACATGCATTGTCTTCTTTCAAAATACACTTCTGTTTTCACAGGAAATTTAACATTTACATACAGTCTCTTTCAAAATAAATGCATTATATTGGTACAACACCGGCAATTGAAGTTTTTTTTTCTTCAACAACAAACATACGTGGTTAGGTTTAGGAAAAAAGAACAGGGTTTGACTTAAGAATCTTATGGAACGCGAACATCACTCTCTCACGTGAAAGTCTGTGTTTGTTGGACCCATCAACCGCCCCTCCCGTCCGCCCCACTCGGACTTTCGCTGCCTTAACTTTCGTCCTTGTCCTGCTGTGCTTCAACCTGATGCTGCCGAGCGCCCTTAAACTATAACGGCAACCAGCCGTGACGTCAAAGGACACCTTTTTTGTTGGTTTCTGACGCCGCAAGTCACTGCCCAAGTGCCATATTTCGCTGACTTTGGAGTGAGACTGGCCTTGTCAACCCTGTATTTTTCAAGGTGTGTCCCTCAATGTTGGCACAAGTCGGCCCTTGTTGAATTACCATTGGAGCCTATTTGTGAATGAAATTACTCTGACTGGCAGTTCAGCTGGGTTTATGAGAAGAAAAACGGAAGTACTGAAAGCAAACACGACTAAAGTCAAGAGGGCGAGAGATCGAAACAAAGGTATATCCGGTTTTATTATTTTTATTTGGCCACTGAGCTCTTTAGCAGAAATAGTTTACAGTTGTTTACGTTACTGTTCGCTATTCGGTGAAGATTCTCTGTCATCCAGGTTATGGTAATCATAAGTGCTATATCGTAGGCAACTGGACTTGCTTGAGTTTCTTTAAGACATTTCGCCTCTCATTCAAGACGTTTCTTCAGTTCTAGCACACAGTAAATATCCTCAGTTCTTTCAGCATCAGGTTGTCTTGTTAATGCACTTACTGGCCAACTGGCCTCTTGAATCCTTCCTGCTGGGTGTTCAGGTTTCCCTTTTTTGAATGACAAGTACAGACTACCGCCACCTGCTGACATGATGAGTTATTTCCTCTCACACAGACCCAGATATGCATACTAGTTGGCCATTGGCTGTAGTCTATGTGTTGCGTTAGAGTGCAACTTTCTGGCTGGGATACAGGCGACGTGAGGTGATGCAACAGTCAGCCTTTGTCATTCTTTTATGTCAGTTTGGTGAAAAAGAGAAAAATATTACTTATTTCTTTGTTGTAAAATTGGGTTGTTTGGTCATTATGCTGTATGCTGAAAAAGTTAATTAAAACTTTTATTACAAAAAATTTAAGACAGAAACAATCTGTCTTTATTATAACTGCTGGATAGCTGTGCCAAAATCACAGGGTGTAGACAGACATGTATTGCGTATGTGAGGAGACCCTCACATACGCAATCACTTATTTTTTTACCTACTAGAAAATAAGGTTATTTTTAAAGAAGTTTCCAATTCGGCATCAAAAAGCCAGACAAATACAGCCATTGACCCAGATTTTCATAAAAGCTACTGCGGCTAACGTCAGAGCTTCTGATACTGGATACTGGAAAGTCAGAAATATAACAGGTAGATACACATAGGACCCAAATATGAGGATCATGCACACACATACACACACACACACGCACACACACACAAGCTCTGTTTTGATGCTCTGGATCAGTCACACACTTTTAAGTATGAATGATGATCTGCAAAGGCTATTATCTGACACAGAAAAAGTCAATAACAATCTGATGATAACAAAATGAGGTTGAAGTGTGGGAGAAATTAAACAATGGATATACTATTAATTTAATTCCGTGCGCTGTGTTAGATTGGAACAGCTAAATATGTGCGGTAAGCCAACAGAGAGAGACAGCCTCATAAATCAACATTAAAAAGTCCCATCTTATTGGCCAGTTGTTCATTAGGGGCTCTTTTTTTCCCAGAGTGCTGATTGATCAAGCGGGTCAGCGTGGCAGAGTGACACAGGTGGTGCTGAGTGAAGGTGATTAATGGCCCCTCGTCAAAACAGGTGTGCTGAAAATGCTTGGAAATAGCGAGGGGCTCTTCTGGAATAGTAAATATATACTGAATGCATAACAGCTCCTCATGGTTTGCAGATGTGAACATTTGCAATATCGTGACAGAGAGAGTGTACTACAAGTCATAATGCATAAACACCTGACTGAACAAGGTGTGTTAGGCACCAGGCTACAGTTTCCAAATCTGCTGAGAGACTATTTCTCCAACTTTATTTTTGCCAAAAACACCAGACAAGACAACTTCCACTGGAAAGTTTTTCTGACAGGTTGCGGTGGCTTTTTTTATGCAGCACTTACTCAGTAAATATTCTGTCTATTCAGCAGAAACAAGGCACAGCAAAGTAACAGCCAGGATGTCAGTTGCTTTTGATAGCCTGACACCTAATAACTAGTAACAAATTAATTTTTATGAAGAAAAAAAAAGCTAAATAACGTGGAATACAAGAGGCCCTTCCTTTGGTCCCGCACTGCATTGACTCAGTGAGCTTTAGCACCACATTTCAAAGGGCTATCCATTTACAGGTGGTGAAATTTAGAGGTTTTGTATCATAAATTTATTGCCATTTATGTTATTGTCTGTTACCTTTGCTGACAGACAGCCAGTGGAAATATACCGTGTGTCTCAAATCGCATACTTGTGTACTAAACACTTGATATTTTAAGTGCAAAAGTGTGCTAAGTGCGTTCACGCTGCATAGAATGGGAAATGCAGTGTTTTACTGGTGCACTCAAAACAGTCCAAAAGTTGAGTATGGAATGATGGACACGTCTCACCCTTAATGGTTGCCATATTTGTGACGTAGCGTCCACAACGTCGCAAACTTCTCAACTTTTGACATGGAGGCTGAGCTGGCTACAGTGAACACTGCGCTTTATACAGATGTAATTTTTACGTTTTTTGCACTACCCACCAATACTAATGTTGAATAGAAGCCGTCAGTAATGTGTGTTGGGTCTGTAATGATTTGGTACCACAAACAATAATGTGAGTGCTAAAGTTAGCTTGCTAGCCAACGTTAGCATGCACTAGCTGGCTAACGTGCTCTTGACTACAGCTGCATATTTTGGTTAAATATTGACGTTGTGGCATAAATTGAGCATAGCATTAGTTCAGGCAGGACACAATGTCAAGCTCAGCTCACATCCCAGCTACATCAGCTGATCTCAAACAGTCCAATCAACTGATGGAGCAGCTGAGTGGTGGAAAGAGGTCAGCTGATAGATCACATGATTCCTTTCTATGCAACCAATTGGTGAATCTCATTCAGGGCGCCCTATTTAAACTGCTTTGGCCTGCATACTGTTGCTGCTTCCTCTGCAAGCCGCTTTGCAACCCGCCTCCACCCCAGCTCCTCCTTTTCATGCTGTGTCTGACTTATCAATGTCATTTCTGTTTGTCATTGATGCTGCTCTGTTCTGTTCCAGGGGGGTCTTTGCTGCTGCTCTCCCTGCCTTAGGCTTTCCATGTAGGCGCATGGAAGGGCAGGGAGGTTTGCCTCTCTGCCTCAGGCTTTCCTCATTTGCACGTGGAAGGGCAGACAGGTGTGCTCTCTCTGCCTTATGCTTTCTGCATAGGCCGAGGAAAGCCTAGAGGCCCCAGAACAGAGCCATACCACCAAATATAACACTGCAAATAGAAAGAAAGTTTTCTTAGACTCAAGTAGTCCTGACGGAATTATAGTTGTAAATAAGGTATACCAGTTTCAAGGTATTAAATATTAAGAGTCTTTCTGCGTAGGCCCATGGAAGGCAGAGAGGCCCCAAAACAGAGCCATATCGCCAAATATAATACTGCAATACTGCAGAAAAAGAGGCAGTTTTAAAAAAAGAAAGCCGTCGTCACTTTGGGTAAGTGCGTGATTTGAGGCAACGCTACTCTGTTGAAATTAGTTCACCACTCAAGAAGTACATAGTGTACATTGTGTGCTACATTTAAGTGTACTAATGCCATTTGAGTAATTAACCAATTAATAGGGATGCACGATAATATTGGCGCGTCATCGGTATCAGCCAATATCGCCTTTAAAATGAACTATTAGAACCAACATGCTTTTTCTTAATTTGATGAATGACAATGGATGAATATTACATTCATTGAAAAGTATTGGATATACAGATATCGGTATTGGTCATCAGCCAAATAAGTTGTTATATATTTACATATCGCATATTGGCAAAAACTCCTGTATCATGCATCCCTGATCAACAGTTAAGCACTGACATCCATGAGCCAGACCCAGTATCTACCCAGTCACATTCACCCATACTGTGAGCAGGCAGTGGGCGAATCTTCTTGATATTAAACTCCAACAACAAGAAGACTGAGAGACAAAGCAGGATATGTTTCTAGCACTTGTAAACAGACTCACTGTGGGGAAAAGATTGATTAAAACACTGTGGATGACAAAATAACAGAAGCTCTGACAACACAACAGCCCTGCGGTAAATATCAATTTGAAAAGGCTCATAATGTTGTGTTTTTGTTCAGACTGTGAGAGTTGTTGATCAAACTGTGGTCATTTTGAGGCAGTTTATGAGTCTTACAGTCAATGTTGGTGAGGGACTACATGTTGTTCCTCTCTAGCAATAAGTGGCACATTGTCATTGTCAGCCGCTGCATTACATAAAGTCACAATGTTTTAGATTTAAAGGGGCAGTTCACCCCGAAATCCTACCTGTAGTGCTACTTATCAGTCTAGATTGTTTTGGTGTGAGTTGCAAAGTGTTGGAGATATCCGCTCCAGAGATGTCTGCCTTCTCTTGAACATGAAGAACTCAATGGCACTCGGCTTCTGGTGCTCAAACCACCAAAAATACATTTTAAACTCTCAGCTGCCTTGTCTATTTCCAGAAATCACGACCTGGAACTCTTTTTTTTTCCACAGCAACTCACACCAGAACAATCTTGATTGATAAATAGCATTACAGGTAAGACGTAAAATATGTATCTTCAAGGGGCTCCATAATTGTGCATGTCTCATTGCCATGGCTTTCTGGGAAACTTAAATGTAATGGAGCCATCATTAATGTCATTAGTTACACCTGTGCTTTTCCTGCTGGGACAAGTCAAAATGTCCCTTCATCTGCAACAACCTGACCTCTTTCTGTCTCTGTAAGTTGTCTTAATTTGCCTTGAAGAGTCAATTAAACATGGTGATTGTCTGCCAAAGCTCACAGGTATTCTCATTTCATATTCATCTTAACAAGATTCACTTTTGAAGTACAGACTTTAACAACACTGAACACCACAGCCTCAAAAGTTAACCACAGTTATCCATGAAAAGTTTATTCTTCGCTGGCCTTTTCTAGAGCTTTCAGCTGTGTCACACAGTCTTCTTCATCAACAGTAAAGTGCTATGGATGAAATCATGACAACTACTGAGCTTGCATTCAACTATTCCATCTTCATGACGACTGAGAAATCTCCATCCACTGACACCACGTCCAACATCAGATGCTACATCGCACTACAGCCAATATGTATACTATCGTTAAACATTCTTTTGTTTACATTAACAGTGGTATTTATCTTTTCAGTCGCACCAAGTTGGAATTACCTCGTCAGTTCTTGAGAACCTCCTTCCCAGTTAATGACACGTAACCATGGTAAGTGGTTTAGTTTTTGGTTTTTCTTCGTCTGTAGCATGGACTGTATAAGGCAGAATTTATACTTCTGCGTTGAATCAACCCCGTACCTAATCTACATATGGCGTGAAACCATTTTCCTCAGTGGAAACAAAGCTTTTATGTACTTTAATTTCACAGATAAGAAACAAATTGTTTAGACAATAAAGCCTCCACAAAACAGCATTTTAAGTCTTGTGTGTGATTTATCCTGGCTTCATATGAGCAGAGGAAAGCTCTGCTAGCTGCTAGGCTAATTTATACAATGTAAAATGCCATAGGCTTGTGCTAATAATGTTAGCATGTTGTATTTGTTTGGAAAATGTGTTATGTGTATAAGACAATTGTTTTGTTGGTGAACCTTGTGAGTTGTAATAGAGCCAAATTATGTACCGTTACCTTTGTTAAATGTCGCTGTTGTCCCTGGTTATATGAGAAGAGGAAAAGTTTGCTAGCCGTTAGGCTAATTTTTACAATGTAAAATGCCATAGGCTTGTGCTAATAACATTAGCATGTTGTATTTGTGGGGAAAATGTGTCCAGATAAAGACAAGTGTTTGTCTGTGAATGCTGCGAGTTACAGTGAAGCTTCTGTTTGAAACTGTCTCTATTAAGCCATGTTTAATGTGTGTTTTGAATCAACTTAACTTTGCAGCACATCACAAAATCCTCTACCGCCAACTAGTGTTTTGGAGGTGCTCCATCTGCTAGAGTTCACTCTCCTGCTGTATGTTAGACGAAGGTTTCAGCCACCATGTTATAATGGCAATGGCATACATAAAAATAACTGCCACTTTGACCGTTCTACTCTCCTTCTGTGTCTCTGGTGCATCCCTACCTGAGCTGACGGCCTTTGCCAGTCGGCGCAGCCTCCTCTGGTGCGTCTTCCCTCTGTAGTGGATCTGGGCCTGGGCGCTAGAGTTCAGCTGGATGTTGCACACCTGGCACATTGTGGCACTGCTGCTGCCTTGACGGCGCTCTCGTTTGGCCTTGTGCACTGCCACCACCTTTCTCTCCTCCTCATCTTCCTCCTCATCTTCCTCCTCCTGTCCCTCCTGACTCTTGGGAGGGGGGCTGCTGTCCAGCCAGTCGGGGCTCTTTGGACGCTTCATATCTGGAGACAGAAAGAGGTGATTAATCAAAAGTGTTGATGATTCATGTAATGAATGGAAACAATCTAGTCCCCATGAGACATTTGATTCAAAATGTGTGTTGTTACAGTCTCCACAAGGGGGCAACAGAGGAGCACGGCTCCATACACAGCAGGGAAATGGTCTTTTTCTTTAGTGGGATTCAAACTGCAGTTTTATGTGCACCATCATTACAGTGCAAACCAAACAGAGAGATTTCAAAGGCAGACAGGATGCTTATCACTTGGAGTAATCTCCATCCTTTGACCAGAGTGTTCACTGTCAGTATGTACACGTTTATACGTCATCCCATTAAAGGGCTCACATTAAGGGGACAGTACACCACGTCTTCTCTGGTATAACCCCCGTCTCTCAGACATGCATTAGCTGAAAAGAATGGCCTATCTCTGGCACACATCACGTCATTACAACAGAGACGTGTACAGTCTGTAGATAAGTATCTTGTTCCCAGCTTCTCTCTATTTATCAGATAATAAAGCCAATTCCCAGGGTACACAAAGCGACATGTTTCTTTGTGTGAGCACACAGCCTTAATACCTGTAATGGCTGAGTGACTGCAGCAGACTGACAGCATAAATCAAGCCACAGCTATAACGCGAGCTCCGCTGCGAATGTGGAAATGTCACCCAAAGTCCAACTGGATTCTTTGTTTTGGTGCCGTTCATATGATAATGGCATCAATTAAGCCCTCGTGGTGTTGGACATTTTATCCCCCCGCCTCGCTCAATACAAGCCCGCCATCAAACAGAAACCATCACTTGTAAAAATCTTCTGAAAATTCAATTTGACTGGTGGAAAGATGAAAGTGGAAGGGAAATGTGTTCACTAGAATTCATCAGCCTCCGACCAGCAACATGGACTTCAAAGCGGCAGCTCATCACCATCATTATTTGAATGATGCTGTACTTCAGTGTGGCAGTGGATAGAGACATGAGTAACGACTGGTGATGGAATTAAAAAACAGGTCTAAGAAAAAAAAGACAAGCCTGTCTCCTGGACGTTATGTTTATGTACAACTACTGGAATATGCAAATAATATGACAGCAAATATGTTTTGAAGGACACGTAAATCTGACTGGGTTACGTTTTCTAGTAACATATGTGGGAAATATTTTTCACTTGCTGCTCTGTACTTTGAAAGTCCAGATTTTCAATCCGCCTCTGCATAGAGCCCAAGTTGATGTCTTCATATTGCTTTTTTGTCCATCCTGCCGTCCAGAAGAAGAAATTCATTTTTCGGTTGATTGACTGATTGATTTATGTAACTATAAAGCTTAAGGCCCAGACACACCAAACAGACATCAAAGAACTAGTGGTAACGAAGAGCGACTGTTGCATCACCTCACATCACTTGTGTCTCGGCCAAAAAGTTGCACTTGAACACTACAAAGATGTCAGCCAACGGCCAACTAGCACATCGCTCTGCACTTGTGTGAGAGGAACTACCTCTCCCCGCCAGCAGGCGGTGGTAGTCTGTATTTGTCATTACAAAAGTGACACCAGAAGACCAACAGGATGGATTCAAGACGCTAGTTAGCCAGTTAGCACATCAACAGCACAAGCTGATATTGAAAGGACCCATGATAGTAACCGTGCACCAGTGGACTATGACACAAACAATTACAAGTGTTTCTGATGAATTTCCTCACTCTTTCTCTTCTCAACCACTGAGCTGAACTGCCAATCCCACTCCCTTTTACACTGCCTCTTCAAGGTGGTAATTTCACAAGGTACGATTTCAGAACTGGGGGACAGAGTTGTCTCGCCTTGAAGCTAGCATCAGAGGTAGTCACAGCACCAACAACATCTATGTAAAAGGGACAACTGGCAGGACTGGACCATGGGCAGGATGATTGTGACGTTTTGATAACGAGAACCACCTGTGGCCCACAAGGGGAAATTTAAAATTAGTTGATAGCAGTTAGCAGCTAACTCGAAGAAAAACAGCAGCTGAAAATGTCCGTAAATTGGGAAAAAAAGAGGTCCGGGAGCTACTTATCCTCTGAGCAGAGGACGAGATCAGCTGCCATATAACAGGGACAGTAAATGATTGTTATTGCCATGTTAATGCCATTGTTATAGTTTAAGAAGCTCTGCTGACAAACAATTTTGCCATTATGTTATCAACGGTGAATTAAACTCAAATTACTTTAAACACAAAATTCTACAACTTTTCAAAAATTTTATGACTTTTCCAGGTCTGGTAAATATTACTGTGAAATTTCATAACTTTTCCAGATTCCCATGACTACGGGCACCCTGGACACGATGTCGCTATTGTTTGGTTGTGTTTAAAAATACAAAGGCGCCTTTAAGAAGGGACTTGGTAGCTGCCCCATAGTGTGATCTGTGTGTAAAAAGGCCTCAATTCCTCTCTCAGGTCAACATGTTGAATGCATGGAAAAAAGCCTGCATGGGCCAAAAAGGGCCGACCAGAGCCAAGGGCGAGGAATACACTGCAAAAACGCTCACAGACGGCCCAACATCTACTGGAGGCTGACCGTCGGCTTGGTATGTCATGGTCCATAGCATAAGTTCAGTCAGGAAGACTCTTTACACTCTCATTCATTCACAATTTTTTCTGCTTCATTCTCTGGCCTCTTTTTTATCAACTGACTATGGGTGTCACTCTAATTTGATCTCACCAGACTTTGCCATGACAACCCAAAGCCAATCATATCGTTAATGTCAAACTTTTAAAAACTGTTTTCCTTTCTGCTGCAAAGAGATGTGATTGTTTCATTAGTTGCTTTGTCTATAAAATGTAAGAAAATGATGAAAAATATCTTTTTGATATATTGTTTTGTCTATAACCCAAAGATATTCTGTTTACTGTCACAGAGGAGTAAAGAAACCAGAAAATATTCACATTTAAGAAGCTGAAAACTGAGTTTTTTTTTCTTAAAAAATTACTCAAATAAATTAATCAATTATCAAATTAGTTGACAACAAATTTAATAGTTGAAAACTAATACATTAATTGAACTATTGATGCAGCGCTAGTGTATACAGCATCTTTGACTTGACTGACCACACACACCAATGAATGCAGGTGCACCTGTTATTATGACTTTAAATATCACACTACATTGATTGTTTTCCTGTCCAAATGAGTCACAGGTCAAAGCAGAAATATGTCGCTCCTCTCTGATCGCCTGAATTAAAAGATGTGTCTCAGACAGCTTCTGGATAAGAGCTCAGACTTTAGCTCTTCCCTCTTTAGTCCTCTGTCAGTAAACGTTGTGCCACCACAGAACAGTATTGATGTGTAGACAGCAGACAGGGTCAGTCAGAGGGAGGTGTGGGCCGTGGTTTGCATCGACAAGGTCCCTCTATACAGGAAGGAAATGGAAGGTAAAACAGGAGTTGGTTTAGTCATCCTTTGAGGCTGTCCTCTAAATTCTTGAGACACGAATGCTATTTATCTGTTTTGTCTCCTTTAGGTGTGTGTTGGGATTACTGCTGAAGTAATCTCATGATATTTTAACACATAGAGACAGACAACCATTCACACTCACATTCACACCTGCGGACAATTTAGAGTCACCAATTAACCTGCATGTCTTTGGACTGTGGGAGGAAGCTGGAGTACCCGGAGAAAACCCACACTGACACGGGGAGAACATGCAATGGGTTCAGAGCAGACTGATTTTTTCATGCTAACAGACATGGTATGTGAGATACAGATAAAATGTAAGTTTGAGGAGTAATCTATTTTTAATAGCTAAAACACGTAATTGTAATTCATAACTGGACTTTTGACAGTATTAAGCAGGAAATAACAACAATAAATACAATTAAAAAAGACAAAAATTAATAAACAATTTAACGACATAGTCTGCTTATTTATGGTACAATTACAAATATCAAGGAGAAATGACAAAATCAACAAAATCTGCAAGTCTTCAAAATCAGGCAGGCAAAATGCTCCACTTCTGAAATACTCCTGGTGTGGTATGACACCTAGCGGAGGACAGAACAAAACCGAGTCACAGCCGGACTGCGACGCAGTCGCACCTGGTGGAATTGTCCCCTCCAGTTCCCTTACTATCAAGAAGGCGACAAAGAAAACAATAATGGGGACTAATTCATCTCGTATCATGCCTAACTTTAGTGGATCGTAACATATTGGCTATGGAATTAATGTGTAGATGTTCTGGTTCAAAATGAGCCCAAACTTTTTCATGGATGTTAATTTTTGAGTCATGATGAAGGTCAAAATGTGGCCTGCAACAGACATAAGGCTTGTTGATTCTGGTTGAGCCAATTTCTGGAAAACTTGCGGCCCAAACTAGCCAGTTAAAGGAAATGAGGAGTCAGCGGTCAACAGTATAACACAGGTAATAAAAAGGCTTTTCAAGAATTGTGAATCACTGCAACCATGAGAGGTCCTCGGGGCTCAGTTAAGGAAGCCGCCACAGTTTCGATTTCAGCACGCGGCCCTTTGCTGCATGACGCCCCCTCTTTCTTCTCCTTTCACGCTTCAAAAACGTCCTGTTATCAATGGCAAAAATGCCCCAAAAATAATCTTCAAAAAGAAGAAACGTGAGAGGTCCTTGAGCATACGGTCATACACACAAAAAATGTGGCTGACTGGTCCAGTAGTTGGCAAGATTAGCTGCAGAGAGACAAATACATACACACAAACACACACAGGCACACACATGACTAAATGCATGATCCTATCCAGGCTTACACCTACCAGATATAAATATATGAAACATTTTACACTCTGTTTTTAGTCTCTGCTAAACGTGAATACCTCTATCGAACCACATAACAGGTGTTAAAATAGCTTGCCAGCACATACAGTGTGAAGTATCTGTGTTACTGTGGATTTAGAAATGTACCTACTGTACCAATCAGAGGGGTATCTGCTTTATGGGTTCATGTTTTTGGAGACATCAAGTCAAATGAAAATTGTCCCAGGTGCCATATGTGATTAAATTATTAATTTAGTAATATAAAATATATTGGTGGTTTTTTTAATGTGCCTGCTTTGCTTTTATGTAACAACAATTTGTGATGTCTAAACATAAAATATAGAGTGAAAGTTACGATGTTTTTATTCCAGGTCAATCAGTGTTCAGCTGCTCCTGTTGGCCGACGTCTGATACAGCACAGTGATGCCATTAGTTTAGGTGTAAACCCTCCATCACGCTGGAGCCACCCGAGCTGCTCCACTCACTCACTCATCTTTATGTGGTCAGCTAAAGTTGGCACCTGACAGCCCCATTACAAAACAACTCTTAACAGGTTGCCGGCCGGCCGGCCAGCAGCTGCTGCTTTCTGCTGGCACTCTGTATCAAAGCCAGGGTCTCTCTGCCTGTCTGGCACCTGAGTGGGCAGCTGGGATAAGCCCAGTCCTCTGCTGCGGACCAAATGGCTTAAGATACTGGAGCTCCAAAGAGAGAGCTGCGGCACCTGCAGCTGAGAGTGCATTTCACCAAAAGACAATTCAGCTCTTTTCATTGTAATATGTTAACTTATAATTTTCCTCATTGTTACAGTTGACTACGACAGGGTGCAGAGCAAAGTGTGCACTTAATAGAACATCCTTCAAATGGCCTGTTTAGGTCTGTGATCTGTGTCACACAGGAACTGATGCATTTTCTGTTTATAATGAACTCTTAAACTCTGACTGTGAATTTCAAAAATCCACAAATCCACACGGTTATTCACTTATACTTCCTTTACAACCAAAGAGAAGACAAGTGATTGGCAATGTGCAGGATTTTTGGTTCTTTCGAGCATAATAATGAGGAAAAATGGTAATGTGATTTCATTGTGATCTGCAGGCAATCAGCAGCTCTCGCTCTTTTTTGTCGAATGCGAACAAACAAAATTACAGCAGTGTTTTTTTTTCTAATCTTGTTACTGTGTCAAGTTCTCACATGGAGCTTTAAGGTTTATCTTTACACAGACAGATAAGTGCTACCAGCAGTCATTTTTTCTCTGGAAATGAGATTATTATCATCTCTAACATGAGTTAACTTGAGTGGTAAAAGTAAAATAAATGTTAATCAAGCTGATTAAACATTAAAAAGCATGAGCTCAAGGTTTGATGATTTATTATTGTCTCAAGACTACAATTTATATATTGCTAAATACATTTGAAATAGTGCATCATATCGAGTTCCATAACAATTTGAAAAGGATAAGTTATGTTAGATTATATTAGTGAATTCCCACTATTAGTAACAAGATTAGACGGTGCCATTTATAACAAACTGCAGATTAGATATCCAGCACTTTATCGATGAAGCTGTAAACAACATAAAACTACAGTGTGCTGTAGCTGCTCTTCTGATGTGTCACTAGTATTTTTTACAGAAGACTTAACACCTGGCAGGGAGCAGGTGTATTTCACTTCTGTCAGTGTTGAAATGTCAACACATTAAACTTTCAAAGTGAGCATGGGCAACAGGCACCATAAATCTTTCTTTAATGGTCAAGCACTTTCTGCAATATGTGACGGTCATTCAATCTAAGTTATGTTTGTTTATTTTAACTTCAAAGAGAAAATAATTCCCTTCTGAGCAGATGAGACTCTATAATCTTCAAGAAAAGAAAGAATTCAACTGGACTGCATAAAAGAAACATCTATGACAGTTGAATAAGGTAAAAATAAAACAAACTAGGAAAGTGCGTGTAGTAGAGTGCAGGGGTCTCATTTATAAAACAGTACATAGGATCCACACTAAAAATGTATGTATGGACAAAAGACAAAAATGGCTTGCACCAAAAATTTTTTGACAGTTTCTACAATCAGGCTTCCACCTCACCATCTACGTCGCCAGTTTCCCATCTCCAAAATGTTGGTAACCATGGATCAAAGTTTCTCCCATCAAGTCTGCTTTTATAGATCACAACTTTTCCGTGGGAAGTGGCGTACGCCTCTTTCAGGCCTCATTTTGTGTGTACGCAAGGTTCATAAATGGGATCTCTGCCAGACAACCAAGGGGCCACTTTTGGCTGCTCATTGCCTTTTTAGACAATTCTTGTGGTTCTAGCAGATGCGTATCAGAAGCTCCTAGAAGCTAATAAAAATGTGCATCTTGTTTAATTTTGATGGAGCCATGCCATAACTGAACTTTTAACAGTTTGTCTGAAGGCTACAGCACAACAGTCAGGAAATAACAAAAATAAACACAACTAAAACAGACAAAAAAAAAACATTTAACTACATTGGCCTACTTACTTATAGAAGCACAAATATCAAGGAATGATTACAAATTCAACAAAATCTGTGGGTATGCAAAACCGGACAGGCAAAACGCTCCAATTCTGAAACGTTCCTGGTGCGGCATGATGTCATGTGGAAGATGGAACAAAACTGGGTGGCAGCCTGACTTCGGAGAACTATGGCTAGTGTAATCGTCCTTCCTCGCTCCCTTACAGTCAAGATGGCAGTGAAGATAACAAAACAAGGACTAATCTATCTTGTAATGTGCCTAACTTCAGTGGATCATAACATAAGTGTGGAATTAATCTGCAGATGCTCCAGTACGAAATGAGACAAAACTTTTAGACAGTATGGTTTGTTGTTTTTAGCCGAGCTGATTTCCTGGTAACCTGCAGCCCCTACCAGCTTGTTAGGGGAAGTCAGCAGTCAATAATGGTATAAAGCAGTTACTAAAACAGGTTTTTCAACTATTATAAATTCAATTCAATTCCTTTAATTGTCATTGTAAATAAATACAACAAAATTCGATGTACAGAATAAAACAGAGTTCATTATAAAACTACTGAATGAGTAATAAAAGGAGGGGATAAGATATAATTCATTCATAATTCACACACTGCAGACACATGCATGCACACATACACACACACACAAGCAGTGCCAACATATACCGCGAACATAAAATAAGTTAAAATTATTGCACATAAAATAAATAAATCAATAAGGTATTGCACACGATGTCAATATTACTGGCTGTGTGATTTCAGTGCAGCACTTAGTGTATTAATGGCAACCATCACTGCAACCATGAAATATCCTTGAGCATACAGTCATAAATGTGCACTCAAAATATTAGGCTGATTGGTCCAATAGTTACCTAGATTAATTGCAGACACACAAATACACACACTCACACATACACAGACACACGACCAAACACATTTTCCCCTCCAGGCTCACCACTGGCAGAGATAATACTGTAAATATGTCAAAGGATAAATTACTGTAATGTGCTCATAAAAAATACGATCTAATGATATTACCAGTGAAAGTGTGCATGTCACTCAAAAAAGTGAATTTTGGTTTACACTCTGCCACGACAGTATCACATATAAATCATAACAGCTTGCAGATAGTCTCTAGAACATCTTTATTGACATACAGTAAAGCAGCATGACTTACTTACTGGTAGTATTGTCCAAGCAGGAGACATTAGCTCAGTCTGCGGACACTGTGGTTGGAGATGAATCCCAGCGAGCTGGCAGCAGGATCTCCATGTGTCATGGAACTATGACACAGAGAGCTCTGAGAGGAGCTCAAGCATCAGACACTCAAAAACTTTATCTGCTGTTGTGTCCTCTTAACAGTGACGCTATTTAAATACCAGCACTCATCAGCCTCTCTGACTGTTGGTCCATGAAAAGAGAAGACGGCATCAAAGCCAAGAATATAAAGTAAAGGTCGTAATCACTGCTTTAGGTACTCTCTCTGACCTGATGCCCCTCATAAAGTTGAAATCATAAACAAATCAGCAAGGCACAAGGTAAACATGAGACAACTTCTGATTCATTGTTATGTGCTGACATTAAAAAAATTACACACAATCTATAAATTTGGACGACCCCAGACTGACACTGTGGCAAAATAAACACACTGTAGATTTGGTTTCATGCTTTGATGATTAAATAAAAGCCTTTATCTCACTTTGGGGTCTTGAAGACACAAAAAGGCAGTGGTGACCATCTCAAAGCTTCAGCATCTTTAACGTGTTATTTAGTGCCATTAGCACGACTCTGCACAGTAGAGAGTGTCCAAAATATTCAGCAGCATGACATCCCGCATTTGCATCTCGTTAAAGGATTCCAACTGACGATTCGTGTCCGCAGCCAAACGAGACCTCAGATATTAAAGTTCACCTGCCTGTAAGTCACATCTCTTTGTGTAACACTTCCAACTTTCCCTGCCAACCGCGTTCTCCACATCTTTGCTTTATGGCCTGAGACAGCTGCATGGAAATGACCTGTCAACTTCATAAACTACTCTATCAAGGGACTCACTTGTAGTTACAGCGTAATGGTCTCCACATGGATGCCTACATGAACGAGGGATCATTCATTTTGCAGGTTGACATGTATATGGTTCTTTGCCAATCTCTGCCTGAGCCCATTAATATTACATATGACTGTCAAAACTATATGTAAGGCACAGTTTAAGTGTCCTGACTGAAAAAGGGTTGGTTCACATATTTGGTCGTACTCATGAGGACATCATGTGCAAAAAGGAAGGGATCTTATTTCAAGGCATATCATGGATTAGGGTTGGGTATTGAATTTGGTACTTTTTAGGCTGCTTTCAGACCTAGAGTTGTCTTGCTTTGGTCTGAATCAGGGACTAATTTTGTTACAAAGGTGCATAATTGCCTAGAGTTGGTTCGTGTTCTCACGGCAGCATTTACAAGCGGACCAGATCAAATGCCTTGTGCGAGAAAGCTGCTCTTGATTGGTCAGAATTTCCATGCGGGAAAAATCCAGGAAGTAAACAAAACGTAGAAGAAGAGTACACTTGCAAGATAAATGTGACACTTTCTAATGTCACAATGGAGGGACAACTACGCAGGTTGATTTTAGCGCTGCTCATCGTGGACTATATTGCTGTCAGTGTTCATTTGAGTCAAAGCATACAGTTTGAAAACGAGGCGCGGCTCCAACTAGAAAACAATGTTTTGATGCATTGGATGTGCTGAATGTGCATATTAAGGCAGTACAGGAGGAGGCGCACATTAATAATCCTCCAGGACTGTAACATGCTCATATTTAACCCAAACAATGTGTCATGTGACTGCAGTTGGTTCAGATCAAGGTCGGAACACGTTCTCACCACAAACGAACCGCATGAGAGTTCTTTTGTAACCGGACTGAGACCACCTCTTCAAGAAGGTCTCGGCCCGGTTGTTTTGGTGCACACCTAAGTGTGATTGCTGTGTTCACACCTGCCCAAACAAACTGCATTTATGGGGCAAACAAACTTGAGATCGATTGAACCGAACCAAACAGGGCAGGTGTGAAAGCACACACCGAATTAACAAGTACTGATTCACGCTAAATCTATCTGTGACAAATGTCAGTACCTGAGAGTGCATCTGGGTGAGAATGCCAGGCTTAGATATGAGGTGGAAATGCCCTGAAGCCTGGAAGCCAGTGACAGCGCTCAGAGGCTGGCAACAAACTCCGGGGAGTCACCAGGTTCAACTTCAGACTGTTGATGAAACAGAAAAGTTAGGGTGCTCCATTGGCTTCCCAGCAAGCAAAAACTACCACTGAGGTGCCGATCTGCTGCAAAAGTTTCAGTGTCTGATCTGTTTTTTCTGTTTTATTTCAGTAATAGCTTAGTATCACTGCTGGACAAGCAGATAGACACACACACACACACCCACATGCAGACAGACAGAGACAGAAGAGTAGCTCTATGTGTGATTATTAAAGAGCAGAGAAGCAGAATTGCTTTTTAGTCTACCATGCCACCCCTGCAGCTTGTTAAAAATTAAATCTTTGTTATTACAGTGAAGATAAAGTACCGTAGAAATGTACCGTAGGCTACCACTACCAAAGTCCAGGTACCGGAACCAGTACTGGTATCAATTCAAACGTGAACAGTATCCAACTCTCACTCCCATGTCCTCCTGAGAAGAGCTCTAATCATCCAAAACTAAATGAAATCACCTGTGTAGGTGTGCAGGACCTTTGATGTTTTTTAGCCACGCTAACAGCATGCTAACATGCTAAACTACATGGTAAGCAAGGTAAACATTACACACGGCTGAACGTGTTGGCGTGATCATTGTGAGCATGTCAGCATGCTGTCATTAGCCTTTAGCGCCAAGCACCACTATACAGTCTCACAGAGCTGCTAGCATGACAGTAAACTCTTATGCTGTATTTTAAATTGGATATTTCTGTACTTAAACTTGCTATTTTGAGTGCGTCAGTGTGTTCACACTGAGAAGTATGACAAACTGCAAGGCAACGCACTGGGCTCATAAAGGCCAAAAAAAGTTTAAACTGTAACCTTGGACACTTCTCACCCTCAATGTTGCCGATGTTGCGGAAGGGGAAGAACCACAAAACATTTCTAACTTGTGGTTGTTGGCCAAGTTCTGCCGTGAACACCAGCCAGCCAGTGTTAGACACAGACATTCCTAGATATAGAAACGTGCCATGAAAGAATGTTGTTGTTGTTTTTTTTAACTTTATTTACAACAAAGTTGGAGCAAGTCCTACAGCACATCACATTTTTTTTCTTTTTTTTTAAATAAATTAATAAAGCGATCATAAAACATCTGTTGTACGACTGTTCATTCGGAGATGGAATTAGTGGTATAATAAATGAAAATAAACTTACAATGGATATTTAAACCCTTGAGAAAAATGTTACTGGTAAAAATATTAGGCGGGGAGAAATCAACAAATTAGTTAACTTAAATAAATTAATTTTTTAAAAATAAAAAATTAAATTAAAATTAAAACAAATTTTAAAAATCTGAAGAATAATTCAAAGAATTTAAAGAAAGAAAAATATACTTATACATACATATAAAAAGAAATAAATGGGTAAATAGTTAAAAATGAAAACAAAGCACTTATAGTAAGTACCACTTTTCAAATCAAATTATTTATTATAAATTATTATCTTGATACATATTCAAGCATGTTGATTTTTAATACAATAAATCAATAAATACAGAAGAAATCAAGTGAGCAAACAAGCAGATATAGCAAGTATATAGTGTATTTCAATGGGTGACAATAGTTTATCAAATGTTGGCAATAATAACGGCTGCGATTCATCGAGCAGAAGAAAAGCTGCCAGATCTTGCGATTGTCATCAAGTGGGAAATGTTTGATTTAAGACATACCCTTTTAAATATATGCATACAATACAAGTGAGTACTTTGTGTAAATGTACATTAGTCTTGTCTCTATAGAAAGAATCATGTAGGCCACATAGCTATAGTCTAATTAGTCTATTAGTCTATTAGTCTTTAAGCCTTATGCAATGGTTAAGAGTAGCTGTGACAGTGTGTAGAATTCTCAAGAAAAGAAAATAAGAAATGACAGCCACTCTACCTAAAGTTGATTCTCCATCAGCGTTTCCATAAAGGTCTTCTTTATGCTAATCTGGCAACGTGGGAAAGAGGCTAACAGTCCAACCAGGTGGGTACTGAGCTGACAGGCAGCTATAAAACTGGCAACCTGTTCAGCCCGTTTCCTCCAAGCTGCTCTCCCCATCTGCACGATGTGCTGCCTACCTTGATGTCTTCTGGTTTCACACCAGGGGCGAATTTGTTTATCACTGAGCTTTGACAAATGAGGGGAAGAAAAGCTTTGGCACTGAGAGGTGTAAAGAAGTTATTTGGAATAAAACACTGTCAGAGAGTTTGGGGAATATCAGGTTTTCTCCAGGAACAAATGTATGTTACAAAATAAACAGCCACTCTGTAAAAACTGAGAACTTCTCATTTTAACTGCTGTTCAATTTTATAAAAAGATCTTGTTCCATTACATTTGTTTTATGATAAAACCACTTGTTAGCATGTGGATCGTTGTCCTGTCCTATATCATCTCAAGGGGACTCAGTACAGCATGGCTCCTCTCTATATTTAGCAACACGTGACTCCCTGCAGCTGCATATATATTCCACTATAAAGCCTTCACGGCTAAAAGTGTTTGTTTTTGTTCTTTAACCGCACACTCTGCCTATTTGTCTCCACGCAGCCTGTTGACTCCACCATAAAACACACAGCTACAAGGGAGCCTAAGAATACATTTCAGAGAACCGAGTCCTCTGTTTAGACCGGCCTTAAAGAATTAAGATGGAACATATCCAACACCCCTCCAGGCTTTCTGCTCCGCAATCTAGCAACCTTCCTGGAACGACACGGTCTAATCCAGATGTGTTAAGAGGTGGAACACGGCCTTTAGCATTTATATGCAAGGCAGCTGTAAATGGGATGTGTCGGCATATGCTCTTTTAAAAATGGCATTGTTCCAGACACTCGGGCCAAGATGAGTTCCCTCGTCGCAACACCTGTCATCACTGTTCCATTACATCGACTGCAGACGACAGCAGATAAAGCCTGACATGGAAAAAACTGGACGGTGGAGGAATATGAGTAATATTCTTGGTGTTTCTAATCATCACTTCATGGGGTCTATTTACAGAGTGATGATGAGTGTTTCCAAGTGCAATAAACTGGGATGAAGATTATTCACAAAAGACAAGACACCCTATAAAAAACGCCAACACCTATACGTTTCTTTTCAGCGTTGAAAGTCAAAATGAACACTGAACAACTGAACGACAGGTGGACCACAATTACAGTTGTGTTGCTAGGCAACGCCGCACATCCGGTGAAAACTTGAATTGGAACCTTTTTCACACAAATTGCAGCTCAATTATGCTGCAATTTGTGCAGAGAAGGCAAAGAAATGGACAAAAGAGCCACATTTTACTGAGCAGCGGATGAAGAAAACGTGGGCGACACAGACTGTGAAGCCTGCAGAGAGATGGAGGTGAGTGAACCCTGTAAGATTTAAGTCTGATGACAGGAGATGTATTGATCTCTGCTGACACGTGGATGAATTACATTAGAGGACTAGAAAAGTGCACTCAGTTGAGTGCAGTTCTCCGCCAGGCGGCCGACTGAGCTTATCAGCTGCTCTAGACAATGTTTGTAACTCCAGCAGACGCGCCGCAGCACCTTTCAGAGGCATCCCTAAAGCTAATAAGATACACACCTCATCTGTTTTGATGGAGCTGCACAAGGCGGATCAATACCTGCTTACAGGAAATGTGAAATACAGATAACCCATGACGTAATTATGAGGATAAATGTATTTTTAACAACTAAAACACAGGCACAAACTTTTGATCCACGTCGTTCACAACAGTACTTTTAACAATAATAACTTTGTCTGTAGGGTACAGCACAACAAAGGAAATAACAACAATAAACACAATTAAAACAGACAAAAAAAGAAACCATTTAAATTGAGCATAGCGTTAGTTCAGGCAGGACATGATGTCAAGCTCAGCTCACATCCCAGCTACATCAGCTGATCTCAAACAGCCCAATCAACTGATGGAGCAGCTGATTGATGAAGGGAGTCAGCTGATAGATCACATGATTCCTTTCTATGCAACCACTTGATGAATCTCATTCAGGACGCCGTATTCAAACTGCTCTGACCTACCTACTGTTGCTGCTTCCTCTGCAAGTCGCTGTGCAACCTGTCTCCACCCCAGCTCCTCCTTTTCATGCTGTGTCTGACTTATCAATGTCATCTCTGTTTGTCATTGATGCTGCTCTGTTCTGTTTCCGGGGAGTCTTTGCTGCTGCTCTCCCTGTCTTAGGCTTTCCATGTAGGCGCATGGAAGGGCAGGGAGGTTTGCCTCTCTGCCTCAGGCTTTCCTCATTTGCACGTGGAAGGGCAGACAGGTGTGCTCTCTCTGCTTTATGGCTTTCCACACAGGCGTGTGGAAGGGCGGAGAGGTGTGCTCTCTCCGCCTTATGCTTTCCACGTAGGCACGTGGAAGAGTCTTCTGCATAGGCCTGAGGAAAGACAGAGAGGTCCAGAACAGAGCCATACTGCCAAATATAATACTGCAAATGGAAATAAAGTTTTCTTTGACAAACGTGTTCCTGACTGAGCTCTGTTTGTCATTGATTGTATGGGAGACTGTACTGTGTGTGGATCTTAGGTGGCAGCAAACACTTCAGTGTGCCGGTCAGGGCACATGAGCAGGTAGGTGGAAAATGAGGAAAGGAGTCCGGTAATAAAGTTCAACCTTTTATATAACTTTTGTGAGTGAACATATGCTTGTGTGTGTGGTTTCTGCAATACAAGCACAGTAACACAAGATAATTAGAAAGGAAGTACAAATTCACATAAAATATACTGAGCCAATAATATCTGTTTCTAATCACAGCATAACTTAAATACGGCTCAAACTTAAATCACAGGGATCAATCCACAGAGTGAGCGGTAAGATGTGAAATGCAAATGTAAACAGAGCTTAGCTACACAGTGAGCTAGCATAAACTTCGCATTAGCAGCTAACTACCTGCCGCTAATTAGTGGCTAACTCTTTATAACATCATAAATTCCACTAACCGAAACGACTGGCGTGTCATTACTTGACTTAAGAATGCACAGAAATATTAACAAAAGGTACACATGTGACATAACGACATAACTCACTGCTTTTAGACGCACACACTGCAGAGTCACTCAGCTGTTTTCTCCGGACAATCGCCACATCTGCGGTGCATTCAAAGACCGCGGCAGTGTGGGAATTCACATGTGCAATGATTAACAACAGTCTTAAAGGAACAGTACTCAGAGGGACGACCTTTTGCACATTGATGCTGCTCTGTTCTGTTCCCGGGGGGTCTTTGCTGCTGCTCTCCTTGCCCTTCCATGTAAACACATGGAAGGGCAGGGAGGTTTGCCGTCTCTGCCTTAAGGCTTTCCACATAGACATTTGGAAGAGGCTTTCTGCGTAGGCCTGAGGAAAGGCAGAGAGGCCCCAGAACAGAGCCATACCGCCAAATATAATACTGCAAATGGAAACAAAGTTTTCTTTGACTAAAGTGGTCCTGACTGAACTAAATTACTTATGGTTAAAGCACAAATATCAAGAGAAAATAACCAAATCAACAAAATCTGCAAGTCTACAAAGTAAGGCAACGAAACACTCTGCTTCTGACACACTCTAAATGGAGGTATGACACCGTGCAGCAGACAGAACAAAACCAGGTTGAAGCTGTGCCCGGTGGAATTGTCCCTCCCAGGTCTCCTCCAGTCAAGATGGCAGCAAAGATGACAAAAAATAGGGATTTATTCATTTTGTAACATGCCTTACTTTTTTTCACATCATATCAGGTATTGAATAAATCTGCAGATGCTCCGGCTCAAAATGAGACAAAAGTTTTCTATGGATGTCCGCTGTTGAGCCACGATGTGGCCTGCAACAGACTAAGGCAGGGGTGTCCTGACTTCTTTGAATGGGGGCAAGATAAGATAACGTGGAACAACTTGGGGGCCAGCGACTTCCTGCATCATATGAGTTATATAAAAAACAAACAACAAAAGAATCACATACAAATATAGAAAAGCAGCTGTTTCATCTTTCAGTCACAGAGGTACTGTAAAACTTCCATTAAAAACCTAGTCCCAATTAAGCACCCAATTCCTTTTACTAGTGTGGTGTAGTTACACATTTTGACAAATAAAGGCCTGTCTCAATTAGAGGCCTGGTCTGGTTGCCAAGCAGTTCGTTTTTACATTAGAATAATTCATGATTGATATGTCATTTGAAGCCTACTTTTTGTACAAGTCATAAACAATTTGATTGTATTTCCCGTCTTTGCTGAGCAACAGTCTTGTGTAAAAGGAATCAAAGGCCTGTCCCATATAAACACCCGTCCCAAATATAGGCCTGTTGAGTTCAGTGATTTGAGCAAATAATAGTCTGGGCTACTAATTGAAGTTTTACGGTATTCAACTTTTCACTCTCCTGACAGCGGTGGCCTTTGCAATTTACTTTACGTTTCTTTGCTCTGGCCATGTCTAATACCTAACAGGAAATGTCTGCTGTTAGGTGACCCTTAGTTTACTTGTTTACCATCTGTTTATGAAAACACATTAGTTCCACCTATGTAGTTCCCTCTTGGCGCATGTCTACAAACTGTACGATAGACCTTGCTTGATCATAAGTGCTGTATTGTAGGCAACTGGACTTGCTTGCGTTTCTTGAAAATATTTCTTCAGTTCTAAAGGACTGGTGCGGAGTTGCAGGCTTTAAACTCTGTGTGGGTGTGAACTCTTACAGTGTCGTCAAGGTCCCAGAATGGAAAGAGAGGAAGAGACGCAAAAACAAAACATGTTCACAGACCTTTGTTAAACAGAGGAGGTGGCCTACGACACCACTTATCACCCACCTACAATGCAGTCCCGGGATCCCTCCCCAGACGACTGAACACCCATTCACACCTGGTCCCATCTAACCCTAACGACACATGTGGATGTTCCTTAATGTGGAAATGAGGAGCAGGTGCGCTCTTAAGTTATAAATCTGTTAAT
This sequence comes from Cephalopholis sonnerati, assembly GCA_019142605.1. Taxonomy (NCBI): domain Eukaryota; kingdom Metazoa; phylum Chordata; class Actinopteri; order Perciformes; family Serranidae; genus Cephalopholis; species Cephalopholis sonnerati. The sequence goes on from JAGQAX010000128.1 coordinate 170,413, forward strand.
AAATTAATTAAATTACCACCTTATGAACCTTTACAGAGAACATCTTATTCGAAAGTGGAGAATTTTTCTTAGTTGTGTGAAGATGTTTTTCTCTGCGGTGCATTTAGAATAAAGATGACACAGAGCTCTTTATCACACCCAAGGAGAAACATGACTCACCTTGAGGGCTCAATGAAGTATAAATGCACACAACTGAGACACATGCGGAGACACACAGGTGCATTCAAGGCATTAACATTCACAAACACAGTCCTCGACCCTTTCGAACAACACACACGGACACGCGCACACACACTATGTACCATATAGACACAACTGTGTTGGCATACATAATCCCGCAGCACGAGAGGTATTTTGTGTGTCAGATCTCTATGACAAGGTCATTTGCAAATGTTCCACTCATATAAAGCAGTGATTCACTCTGTTAGGTAAGTGAGTGGGTGCTGTTAAGAGGGTGCATATTTTTAGTCTCTCCATTTCCCTTGGACTCAACTGGTACTGGGAACATGGGACGACAACGCTGCATATGTGCGTAGGGTGGTGCATAACATGAAGGCAGTGACATACACTTTTATAGAAATGTGGGCCACTCTCCAAGTTGAATAAGTCCTAAAATAAAAAAACACGTCTGCAGTCAACTTCTTACCTGATCAACTACAGTGAAGCAATAAATTTGTTTAAATGATGAATAAGAAATTGAATTTTATTCAGATGTTTTCTTCCTTAAATGACACCTTAAAAAATATCTGCTAATCCCCAGTAAAGTTTTTTTTTACTGGATGAACTGTAGTGTTAAACTTACATTTATGTTATAATAATGGTGAGATTCATGTATGTTTAAACTGTATCTAAAAACAAAACAAATAAAACCCAATTCTAAAAACTTTACTTACAAATCCATAGACTGTATGTATTTTTATATGAAGCCTATACACAAAAAGTTATATAAATGTCACATCTGAGTTGAGTATAGAGAGCACCAAAATCATCTACCCAGTATCAAGTAAATCAAATGTGATGTAATAATCCATCCAGATTTAAATAAGCTGCTGCATACATTTATTACTTCAACATTTTGAAAAATGTGCCTATTCTGTTTCTTTCTGAGAAGAGTTGATGAGTTGATGCTTTTAATTTATTAAAGCTATCAACAAAACAGGATCTCGCCTTACACGAGATACATGCACAGACGGTAGAAAAATGAAGACCATTGGTGAAATTAGAAAAAAATAAAATTAAGACAGTATGCCCCCTGGATGGTAAAGGATTTCAGGAAGGCCTGTAGTAATATCTCACATATCCGTAAAATCAGGTAGCCTACATATGAACCTATAAATATAAAGTTGTAACTTACTGACAGTCTTTGGGACCTCTGTGCTGTGCCGCCAACACCGCTATCTTGGTGCACTGAGCCTCAGAAAGCCGGGGATGAGGGCAGGTGGGCAGATGTCCGATCTGTGCAGAGCACTGGATTTGGACTGACACATCACCAACAGTGTGGTAATAACATCCACACACAAGTTTCACTCAGTCGTTTTGTAACATGCAAAATATTTTCATAAGTAGAGTCATGTAACACCACTATTCCAGTTCAAGCTGGTATTTAATGAGAACGATATCAGAAATAATAAATATGGCAACCACATTTGAGATCGGTCATGGTCTCAAGACCACATTTTTAAGGTCTCATCTCGGACAGTCAAGACCGGTCAAGAGTGCAACTGCAGGGTTATCGCTAACCATCATGTGCATGGTCTTATTTATTTGTGAACATCATTACTGCAATTGGGTGTGAAACTTCCTGCTACAAATGCAACCAGTGACTCGACTTATTTCTAACTTGAAATTCTGTTACCGTTTACAGCTGTCATTCCTCCTCGCCCCATTTACATGCACTCCAAGGAAGTGAATGCAGGAGAGAGGAAGAGAAGCTCTGGCTGTCTGGGAGAAGATGTCGGACAAATCTTTGGGACTAAACTTTGGCTACATAAACTACAAGAGTTCATCCGCACAACTGTGTCCTAAAGGAAACACACAGCAGTAAAATAAATTCTGCAGTGCAACACTGACTGAGACTGGGACCTGAATGGGACCATGTCAAACTTTAATAGCGCCTTCTGGTTTAAATGATTTACATGTTCCACATTTTATCGTAGTGTGTCCTGCAGTCTGCTCTTAGTCTTGACTTGGTCTCGACCCTTCCAAGTCTTGGTCTTGTCGCTGTCTAGACACTGGTCTTTTTTTATGACTTAGATGGTCTTGACCACCAGGGCTCTCACATCAGGGACCTGGGCCCTGACCTGAATACACCTGACCTCAAAGTCCAGTTTATTTGATTACTGTGAAAAATGCGTATTGTTACCTGGACCGGTCTGTACTCGAGTCCACTTGAAAAGGTGGTCTTGAGTATGTTTCATGGGTACTCCAGTACGGTATGCATCAGGTGTAAATGCCAACTGTACCCAAACACGAAAGACAACTGCTATTTGACACGACTTCAGGGACCCAGATCTGGCTTGACTGATGCCTTAGACCCGCAGTCGGAGTTCTTGCTGGAGGCGGAGAGCACCGTGCCTGACAGCAGCAGCTCATCCTCCCCCCAGGAGCAAGATTTCGCCCCGCTGCACCACTGGTGACATTCCCCGGGCAGCAGTGTCCATCTGTGGCACCCTTTTCTACACTGTAGCACAAGAAAACTGTCATGTAGATGATAACGCAAGTGTGTTCAAGTACAAAACAACATTACGAAAGCTTAGCGGAGCAGGGGGGCAATCAAACTTGAGCACGGTACAAATCAATCACCCCTAATAACACCCTGCACTGCCCTAAACACTGATGGTGACAATTTAAGAAGGTAATATAAATTCATTTTTTACTGTGAAAAGGATCATCAGCATTGTTTTCCCATGATACACAAATATGAAAATGTTTCAGTGCATGTGAAGCTCACCCACACTCAAAACACATAAATATCTGTTAAAATAATGGCAACACTAGATGCCATGGAGCACCAGTAGCACGGGTAATTCATGTGGAAATGCAAAAGCATGGCATGTACACACACACACACACACACACACACACACACACACACACATACACACACACACTCCTGTGGGCTAGCTTGGCCGGGTTCCCAACAAATGTCTGCACTGGTTTGGCATCCATCTTGTACACACCTCAGAACAATCACCAGATAACACATGTGTATAGATACACACACACCACTCTGTAGCCAGAGATTAGGTCCAATGTTAAACAAAGCGGGAGAGCAGCTTTCTGACATGCCAGCTCTTTAATTAGACCACTGCTATCTGTGGACACACACACACACAGAAGCTTTCAGAGGCGCTACAGAATCAGCCTCAAGAACAATAAGCAAATACACTGTGTCAGACATGCTCATTTTGACCACAAACACACACACACACACACACACACAAACACACGCACACACACACACACACACACACACACACACACCTGCTCTAACCAAGTGTGTCTGTTTGTCACAGTAAGACGCTGCGACAGCCCGATAGGAGGTGCAGCAGCCAATCAGCTGTCACCTCCTCTGATATGTTGGGAGGCTCCACAGGAACAGACAGCCCTGCATGCCACCTCTTTGGCAAAGTATTGTACAGTATTTGCCAGTACAGGCGTCTCAAACAATATAACAGGCTTACTGAATAACACAGGCCATTAAATCGTCCCCAGACACATGAACGATGTGATGTTTAACACATTTTCTTTAATGGGAAAATAAAAAATAAACCTGTTTTCAGTGACGTAACACACAAACCCTGAAATTTCTCTCTCTTTTGTCTTTCTTATCATACATACCACTATTAGTATCAATACTGGGACAAAGTATTGGTACTTGATATCTTTAAGGTATCCACTGAAATAATCCAGTATCAAGTAGTATCAAAACTTCAATCCTTTTTGTATCCAGATCTAGAATAAAAAGGCAATTTGTATGGTTCTGCTTGCAGCCAATCACCACAAGTGTTCTCTTTTTGATGCAACAAGTGATTGGCCCACTACTGCAGCAGCTACAACCCCATACAGTCTGTGGTGTGGTGAAGTCGAGCAGGGTGTATTTTTGGAGTCAGCAGTTCAGCATGCAGAGATGCCACAAAATAGTTTGAAAGTATGGTTTTAGTACTTGAATGTGGCATCTTGTGGCATTTTACACAACTGAATGCTTCCATCCACATGAAGGTTAGAAATGAAGTAGAAAAAAAGGTTTAAAATGATGTACTCTGGTATGGTACTGTATCCGACCTCCGTACCCATGTTGCGTGGAGGTCGGGAACGGTGCGGTGTGGAATGGCAGACCAGGATGGTGGTTCCCATTTTCTAAAATGGGGCCTGGAGGGTGTATTCAAACTATCGGGGTGTCACACTGCTCAGCCTCCTGGGTAAAGTTTACTCCAAGGTGCTCCAACTGATGGTCGAACCTTGGATTCAGGAGGAGCAATGCAGATTCCGTCCTGGCCGTGGAACAGTGGACCAGCTCTTTATCCTTGTGAAGTTGCTGGAGGGGTCTCTGGAGTTTGCCCATCCAGTCTACATGTGCTTTGTGGACTTGGAGAAAGCTTATGACCGTGTCCCTCAGGGGGTCTTGTGGGGGATACTGCAGGAGTACCGGGCTCGCTGCTACAAGCCATCTGGGCCTTGTATGACCAAAGTGAGAGCTGTGTCTCAGTGGGTGTTGGCCTCCGCCAGGGTTGTCCCTTGTCACCGATCCTGTTTGTGATTTTCATGAACAGGATCTCCAGGCGCAGCCGGGGGGAGGAAGGGGTCCGGTTTGGTGACCTCAGAATTGCATCTCTGCTTTTTGCAGATGATGTGGTTCTGTTGGCTTCATCACACCATGACCTCCAGCATGCACTGAGGAGGTATGCAGCCAAGTGTGAAGTGGTCGGGATGAGAGTCAGCACCTCCAAATCTGAGGCCATGGTTCTCTGCTGGAAATCGGTGGATTGCCTTCTCTGGGGTGGGAGAGATTACATATTCACAAGTGAGGGTAGAATAGAGTGTGAGATGGATCGGCGGTTTCATGCAGCTTCTGCAGTGATGCAGGCGCTGTGCCGGATTGTCATGGTGAAGAGGGAGCTGAGCCGGTAGGCGAAGCTTTCGATTTACTGGTCCATCTACGTCTCAACCCTTACCTATGGTCATGAGCTCTGGGTAATGACAGAGAGAATTAGATCGCGGACACAAGGGACCGAAATGAGTTTCCTCTGTGGGGTGGCTGGGCTCAGCCTTAGAGATAGGGTGAGGAGCTTGGACATCCGGAGGGAGCTCGGAGTAGAGCTGCTGCTCCTACACATCGATAGGGGTCAGTTGAGGTGGTTCAGGCATCGTTTAAGATTATTTTTTGGGCATTTTGCCTTTAATTGATAGGAAAGCTAAGGGGGGGGGGGGTTATATCGTGGCAGACTTCGTCATATCGGCAAATGTTGTATTGCTGTCCAAAAAATCCATATAATATCGCATCGTGATAAAACTGGTGATTTACATGAGGAGAACACCACAGGTATTTCTTCAAAGGGAATTTAAAACAGGGGTGACATAAGATGCCATTTTCACTATGATCTCAGTTCAAACAGAGGTAATGCACCTAAAACTGAAAACTCTAATTTTCTCTTCCTATCCAAGGGTAAAGTTATGGATTCTGTCCTCTGTGCAGGGGCATCTAGAGAACAGGGTGCAATCGTTTAGATAGAAGCCCAACCATTTGTGCACAGCGGAGGGTTTTTATATTGACAGCTTTGTTGCAGAGGGGTGTCACCACCATACTGGAGGCCAAAGGTATGCTATGCAGGATTGTCGGTTACTGTTTGTTAAAAGACTCGCCAGCAAAAGTGAAAGTGCTGTGTCTCTTGGATGTTTGCTGCTCACGGTTTGGCACCTGCCGCCTACTACCTTTTTATAAAGCCCCAACCTCACCTGAGTGCTGTGGGGGAACACGCCTGTAAACATCCAAAACACAGAAAATACAGGCAGAGGGCAGAGTCTCTGCAGATAAATACACCGCCTCACATTTCCTGTCATACATGATGATTGAGAGGGGCTACTTCTGTCTTGAGTCTTTACATTGTGTTTTAGGAAAATCCTGCATAGTATATCTTCAAGAAGCCAGTATGCTTCTTCACAAAGGGTTGGCTGTTGGTCAAACAGCTTTGAAAAGCCCCTCCCCCAAACCTTTTATCAAATGAGGGAGGACTTTGTTTCTGCATTAATGTAGCTTTCTGAAACAGACCATCCAACATTTACACCTACTTCACATTGTGATTGGCCAGGAATGTGCAGGGGAGAAAGAAGCAAAGATTTTAATGTCTGAACTGTCCGAAAATGTCCTGGTCTCCAGCCCAGTAATTGCAACCACTGATTTAGATGATGGTTAGTTGTCTGTAGTGTATTAAAAGTTCAATGTATCAGGTGCTGAGAGAAAATCAGCTGCACCCAGCAGTGCAATGAAACAAAGCATGAAGCCTCCATCCCCCAACGACACACACACACAATGTTCTCAGACTGATGAACAGGTATAAAGACCATATCAGGTAATCAGGATGTCCATCTTTTATGTTTTTTTCAAAGCCACAGCTGTTCCCCGCTGTTCAGAATCACAAAGGGGGTTTTTACATTGAGTCAAAGGCCAATGAACAGACAAACACTTACACATACTATGCTAAGGCTGGTGTACAAATGTTCAAACCTGTTTGATATTAAAGTATAAGTCCAGTATTTTGCACTTTGAGCCCCATTCCCGGTTGTTTATGATGAAATAGAGTGGTTAAGACCAAAATCTTGACGATTGCTCCTTCTCTGACAATTTGAGAGAATTTGGCTTTCCCCTGCCTGGCTTAACAATGCTGTCTATGGCCATGTGTAAATCTGTCCTAAAACCACCTTAAACGTTTGTTTTCAAAGCCATGAAACTCACCCAGTGGTCAGTGGTGTTCGTTGATGTTGTGGTTTCCATCCGTGTTTTCTATTCATCTCGATTGTGGAACTATTTTTTCAGCTGCTTCACACCCGTGTGTAAACTTCCGCTTGATCGTTCGTTTGACTCTCGTTCGTTATACACTCCAGCCCACTTGATGGCGATAATGCTCCTTTACGTGAGTGTCGCCAACCGGCAGGAAACCATTGCAATGTAATGGGACACAGAAAGAAGCAGAAGAAGAAGGCTGGCGTTGTGTTCAAAGGCATCGTACTGTGAAGGTTGTTTACAAGCGAGTAATAATGGGCAAGTTTTGTGTGGTCAGCGACTGCAGGAGAATTCCTCCGAAGAGGAGGAGCGCACACAGCACTGTCGAGCCGGCACTTTCGCTGAGCTAAAAGACTACAATGACTACAACCTTGTCGTAAACAACCCCCTTTCTGTTTCCAGTGGCGGATTACTACCAACGGACAATGAGGCTTCCTATAGGAAATCAATGCATGGACAAAATGTCAAATAAATCATCACGGAAACCACAGTTTGCTACGATTTTTATGTGGGAACATCAAGGAACACCACTGACCACTGGGTGAGTTTCATGGCTTTGAAAACAAATGTTTAGGGTGGTTTTAGGACAGATTTACACATGGCCATAGACAGCATTGTTAAGCCAGGCAGGGGAAAGCCAAATTCTCTCAAATTCTCAGAAAAGGAGCAGTCGTCAAGATTTTGGTCTTAACCACTCTGTTTCATCATAAACAACCAGGAATGGAGCTCAAAGTGCAAAATACTGGACTTATCCTTTAACCCAAACAACAGACGAGACCTGTATACTGAGTTTTACACACTTGGGAGTCGGACACAGTGACACGGTGTCCCTACAGCAAATAAGTGTCCAACTATGGCGACGAATCACGTTACATCGAAGCTCTCTGTCCACATACAAATGTAACTTACTTTTTAAACAGAACACGTTTTACATTCGGATTCTTACTGGAAATGACAAACAATATGGCAAACAGCAGGTAGCTGTTGTTAGCAATGGTCAATTGCCAGAGACTTTCAGCTCCCTGGCGATCTCTCCACAGCCAGCTGCCATCTTATTTAGGTTTTCGTAGCGAAATGAGGAGGTATCATCATATCATACAAACTCACTTGACAATCACCACAAGCAACTGACCTTAAGGAAATAGTCTGTTAGCTAGTTAGCAGCCTGTTAGCTAAGCTAGCACACTGCTGCGCCAAAATCCACTGCAAAACTTTAATTTTTTTATGTACTCAAAGCAAATTCCAGATGGAAATATTACGGAGGGGAGGACTTTCACAGGTACATCAGATATCACAGAGATTCCCAGAGGAATGAATGGACTTCGGGTTGCCTCGTCTCCGTACATATACGTAAGTGGAAACGAGGCGTTATTGACAAATGCCGGTCAAACCGGATTAAGCTCGTACACCGGACTGGACCAGGAAAACCCAGGCTGCATGTATAAACCACAGCGCCATTCAGACATCAGAATACATCTGGTTGATAGAAACACAAGCAGGTCAATCACTCCAAGACACACACAACTTCTATAACCACACAGCCCATCAGGCACCAACACACACGTGACCAGCCAGTTATGGCGAATTCATGCTTGATTCTAACAGGCTGCCATATTATAAATGAGACTGTTGAGATGCTGGCAGCTGCCGTCGTGTTTATGTGCAGGATTATGTGATGCCTTTCTGTCCGCGGTGACCACATACAAAGTGTATGTCAAAATCTAACAACAGAATGGTGCGAGGTAGCACGTGCCCCTCTTTGACATCTGACCTGGACTTTAGAGAAGCATCTGTCCAATGTAACCTCACCCCAAAGGTAAGACCCTGTTCTCAACAATGCAGTCATAAAGACTGGTCAGGAGAAGAAGAGGGACAACTTCTCACCTCTATGTGCATGTGCGTAAGTTAATTTGTTTGTCTTAAGACTTTTAGTTTGTGAAGATCAACAAAATATATTCTGCAACAGAAGAAAAACAGTAACTCTTCCTGAATGCAACATAACACGAGGTGAGTAACAGATATACAGCTGGTCATTTGGGTGGTTAACTACTACTTTACATGTCATGTCTTTGGCAAAGGAAACTAGAAGCAATCGGAGAAACCCATGTGTATTTAGAATAAATTCCTGTCCTTGCACTTAATCTTCTTTCAGCACAGACCCTTACACTTTCACTTAAAGGTGCTTTGTGCTCCTCATAAACACCGCTGAGGTCGGCCACCGCCAGGAATGACTAAATGTAATCTCCCTGCCTCAGGTGGAGTCTCTTAAAGCAAAGAGTCTTCTAGCATGTGGCCAGACAGACTGTCATATAGAGGCAGAGAGAATAACCCACACAGAGCAGAAAATGTACTGGACAATTTAGGTTTTACCAGATAACTACTATAATTAATTGAAGTGTTTTTACTGTTAAAGGACAACACCATGTTAATGCATGGTACTTTGAATATATCATACCAGTCATCACAAGCCAATTAAAATGTTACAGATATTTGGGAAGCTGTTTTACCACCTTTAAATACGCCATTACGTCATGTTCACACTGGATGCGGATGCACCATGATATGTCTTTGCTGCACGGCCGCCTGTCAGCAGTTGCCTGGGCGTTAACACCAGAAGTGTATTTCTCTGCAGTGGTCAGCAAGCGACTCTGCTAGTCTGCTTTTCTCTAATCACACGTGCAGCTCTATCTCTGTCTGCCCATGTGTGTATGTGCACCCAATCAATCTCTTTTAAGAAACAAATATGTGGATGCGTAGTTTGTTGTTTATCATAATCAGATCGTTTATATCATATTTAACAAATCCTTTATATCATTCTTAACCCTTTGGGCCCTAGGCCTTTTTTGGGGTATTTTTACTGCCGTTACTTTTAAGCTCATATCTCAGTCATTATAAAGGCTACATACCCATGCTATATCTTGTTTTTTTCAGGACAATCTGGGCTATTCAGAATTGCCATCATTACATGTCCTTCTATGTGCCTGTATTTTATATAAATTTTTATATCAATGAAAAAAAAATCTGTTACTAAATTCTTACATTTTTACCTGTATCTCACCATAGCAAGTTGGAAGTAGACATATTCTGCCATATATGAAGAGGGGAGACTCTCTGGAATCTGGCAATATAAGAACAATGATGGTGGTTTGTGCCAGGCGGACATGAAGTGACCTGCCCCAAATGTGACCTGAGACGCATGCATAATTAGTTGTCTGAGTGCGCAAAGGTGTGCAAAAGTGCACTGGTCTTTTTATGAATGCTTCAATCATTGGAACAAAAGGCAAATTGCAGAAATACTTTTTCATGCAAAGTTTGATGGAGTGTCGACCATATATTGGACAATATGGAGATATTTGCACCTTGAAAGCTGGACTACAAACATTGATAAACAAGGAGAAACACACGCAAGCCTAAGATGTGGTAAGATACATATTCCTCACTATATGAAGTGACTGATAAAAAGATCTGTATAACAGATTGTAAAGAAATTCGTCAGGTTTTTATTTTGTAGACAATTGATCTGTATTTATAGTGTGATGGGATGATAGCACAATGATGTGTTTGGTATCATCGGAAAGCTCCGGTCCTGCGCTTTCACGTGATATGCGTGGCATTTCTGTGCGACCACGCATTCCCGAGTAATCCATGCAACAGTAATGTGTGTGCACAGCTGTATGAAAGCTTTGTTATACATAATTTTAGCGTAATTTTATCATTTTTTTTCCTTGTGAAAACATTGGACTACCAACAAGTGCTTGGTCTAGTTGGAAAGCTGTGGTTCCGCTGTTTTGTGTGATATGAGTGGCTTCTTGCTATGATGAATGGTTGCGGACAAAATCCATAGAAAAGAACAGGTGTGAATTTGGACGCACTTTGCGTCGTTCGGGCCCAAAGGGTTAATAGAGTCTCAGTGTGTTTTCTTGTTGCAGCTTGTAAAAAAGTAAAATTATTACTTTCCGTTTCATGCCTCTGCCAACATGTGAAGTTGCATTTGCAGTTTACATCCATGTCTGTGAAAACATTTTACATGGACACTTTACACACATCTTTCCCCTGGCAGCACAGAAGATCTCTACAATCAGCACAGGAATAGTGAATAGTGTCACCAATCGGTAAATATGAATGAATTACAGTCTTCTTTGTTGCACATGGTTTCAGTAAAATTAACTGAACGATTGACCTTGAACCTTGAACCTTGTAGAGAATCTTACCAAGCTAATGTTGTCTCCAATATTGACAAAAGTTTAAACATTCATATTTGTGTGCGCGATCTAAGCAGCTAATGAAGGCTAACTCCAGTGGATAGTCAACAATCAAGTTTTATGCATCTAAAAAACTTCTATAAAAATGAACTACATGGCAGCCAGACCAGGCCTCTGATGGAGACAGGCGTCAAAATGTGTACCTTCACCAGGTTAGTAAAAGCGACTGGGTGTTTAATTGAAGTTTTAGGCAAAATGGAAATGAAAAAAAAACAATGGAAACCCATGGTGTCTTTTCAGGACAAAAACATGCCTTTAACAAATCTGTTTTTTTGTATGTCATTGATATGACCTTGAAGTGCTAATCAGTTGTACTATTTTCACTGACAGCTCGATACAACATGCAGCTGACAGGGTTAAATAACAAGATACGAGTCTCTGCCATGTATTTTATCCAGTGACAGGACATTAAGGATATAAGAATGGACACCTCATTGTGACTAAAGCCCTTGGTAAGCATCCAGCTCCATGATAAAAAGGGAAGCAGAGGACATGGGATAAAGCCAAGGACGGAGAATGGTGCTGCAGGAGAGGAGAGGATGTTGGGAAAACCTAAACGGGATAGAGGTGCTCAAACAGTCTGAGCTATTTCATAAGCAAAGTAATGGCTGTAGATATACCAAGCGACACACAGGAGACAGACCATGATGGAAAATAAATCAGGCTAGGACGAATGGGAGAAAAGGGGGTTGAGGGGGAACTTGGTAAGGACAGTTTTTTTTCTTTATCTGGAGGGAGAAACTGCACTCAAACCAAGGGCAACAGCAATTGTGGGCATCTGTCATCGGCCATCTGGGAGAGCCCTAAGGCTACTGTGGGGACCAGAGCAATGTGACCTGTGCACGAATGACAGTAGTGTACTGGAGCAGCAACAGTGCTTACGGTCACACACAAACAGGGGAAGAGGGAAAAGTGCCTTAGTTATCAAAATTGGAGTTTGCTTTTAATCTAGAGGGTAACTGATGTAAAAATACGGCACAGCATTCAGTATGAGATTTTTTATTTAACCCTTTGAAACCTGGAGCGACATCACTTTTCTTGTTCTGCTTTTAGATGCCTTTCACATGTATTTGAACCTTTGAACTCTGAGCAAACTGGTGTGATTCATTTCAAAAACATGGGGTAAAGGCAAAGAAAACCTTGGTAAGAAATGCCCCACAAATCACAAAAAAAAAAAACACATTTACAAAAATTATTTTTTTAAAAACTAGGGAAAAAACTCTATTTATAATTATAATTACTGTTAAATTTTAAAATTATGTTGCAGAATTTTCATAATTTTTAAGCACTCTTTCCAGGTCACTTCCTTGTGTGTTTGTTTTTAACCTTCTTTATTTTCAGTTTTCTCTTTTTACTACATTCTTGCTAAAAGCTTTAGGGTCATTTGCTCATTGCCATCCTCCCATGTTTTTAAAAGTAATCAAGTACATTTACCCAGGCTTCAAAGGCTTAATACACCTGGTGAGTCAAACAATTCATGAAGTGGCTTGTTCAAATTATGATGTAATGCAATGTGGTCAGGTTGTTAAATAAATTACATTTTGGGGAATATTCTTATTTGTTGTCTTGCCATCTGTCTGTCAGATAAATATAAACCCCCAGGCAGCAGACGGTCAGCTTAGCTTAGCACAAAGACTGTAAACAGGGACAAAATGCTAGCCTACGTTCATTCAAAATTCTCAAATGTACTGTTAGACTTTTAAAAACTGACTGTATCACACTAGAGATAGGAGAGGACTTAGAGAGACAAGATGAAGATAAAGCTTCCTGGCCTGAGTTGTAGCAGAAACAATGAGGCTACGTGGAGCATTTCCCAAACACTCAACCATCGGGACACCCAAAATTACAAATTAAAAAAGTGCAATAGCAAGACACTCCCTTATTAAGGCTGAATCCAAATGTCCACCCTCTGGACTTGTGGACTTCAGTTGTACGTAGTGTGACATATTTACTGTCATCACATTAAGTCTGTGAGGCCAGACACTGCAAGCGGCTGATAGACAGCCCTCGAGTCTGTTTTACTAGTTGCCATGGAATCGTTCAACTATCGCTGCTGTCACATTCATATATATGTTATATAAGTTCAATAGTGTCCGCTCATCTGTCCCTGCAGATAAGATATAAATCCAATGTATAGCCTTTTTTGTGTCTGAACAAAAATGTTTTCATACATCTCTATTATCAGGCTATAGGTGTTCAAAAGGACAGGACTATAACTCAATAAACTGTGTATTACTGACATTAGAGGACCTTTGTTGATGTTTTCCAGCAATGTTTTTAGCCTATCTCTCTGCACAGCCTGATAGGCTGCAATAACAAAATGCATTCTCATTCTCAAACAGCCTATACTTAAACATATCTCTGTATCGTGATGTGGTTGAATATTATTTCTAGCCTACACAATTCAATTCAATAGGTGTGACTATCAAGAACTGTTTTATACGTTCATGTTTTTTTTAAAGCCAATGGCAAAAACACAACGTCACATTTATATTGCAATAAATTGTGGATTATTAAATCACTGAACTCTGGTAAGGTCTATATCCCAAGCAGACTCTCTGGAAGTCTACAGAAAGTCCGCCTTAGGCCCCTTGTGAACTGGCTGAATTGTGATTTTGGAAAGCTCTCAGCAGTCCCAGACTTTCCGGGAACACGCCTACAAAGCCTGCAACTCTGCAAGTGCATGAAGTCCAGACATTTGGATCTTCACCAGATGTAAGCCTGGAGGGGATCATGCCTTTGGTAGTGTGTGTGCATGCGTGAGTGCATGTGAATCTGTCTGTCTGCAACTAATCTCACAAACTACTGGACCAATTAGCCTAATAGACTGTATGTCTAAAGACCTCTTGTTGTTGCGGTGACTCCTAATTGTTGAAAACCCTGTTTTATTGACTGTTTTGAACTAGGGCTGCAATGATTAGTCGACTGATCGATGACTAATCGACCATTAAAATAATCGGTGACTATTTAAGTAGTCGACTAATCGGTTTGAGTCATTTTTCATAGAAAAGTACAATAAAAGAACCCAAAAATACTCATATTGCAGCTGCTTACGTTCAAATATTGGCAGCTTTACACACTCTCCCATGATGGTGAAGTAAAACCCTTTGGCGTGAGTACGAAACAAGACATTAGATGACATCATTTTGGGGTTTGGGAGAGACAGACCAACATTTTTCAACATTTTAACACATTTTTTGATAAAATGACTAGTCGACTAATCGAAGAAATAATCGACAGATTAGTCGACAGTGAAAAAAATCGTTAGTTGCAGCCCTATTTTGAACCATCATCAATTGCTGACTCCCCTCTCCTCTTAACCAGCCGGTAGGGGTCACATGTTTTCTGAAGGTCATCTCAGCTAAAAACAATAAACCTTACCGTCTATTGCAGGCCACATTTTGGCCTTCATCAGGTCTCCAAAACTGACATCCAAAGAAAAGTTTGGTCTCATTTTGAACCGCAGAATCTGCAGATTAATTCTATACCCAATATGTCATGATCCACAAGTGTTAGGCATGTTATGGGATGAATTAGTCCCCATGTTTGTTATCTTTGCCGCCATCTTGACTGTTCAGGGACCCAGTTTTGTCATACCAGACTAGCAGCATTTTTCCTTGATAACTGTGTTTCTATCATAGGAAGTAAGTAGGCTGTGTAGTTAAATGGTTTCTTCTTTGTCTGTTTTAACTGTGTTTATTGTCATTACTTCCTAATTTGTTGTGCTGTAGCCTACAGACAAAGTTAATACCGTTTAAAGTCCAGTTATGAACAACATGAATCAAAGATTTGTGATACATTTATCCTCATAAATATATAGTATCCATATTGCACATACAGTGTCTGTTAGCAGAAAAACTCTGCTATATGCAACGTGCTGTGTCTGTTAAAAATAGACGAGGCGTATATTTTTATTAGCTGCTGGGGCGCTTCTGAAACAAACTGTGATGCGTCTGCTGAAATCACAGGAATTGTCTCAAATGGCTGCGATCCACTTGGACTACGGCCACCTGGCGGAGATCCGCACTCTACTGAGTGCACTTTTCTAGTTTTTACTGTATTGAATCTGTACACACTCAGGACATTATAAAGCACTGATTTAAACTTTCTGTGAATCTTAATATCCCTCACAAACACCGTAAGACTGACAAAAATATGATGTGATAAAGAGAAGACAAAAATGAATAAATAAAAACTACCTAGATGAGGATCCAAAGTCTTTTGTTGCTACATAAATAAGCTTTTGACAACAACCTTGACAAATCACCTCTGTGAGCCTCCACACACTGCATGTCAGCATATGCTTTAAACGGACTAAATATGGCTAGTTTCACAGATCTCTCCGGCAGGTTGAGGGACATAAAAATATGGCGAGGGAGTGCTGATTATAATGAGATGGATTAGTTGAGACAACTGTGCTGTTCTCCTGTGACAGGGAGATGTGGGCTGTTGCAGTCAGCTGTAATCCGCCTCTTCCTTCCTTCCACGCTTAAGACTTGACCCAAATTCTCTTTAATAGTTTTAGATTCATTTAACAAAGGGGGTTTATTGCGAGACTTAGCATGGCTAAGTAATGCCCAAAAAAAGTGTGAAATCGTAATATCAAGCTGTTATGTTTCCCATGTTCTCTAACCTGCTAACGACAAGGACCTAAACACACTGGCTGTTTGGAGAATTCAGCTCATTCTTTATTATCTGTTGATTAAAGATGAAATTTAAAGCTGGCTACAAACGTTTGTGAAGGACGATAGTGTGGAAACCTCAGTGTGATTTATTCTGCATCATATGTCCTTGACTTCCTCGGCAGTTCAGCCAAGAACACTTCATTTCTTTAACTGTGATTTCAGTTAAATTCAGTTTCCAATGTTAAAGGCCAGTTCAGTTAGTTTTCCTGCTTTTCTTGTTTCTGTTGACTTCAGCAAAGAAAGGTTTTGAAGTCTAAAATGCCTTCTGTGGTGCGTTCTCTACGGTGGAGTCCACACAGGAAAAAAACGTAGATCACACACTGAACACAACAAGCTTAACAACACAGAAAATCAGTTGAACAGACAAAAAGGAAAACGTCATCCACAACTAGAACATCTCATGATATAAAATAAGTAAATATTCCAACTGATCTACTGTGCACATAAAACATAATACATTTAGCCAAATTTAGGCTGATTTGTTCTGATTTAATCACAACATTGGACACTTAACCCAATCACCAGAATAAATGTTAGTATTGTACATTTCAGCAAATCACGCATGTGTTAAATTTGTACGTTTCATATGAGGCAGATATGTTGAAACTTCATGTTTAAGTTTCGATTTTCAATTTCATGTTGTGACAACACTGCGGTTAATGTGTGATGAGATTTAAGCACAAAAACTACCTGGTTAAGGTTGGAAAATAGAATGTTTTGGCTTAAAATACCTGATTTGGTTGCCACAAATATGGCTGGAAATGTCTCAGTGTCTCGTTAAAAAACATGGTTTTGCCATTACAAATACAACGGCAAATGTCCCATCGTCTCATTAAAAAATACCAAACTTGGTCACCACAAACATGGCCGAAATTGACCCACCGTCTCGTTGAAAAATACCTGGTTTTGTTGCCACAAACATGGTTGGAAATGTCCTGACATCTCATTAAAAATACCGGCTTTTCTTTTTAATTAGTCTTGGACAGTGGCCTGCTGCTGTCTGCAGTTTGGCAGCCATCTCGCCTGGCTGTCAATTGGTAAGGATTAGGAAAACATCATGTCCTGGTTTTGTCACCACAAACATAGTTGGGAAATGACCCCATTTGGTCACCACAAACATGGCTAGAAATGTACAGGGTATTAAAAAAATAACCTGTTTGGTCGCCAAAACATGGCTAAAAATGTTCAGATGTCTTGTTGAAAAACATGGTATTGTTGCCACAAACACAGCTGGAAATGTCCGACGTCTCATGAAATAATACCTGGTTTTGTTGCAACAAACACAGCTAGAAATGACCTTTCATCTCAATGAAAAAAACCCAGTTTCGTTGCGACGAACACGGCTCCAAATGTCCCAGTGTCTCATTAAAAATACCGACTTTCATTTTTTTGTCAGTTTCAAACATTGGTCTGCTGCTGTATGTTGCAGGGTAGCCACCTAGCAGTCGTGCCATCCACATCCCCTCCTCTCCCGATAAGAAACTCAGCTTATATACATGTAATCTGAACTACGTAACTTTAGAAATGTTCATATAATATGCATGTGACGTATCTGTGGTTTGCAGAAACGTACAATGCCAACATTTCATCACAGCGGCTAGGCTGCTGCCAGGTGTAGCAATCTTTATTGTACAAATATGAATTAGACAAAATAACCTGTCGGATCCATTCCAGGACAAAGATGTGTTTTAACATAAACAGTATATCGTCTATGATGAAATTTGGGAGCTTGCAATGGTCAATGGGTTGACTGGCTCTCTTTTTCCTTTGTTATTTTTGTCATAAACCTGTACTCACAGTTGGATGTGCACAGTATTAACCTTCTTGACTATCACCTGTGTTTTGCAGGAGCTCTACATCTCGATGACTTTCACAAGTATCTTCTGGAACAATGTCAAACAGGATCAAGTGCCAATTATGGGGAAAAATTCATTAGTCAGATGTTTCAGTCTCTGACAAACACTTGTCCTCACAAGCGCTGTACGTTTATCTTGTTTATGAATAGATGTTCCACACTTAATTTACAACTTAAAACCAGTTTGTCAGATGACTATTTTGAGCTGTCGTGGTAGTGGGTTCATTGGGTTCATTATTACACTCAGTAGTTTAAATTCTGAAAATAACTTTGATTACAACTGTGGTAGCCATTTGAGAACTCTCAGCTGAGGACTATTCAATTCCCCTGTGACTGGCACACGGGTGTGAACACGTGTTTACATTGGAGAGGACCCCAGGTCGGAGCACTGCTAAGCCACTTCCTGCCTGTTCTCCCTTTGGGCTTCGTGCTCCTGACAGCTCTCGGATCAGTCACTGCATGACTCTGATAACACAGGCTGAAGCAGGGGCTTCTGTGACACCTCCATCACAGAGACATGCTCCATATCTCAATCTGCCTCCCTGCCGCCCTCTTTAAGTGCGTTTTCAGCTGCGGCACAAAGTTACATTCTCACTGTTTCTAGAACTTCAGCGAAATGCTAAATATGTTTATGTAAACTGATGGCATGCCAAGCAGAAGATCCTTCCATTTGGAGGGGAAACGTATGATTTCCATGTGGAGTGATAGCAGGAGGTGGGAGGAGGGAAGCACGGAGGCAGGGATGACTAATGAGGATGACTAAGAGATGTGTTCAGGGTGGTTTTCCATGTCATTTGTCTAGCCCATGTCTCGCTTTATCAGTTGATAAATATACTTTGTGTGGAGTCTGTAGTGAGACCCCTGTGTGACTACAGCAGGGAAGAGAATTACAAGGCGACTGCCTCCGTCAGATTTCGACCCGCCTCCAGCTCTCAACAAAACACTGATGGGTGTTTTATGGAAAACACTATTTTCTAACAAGCGTTACACTTGGTGGATTTTTTTCTTTTGTAACTGCATTTGCAGCATCACGCCAACATGGTGGTGCTATCGTAATCAGCAAAGTGCACCAGGAAAGGCGCTGCCAGAACTACCAAAGAGGAGGAAAAGAGCCATCTGTTTTGGCCTTGAGACCAGCCTGGTGTGCCACAGTGTTTCTGCTGTCTTTGCCACCAGAACAAAAACATTCCTGAAGAAAACAAAACTTCCTGCTGAGGCGGCTGCAAGCTGCAGACCACCGTTCGATACCAACAACCAACCGAACCGGTTGTGTTTTAGTGAGTCATTGCTGTGTCTCCATCAGCTTTTTAGTCTCCATATGTGGGTGTTTTGTTGCGACCCGTCTGCAGGGATAGTGCCATAAAAAGCTTTTCTTTATTTAACAGAGACAAAGCAGCTTTTCCTGCTGGAACTGTGCCCTCTACATGGGGTATTTTAAGCCAAAACATGATCTTGTCCTAACCATAGCAAAGTGGATGTTGTGCCTTAACCAACCACAGCATTGTTCAAACATTAAGTTTCAACGTATCTGCTATAACAATGGCAAATGCAATGTCACCATGGTTTGCAGAAATGTTCAATGCCAATTTTTTTTCTGGAGATTGGGTTGCGAGACTACAACATTTACAACAGTGAAACATAAGGACACAAAGTTTTCTTTAATCAACTGTTTTTCCCACTTTACCAGGCACAAAAATTCAAACAAACATCTGTGTAATATTAGTTCATAATACATGATAATACGTGACTGCTGCATATACTGATAAAAGCAAATAATTTAAAATAGGAGGTAAGATAATCAAAATTAATTTTTATGAAAAGGATAGGCTGTATTTGAGCGGCCAAATTTTTTGCGGTATCAAATTCATTGTTTTCAATGTAGATGCATGGCAGGCGTGCTCAAATGCCACAGCAGCATGTTCCCGAGGGCCTATTTTTTTTAGGGCACAACAGCTGAGTTCAACTTTTGAAACAGGGATCAACTTTTGGAATGCAGTAGCGCACACGACATGTCATGTGACGAGGGATAATCAATCACAGCAAGCAAAATCTGACTTCTTCTGTAAACATCAGTCAGTGATAAATATGGAGGAGAAATTGATTATTTTAGTGCAGAGCGACTCAGAGCTTTACCTCTGTCCTATGGACAATATTTTAGGCTGAGTACACACTTACAAAACAACACCTGGAAGAAGATCAGCTCTGCACTTCAGGTAAGTATGCTAGATGGCATCAAGTAAGCAAAGAATTGGTAATACTTGAAGTGTATGGTCATTAGGGTTGCAAAGGGGCAGACAATTTCCAGTAAATTTCCAGAAACTTTCCATGGGAAGTTAAGCTGGAGAATTTTTGAAATATTCCAAATTGGAAACTTTCCACGGGAATTATGGGAATTTATAGGAATTATTGGGAATTTATGGGAATTAACTGTAAATTGTGGATAATTTCAACAAACTGTATCATATCCAAACATAAATATCAACATTTTGTTTTGTCATAAGTAGGCATCAATGCAAAATAAAACATTTAAAAAACATGACATTTCAACAGATTTATTTCTGAGTAGAACTTTAAAACTTAAATTCTTGTACTCAACAATCAGTTCTATCATTGAACAACAAAAACATGAATGTTGAGTAAACTATTACCCCCCAATCAAAAGGTAAAATGACCCAAAAAAAGTCCAATTCAAAATGTTAAATGAAAGCCTCTTCTCTCAAGCTTCTCAAGCCTAGTTTCTGCATGTTCTATATTTTCTTATATGGTAACAGAAAACTGTCTTGCAGGAGGCAGAAGAAACAGCATCACATTCAAAGTAGCTAGCACCATATTAAGCTAGCCTCTTAAATGGTCAATAAAATGGTGCTAGCTAGCTTACATTTGGCACCTAACTTACCAGCTAGCTCGCTACTGTGTGAATACATTTTCATTTTTTGCAAGTTAACATTAGATCAAATATATTTACCCCACAATATTATCAAAACTTACTTGACTTTATATAAATTGTAAATATTCTTGTGTAAAATTTTTTGTACAGCTCATTCTCTTAAGTGCCTTACTTTTTTTAATATATTTTGTATATTTTTAATATAGTAAAATATGTCCACATATTTATTTTATATATATATATATATACTGTACATACATATTTTCTATTTTTAATCTTTATCTTATTTTTAGAATACATTGTCACTCTTCACTTTCTGTCTGTGCTTTGAGCTGCTATGACATGTGAATTTCCCCAGTGTGGGATCAATAAAGTTAATCTTATCTTATGTAGTCTGCAAGCTCAGATGTGTGGCTTCAATAGTTTTGTGCTTAAAGTGTGGCCTCAGTACTCCAGGGTTGTAGAAATCATCAGTGCATGTGACGGAGGAATGCACGGTGCATGTAGGGGGTGTGGCCTCAATAGCCCTGCAGTAAGCAGTGTGCTGTGTGCATGTGATTGAGGAATAGCATGAATATTCAAGTGTGCTTGCATTAAATCTGGTTGTTTTAGCCAAGATTATGCTACAATATATTTTCCCCAACTATATTTTTGTTCCCTGTTAAGGGAATAAACCTTCAATTTTGTAAATTTCAAGTTTATTCCCATATATTCCCGTTAACATCCACCTGGAGATGTCCTGACAGTATTGAGGCTGATCCAGGCATATTTTAATGTGTCAGTATTGGTTAAAATAAAGACAATAATATGCTGATTCTTGCTTTGCTCTGTGTTAGGCCCACTTCAGCCTGCTTGTGTCTGCTGCATATCCAGATGAAAATTAGAGCCTGTGAATATGAAGAAGTACTTGAGTGGACAGGTGAGTGACTCTGAGTTCAGACACTGCAGCTTTGAAAATTGCATGGATGCACTGAGCTATCATGGTAATTATCATAAATAAAGAGCAGACTACTAAACATTCAAGTGGCAGCTTGTTGGTGGGTCATATCAATTTCATGAGTAACATAATAACAGGACAACTGTTCAGGAGTCGTGTTCTCCTGTTAAACAAAGTGTGTCTGTTTAAAAGAAGTTGACAGTTTCCCTTCAAATATTTAGTAAAAACTAAACAAAAATGATCTCTCATTTCTTTAGTTTGTAAACAACAACAGTAACAGATCCTGTATTTATTAATAGTTCAACAAATGAAATCTACCTCAAATGACACATTTAAGCAGCAGATACAAAACATGTTCCCTGGGATCTATAAATATAAATCAACAGCTGATTTCCTTCTTTTAGCAAAATCCTAAACGACGACACTGCCTCCCGTGTGCACTCAGCGAGAGAGGAGAGAGAGCGACGCTGTGCTGCTGCCAGAGGAGCTGCTGAATAAGTTCCCTTTGAGCGGTAAGTCACTAAAAGAGTCAGAGAAGTCCGGCACTGTTCATAAAACATTCAGGACACCACCGTTTATTCCACACTACTGAAGCTGCTCCTCTTTTTGAAACCACCGTGGAGTCGGTAATAATTTTGCTTTCAGCCATGCTTGTTGCCATGACTGTATGATGTCAATATGTCAACAAGCCGAAATATCGCGAGTATCACGATTTGAATTTTTCATATGATATTAAAAATTATACTGTTATTACATTGAACAAAATGTTATGGCGCATTCCGAGTCGACAGTGGTTCACACTTGTTTATGCTGCCACCAAGAGGCCAAAAAGAAAAAAAAATAAACCTGCAGAGGCTGATTTGAAGACAGGAACTGGTACAAAACTACAGTGATTCATCTCCTGTTGCAAATAAAAATCATTGCTGCAAAAGCTGCATTCACTAAACAACAAAAAGTTAACTTGAAGTCCCAGTGCCAATCAAACCCTGTGGCAGGAGACATCAGTAGTAATGCTGCAGACCCATGTGTTATTATGTTGATTCTTAGTTACGTGCATTAGTAATTATGCAGCCAGACTTTGATTAAATTTCTTTTCACTTCAGTGAGAATTGCTGAGGTATCTAATCACATGGTGAAGAAATTCAATGGTGTTTTATTTCTGGAGCAAATCATCCCAACGTTGACAGATGACTGCAGATAAGATCACTGCTCCCATTCCCCTAATCATCCATCCTCCAAGTTCTTATCTGCGCTGACTCGTATTGGAAACCTGACAGGCTAAATTGGATTGACTTTTAATTAGGTGCACTCCCCAGGTAAAATGGGTTTAATTGCCTGAATTATCTCACTGGCTCCTTAAGGTGGTTGGACAGGGAGAAGCACTGGATGGCTTTTTCAACAAATGAACCAGTGTGAGTGCCAGTTCAGTCAGTTTGGATCAACTTTGTATCAGCCTCTGACACATTACCAACATTACCTGTTTTTTAAAGAGGCAATGATGAAGATTTCAGTCCTGGCTGATTACTGATGATTACCGGTGGGAACAGCAATGTGATTTAATATTACAGGTCACAGAGTCCTGGTGGCAGCGAAACAAACTACTGTGGTTCAGTAAAGAAGTCAGCAAATAACTGGCCTTTTTCCAGCATCGTCCGCAACTGTGATTAGGGCTGGGTGCTATGGTCAAAAACGTTATCACGATAAGAATGTTCACACCAGTCGATTTCGATAATTATCAGGATAAATGTTTCTAACATGTTTGATGCTTAACTGTGGTTTAAACTATTATTTATTGTCAGAACATAAACATTTGCCAAACAGCAGAACTTTTCACAAATCTGGGGTGCACTAAAAATAATTAAAATCAAAATAATGTCAAAGAAATGACAAAGAAATTGTAATTCTGGTCAGGAGTATGTCAAACTCTTTACACAGACAGTACAAAAACATTTTGTAAATGTTTTAGCTGACAATGTAAAAAATAAATAAATAGACAAAACAGGATCTCAACTGTGGTCAGTATTTTCTGGACAAGATTTAATCACAGAGTATGTAATTTCTGTTGTTTCTCAATCAAAACAATAATAAAATACGGACTTCAAAGACAAGGCACAATTCCACATATTTATTTGTTGGTGGCAATCAAAACATTTCCTACGCCCAGATCTTCTATTTTTGGAGCTTGACGCCCCCCAGACAGTTACCACCACACATACACACTGGGAAAGGTACACAAACTTAATTTCCCCACAAAGACATTTGGCCACTATTCCGCTGTCAAAGAGCCTACATCCAGCGCAGCAAGGTTCTGCGCCTCTCTTGAACTGTGCACTGTATTTGTCAGTTAAAAACCACACATTATTAAACATGGACTTGGCGGGCATTTGCAGATAAGCAAACTGTTACTGTACATGCACACCAAGAGCTGCCAAGGCTGCCCAAGCAGCGCCGCTGTCCAAAATATTTTTGGCAGCTCAAGTCGCTCATGACGTCATACATTCGAACATTCGATCGTACTTGTCAATTTAAAGGAGCCGCAAAGCAGGTTACTGGCTGGAGCCGAAGTGATAACTAGGGGTGTAAATCACCAGTTTCATCACGATACGATATCATATCGATACTATGAACAACGATACGATATTTTCTGATATAACAAAGTGTGCCACCATACGATTTCGATTCGATACAATTCAGGGGTCTGCGATCGATATTAGGCGATATTAAATGCCCATTTAACAGTCTGTTACAGAAGAAGCTGACACCCCTTTCTATTTTACTTGTGGCCATAAAACACATAAATAATAAGTTCAGTAAAGTGCACTTTAAACTGACTCCACTGACACAAAGGGCTTTCTGACAGAGAGACCTTTCTGGCGGACATTTTTCCTCTTCTCATAGCTTAACAAATGACACGGAGCAGTAATATTTATCTTATTCACCGCTGGTTTAAGTCACTGTATCTCCCGACAGAACAGCTCGGTTGAATTTCAGTCTGCATGCACGGTTTTTCAGACGAACATTGTCAAAACAGAGCGGCTAATGTTGCTAAAGCCAGAAGCTAGCGGAGTGAGATACTCGTCCAGGCAGGTAACGTCACGTTGTGTTTTATCTCGTAACGTCATTGTTTACATGCGCCATGTGCTGTCTGTTGATCCTTCTTTTCTCCGAAATCCATAATATTTCCACTATGCTGATTTATTCCCGAGTAAATAACGTTATCCTCATCGTCTTTCTCTTGGCTGCTAACCATCTGCCTGCCGCTGTTTGACAGTGACACAGACCTTCAAAATAAAAGCCTATGCTAAAGATGACGATATGATCGATGTTTCCACTTTGCATCAATGTGATTGGATTGTTGATCATTAAATCGATGTATCGATCCAGATCGATGGATCGTTACACCCCTTGTGATAACTGCCTTGAAGTGACTCGTTTGTTCTAATTCATTTGCATCCCTCACATTTGCCCAGACAAAACGGTCAGCAGACCACGAAATCGTCACATTCGCATGAAACAAGGGAGATTAGCATGCTAGGCGTTATATTAGCATGGATGTATTCACCCGCCAGCTTAAAAAATTCTTTCTCAATATCAACTCACCAGGCAAACCAACTACTCGGGACACGGCTTCCCACGCCTGCTCCTTTAGATTTCAGACCCTATATATAAACAAGGTCGAATCATAAAGGACTCAGTGTCCAGCTACAGCAGTGATTAGCTTCTCTCTCATTTTGAAGTAGGAACTAAAGTGCGGTAGGAACTAAAGTTTCTGAGGATGTTCTCTAGGTTCAACACAAGCGATGGACATCTACTTTTCAATTGGTGGCTGGTCATTTCGAGCCGAATGCACTGTTTTATTTTGTTTATGGAAGCAGTATACTTTTATTTCTGACATCAAGTTTGTACCTTGTTGAAGAAAACAACCTGGCATTGAGCAGCAAGGTCCTACAACTGATGTCGCCATTGTGTGTGCTTCAGTTCAAGAGGACTAAAGTTCAGCATTTCCTAAGCTGTTTACGTGTGGTAGGGGCTGGAACAGAAGTCTGAGCAGAACAGCGATGTGGTTTCCTTGAAACTGAAGAACGCCTGGAAACAGCCTATACACCTTAGAAAGAAAATGTAAAAAATAAATGACTATCAGACCCTGTCATTCAATAGGGTACACATCAGTAAGTGGTCATAATGAACGTGTGTCACTTCAGCCGATGACCGATGATCATAACTTGTTAGTGGACATAACAGTCCAGAGGCTTCACCCTCATCTCCCCGTGATTCAGTAATGACTCAAACAGACGGCACTAGACGAGCAGCTGGGCCGTGCTATAATGGCTCCTTCAATTAACGACCATTTAATTTGGCCTGCTTGACTGGTCTTTTGTGCTCAGTAGTAATGGCCATTAGAGAGAATATAACAAACCGTTTAATGGAGGAACAAAGAGCAAAATAATTTTAGAACAAGAGCTTGCATGACAAATCAGGTGCAGAGCAAAGCTATTTGATCCAAGGAAAACTGAGGGGGACGGAAATGGTTTCTAAATGGTCAGGGTGATTGTTTTCTTTGCAAAAAATCTGATTTGCAATGTCGTCAGCTGTGTGACGCACATCTGGTTTTACTGTGTGGGTTTCTGCTATAGGTTCAGGTACGACAACTGTTTTGTCGCCACATCAGGAGGACATTTAAGTTGTTCTCATCTTAGATAGATGAGGTTGTCTTAAGCATTTCTACATGACATTTATAAACGTTTTTGTTTTGTCTGCTGGCTGATGTCTACTCATGTCTTGGTGATTACACACACACACCTGTTTAAATATTGTCCCTTCTGGACATGATGGCACACTGTATGTAGTAGGCGGGAAATATTCATCTGCTGCAAAATATAATCAAAGTGCCCCTTCTTAATATATTTCTGTATGAGCTTAATTTTTCAGTACTAGTAGCGTCTGGGGTTTTATTTTAAGGACTGTAGGATGGTTTGGACAAGTTCTTGAAAACAAGCAACAGCCTCTTCAATTCTGAATCGATTCGCAAATGTCAAAAATCTTTTTTTATGTTGACAGAACAAACAAGTGTGGTACCTATTCACAAGGGCACATAGTTCATCTCAAAGTCCGTTACAAGTCTGATTTTCAAGACCTGCACCCGACCACACCCACCTCACTACCTGCACATGACAAATTATTCCCACAGCCCCACCAGACCTGCCAACACAAGATCTGCAGCCCAACCTGAAACTGCAAATCCCAACTAATAACCATGAACTGTTCAAATAACTCAGTTAGGCAGCACGTTTGAGGTGATCATTTTGGGATATTTTATGCATGTGAAACTAAACAAAGGTAATTCAAGAACTACAATTTAAATAAATATTTTTGGCTTATTCTCATAACATTAGGAAGCACAGCTCCACAGTTAACGTGCCTGTTAGTGACGCACCTGATTGAAGCAGCTCTCATATTCCAGCTGGCACAGAAGACAGACTCAAAACCCAGTCAGCAGCCGGAGGATTAAAAACTAGGGCTGCCCCCCAAATATTCAACCAAGCGTTAGTCGACCTGAAAGGTCACTACTCGGCAAGATTTCATTGATTGCTTAGAAAAAAAACCCCAAAGAAAACGTGAAACTCTGTTGGGAGCTGCGCCTTCAAAATAAATCAAAACCTCTATGACTGGATCATGTGGGAATTTAATTGAAAGGACAGACAGGAAGTGACCAGGCTCAGCAGTCATACAGTCACGTTACAAACCAATCACAGCCGACAGATATCTTTCTCTTCTTCTGTAAATATTCAGTCTGATAAATAGTGCAGGGCTACTCAGAGCTTTACATCTGTCCCACGGACGAAAGGTCTACACACTTATAAACAGCTCCTGGAAGAAGATCAGCTCTGCACTCAGGATTTCAGGTAAATAGGCTATAAGATGCTTGTTAAGGTTGCTTAGCAACGTCAGATGCAACCTGCCACCGCACTCTTGAAAGCTGGCACAGAAAAGGCACAAGAGTAGCGTCCAGAGGCCAACCTCACGAAGGACGAACCCAAGGTGATATGTAAACTCATCTTCATTGGTCGACGTATCATCATGACGTATCATCTGAAACATGGAAGTAGCTACATGCCCATTAGCCCACAGCGTCATTAACAGGCGGCTCGCTCAGTGTGTGATGTGCACTTGTAGATAAAATATAGGCCTATATTAATGAAGGTTCATTAGTCAGTTTTGTATTTCTCTGTAATGTAGCACAGTGTTAACAGTGTTACTGATACTATTCTTTCTCACACCTTCAACTCAAACCATTGTGTTGCCCCGCCCAAAATATATCATTTAATAATTAAATTCATATCGTAAACATGCGGGTGACTAGTCGACTAATGGCCCTAAATGACGACTATTGGTTGACTAGGAGAATTCTTAGTCGGGGGCAGCCCTAACTAACACTAAAACATTATTATAATTATTGTTCTCATTTTATTTTAATATATTTATCATCCAACACCTGCAATGCAATGCACTTTTTTTTTTTTAACCCAGGTCCGAACTCGTAAATTAAATTAAGACAAAATACCACCTGTGAATCACCTTTTTTGCACGTCACCTGCCAGGAGCCCAACCTGCTGCAGGAGCAAGCGTCTGGGGACATTTTGCATTTAACAACTTAATAATAAGCTTTGAAAATGAAGGTGATATATTATGTGAATAGTTTGCGTACCATGAGCCACAGTACCGAATCCCAGGGCCCAGATGCATAAAACTGTGTAGTTTCATGGATTAAAGTGACATAGACATAGATTGTACAAAGGTTATGCACAAGGGCAAAAATGTGCACACACATTCTTTTCATCAGATTTATAAAACTGCACGTATGCATGTTTCTGTTTGAGAAATCTCAGTCATTGTGGAACCAGGAGCACGTACACGAGCCTCATTTCCACTTCACAATCTGCCACAAATGAATGCAGAAACACCCTAAAATGTATGTTTGCATATCGATACTTGTGTCTGCTCTGCTACTCATTACACTTGTCAATAAGAAATATGGCAAAGGCAAAGTGCAGTTTCACCAACTGTGTCCCATCAGCGAGGTGCCAGAACATATGTCGATACATACGGCTGTGGATATTTGTAGCGTCTGTACCACTAATTCATCGAGTGTGGATGGAGCTGCACACAAATACACAGGGCTGTTGTGAAGATGTTTCCAAAGTGGAAAGTTTCCAGAGTTTGCCCCAGGAGATTTAGTAGAGGGGGTACGTCACTCATATCCTGATTTCTTGTGATCGAGTCAAAGTCGTTCTTATAAATAAAAAGGAGCAAAGTCATTTAAACATACACAGTGCTCCTTCTGAGGTTTTCTATCTATGAACGTTATAAAGGACATTTTCTCTGTGGCCATGCCAAAGTCATGAATCATCACCGCTGCACACACAGGTATGGGTGCATGCACTGAACACACGCACACATATGTGGGTGTGCACACCTTTATACAACACACACACACACACACACACACACACACACACACACACACAAAGAGCGAAATTTTCAAACTGCTACCTGCTGTGCTGAATCTGTACCTGCAATGCAGCCACAGGGGAACAGAGAGGTAATGGACCGTAGGAAATTCAACTTCCCACACAGCCCTCAAGGTGTCTGCCCATCCCTGTGTCCATATGACGGGGACTCAAAGAGCAACTATCCATCAGAGCTGTTCTGGTACATACAGACATCAATGAGCCAGAGTGGGCGTCCACATATAAACCAACATAAACCCTATTTTTCAGAGGTATTTATGCAGTAAATGCAGGTTACATATATCGTGCAAAAAAGGATGTTTGGGTGTTGCTGTGTGCTACAATGTGTATATACTAGTGTAGGGCTGTAACAGACTCAAAATGATGTCAGTTGAATAGATTTGGCTGCACAATATGAATATACAACAATTTGTTCTATTTTTATAAAGTAGAGTTTGAGAGTTCGAGCAGGGTTCCAACCACTCAAAGAGCTTCTTACACTACCAGTCACATTCACCCATTCACACACACATTCATACACTGGTGGCCAAGGCTATCATACAAGGTGCCACCTGCTACTCAGTTTTTAAACACACTCACACACCGATGGAAGCGTCATCAGGAGCAATTTGGGGTTCAGTATGTTGCTCAAGGATACTTCGACATGCAGACTGGAGGAGCCGGTGATCGAATCGCTGATCTTCCAATCGCCCAGTCCAATGTTGTGGAATATGCGCATGGTGCAATACAGAGGCAGAAGCACTTTTTACACAGAGATCACGCTATAGAGCCGCTATAAAGTCTATAAAACCAAACAATGGTGTAACGTGGCAATAATAATAATAATAAATAATATCATTTACCATCCGTGTTATGTAGCGGCTGATCTCATCCTCTGCTCGGAGGGTAAGGTGCTTTCAAGCCCCATTGTTTTCCCAATTTGCAGACATTTTTGGTTGCTGTTCTGACTGCTGCTAGTTGCTTTTAATTCTCCCGCAGTGGGCTGCACACATAACACATCGCCAAAAAGTCACACCCTTCCTGCCCATGGTCCCGTCCTGCTGGCTGCCTATTTTATACAGACATCGTTTGGCCGCTGTTACCACCTCAGCTGCTGGCTTAAAGGCGAGACAACTGTGTGTCCCCAATTATGAGAGTGTACCATTTATACAGAACGGCAAGGCGGCATAATGGACTAAAATTCCCGCCTTGAAGGGGCAGTGTAAAAGGGGCTAGAAATAGGACCAATAATGCATGACGACAAAGAAGTGACGAGGTTGGCCTGTATCAAGTTTGTGATATATTTCGTTAAAAGATGAATGATCCACTTTGCGTGCACGCTGTATGTTACACAGCTAGCTAGTGTGTTGGTGAAGATTCTCAGTCATCCAGGTCATGGTAATGTGTCACAGGCAACTGGACTTGCTTGAGTTTCTTGAAGACACTTCACCTCTCATCCAAGAGGCTTCTTCAGTTCTAACAGACTGGTGCAGAGTCGCAGGCTCTAAACTCTGTGTGGGTGTGAACCCTTACAGAGTTACCCTTATCATCTATGTCAAACTGGAAGGACCATTGTTAGACAGAGGAGGTGGCCTACGACACCACTTATCCTTTCCCAGATGACTTAACACGTCCGTTCTCACCTGGACCCATCTAACCTGAACGACACACAAGATGGCCGAGTGGGTCAACGTCTCACATGCAACCTCAATGGCTCTGTAAGGGTTCACACCTTACTCACCTCATGAGAGGTGAAACGTCTTCAAGAAACTCAAGCAAGTCCAGTTGCCTGCAATATAGCACTTATGAACACCAAGCTAGCATGCTACTAATGTTAGCTATGGGTCAACATGCCGTCAATCTTTTCATTTAGGGGGCGTCGGTGGCTTAGTGGTAGAGCAGGCGCCCCATGTATGAAGGCTATTGCCGCAGCGGCTCGGGTTCAAGTCCGGCCTGTGGCCCTTTGCTGCATGTCACTCCATCACTCTCTCTCCCCCTTCACGCTTCACTGTCCTGTCCATTAAAGGCAAAATGCCCAAAAAAGTAATCTTAAAAAAAAAAATCTTTTCATTTAGAAGAAATATATAAATAGAGCTGTGTTACATTCATCAGTCTGTTGGTCTGTTTTTATGCTAACTTCCTGTAACACACAAGGCACCACCCTGGGTCTGGGTCTGCAGCTGCCTGTACTGGAGAGCAGTGTGACAGGTAGGAGCGCTCACTCTGCAACTAAATCAGGGGATTGAAACAGCCCTAGATGTAAACTACACAATGATTGCTCAACTGAAAGGACTCTCAGTCGACGGAGGGGTCTGCGACTGATGATTTGAGTCTTTAACATCGAGGAGGCAGCCCTGTGCTACTGTATGCTTTAGCACCTTGTGCGTTAATACAACATGACACGATGACAGGGGGCGGCCCTTTTTTTCCCCTCACTGAGGAGCTTGTTGTTTGTGTGAGAGAAAGAGGAGAGACGGTGTCTGTGTGTGCTAAGTTTGTGCCGCGTCAGGATCAACAGTCCAGCACCTTCAGAAACACTTTTATGTTTCTCCAAACAAGGAAGCTGATGATCCGACCTCAGCGACGATGATTCATGTAGCGATATGCGAGCTGTGAAAACTACTTACAGTAGGTGTGATCAAACATTTAACTTACTGACAGAAAGCCTGTCTCTCTTCAGTTTCAGTTCTTACAGCCCAGTAATGCCCCGCCTGTGTTGTCACTACGTGTCTTCTATTGATCTTCTGTGGGCATTTTGATATTCTTGCAGCACCCTGAAGGATTGTTTTTCCACCCTTGGCTCCAGCTGACAGACATTTGTTAGGGGGGGGGTCAGCAGAGAGTCGGGGAGGTGGCTTGGCCCTGTCTTCACTTCTGAGCAGCCAAATAAAGATCACAGTTATCAGTCCAGAGGCAGGTTTAAGCTGCCACTGTGTGAAGGAGACTGTCATCTGACTTGTAATGACACATCCCGAGAGCCATTACATCTTTGATGGGAGACGTAAGCTGAAATCCATTTCAGTGTGTCTGAGGTGAGGCTGGTGGGGGGTTGGGAAGAGCAATCTGCTTTGGGTCTGTTGTGATAAGGCTGCACATTTACTGCTTCCTCCGAGGGTGACCGTGGTTCGTAATTTCACCCACAGTCCATTTCAAATTATTATTGATGCTGGATAGAGATTTCTTTTTTTTGGCAGATGAGCCTCGCAGAATGATGGGTGTTTTTTTCCCAAACATTTGTTGTCTTAATCGTGTATTTTTTGCGTGTTACTATCGGACATCTGCAGAGGAAATGTGTGCTGACAACACAGGCAGGGGGTGCAACAATGAAATCCTGGGCAGAAAATGGCTGCTGTGGAGCGCTCTGGTGAATGTGAAGCCGCAGGACTCTGGATTTAAATGTGCCGTTCATGTGCATCCTTTTTGTCTCAACTCTATTTTCAATCACTGTCCTTTTTAGACATCCTATGAAATAAAAAAGGTGTGTTCAGTAGAGCTACAACAATTAGTCGATTTATAGAATTGATGGAGACACTTTATGGTTTCAGCTTCTGAAAAGTGAGAATTTTGTTTTTTTATTTAGAGACCATATGATTAGCATAACCATCCTTCAAAGCAAAGGCATAATGCAACATCTTATTTTTGTTACACTTGTTCCAAAAATCAAGCCTTTAAAAGAAATGACATTTTCCCAGTTTTAATCCCGTGTCCCTGTGTTAATTAAACATTTATCTCTTGTTTTATGCTAAATAAGGGTAAAAAAAATCAGTATTAGAGTATTTTATATGAAAATCCCTTTTTTTCCTCCTGTAAAACAGTTTCAAATGTTTGATGACTCATCCTGCACTCATGGGCGTTTACAAAACTTCACTAATCAAATGAGACTCTGGAAGACTAGCTGGCCACACTGGCCATATAAAACCAATATTCACCATTTGTGGATTGAAGAGGCTAACAGAGTAACATGCACAAAATATTATACTTTTAGCCCTTATTCCAAAACAGAAGATATTCCTACTAAGCTGTTTACTTGGCAAATGAAAATAAATATACCACTGAGTGCTCAAGGACCAATCTGGGGGGATGTTTTGGGATTTATTTTGTATGGTGTGGGGCACCTGGAAGTGTGATTTTTGTTTTATTCCTTTTTTATATATATTTCATTTTCACTGTCAATTTTAATATGTTTATTTCTTCAAATTTAATTTTATTATTTTGACTGTTTTTTGGTAGCTTGAGACTGATGCTGTACCCCCTCTTGTACGGATCTCTGTCATCCTGTTTGTATTACTTTTGTTAGTCGAGATTGACTGTCTCATTTGACATCTAAAACCGTCATGTACCACCCTAACGGAAAACAATAACAATTTGAATATACCACTGAGATTCCCATTCACATGAAGTCGTGCAAACTTAACGTGCCCTAACATGTCATTTATCATGTAAATATATAAAAAGTGGAACATCTGGAGCTTTTTGTGCTGTTTTGCTTCTTTGCATCAAAATATGATTTTTTTCAGAGTTTCCACTGGTGGCAGACTTCAACCCTGCAAGCAGAGCCTCCCTCATTCACTCCATCAAATCTCCTTCTTGAAAAGATCGGTGCTACAATATTTGCACATATCCAAAAACCTGTCTTTCATAATCTTTAAGAGTAGGTGTGTTTCTCCTTGAGTTGGTTTGTGTGCAATGTATCCAGGATAATGCACAGAGCTGACCGTAAACAGACGAGAGGCCATGTGTTACAGACTGCAGTTAAAACCCGTAGTTGAGACGCATATTCCAAATCTCCAAAGAATGCTATTAAAACCCGAATAATACCGGCATATCCTACATGCCTTTATCAGAAAATGCTACATTCAGAATAAGGCCTAATTCGGAAAATCCAAGCTGAATATGCTGTTTACACAGCCCGTATCAAATCCAGAATACTGTCACTTTCAGTGTAATGGTGGAATATTAGTGTGCATGTAAACGCAGCCAATGTGGCAGAGATCTGATTCATTCATCTCTCCCTCGTCCTCCTCTTGATGTAACCCTGACAGAGGTATGTGTGGCACCAACAGTGCGCTCTAGAGCAGACTTCGCTCTCAGTCTGTATCGCCCTTAACTCTAAGCCTGCCCTTTTTTTTAGAGATCAAATCATATGTAAAGGATTGGATTTTCATCCCTCTTGTAACCGTGCACTGGTCAAATATTATGTTTCACATGAAATGCGTCACGGTACATAAGCTAGAGACACTCTCTCAACTTCTGTTGAACAGGGACTTTAAAAGGCTAATTTGATAAACATGGGAATTGACAAGATACGTTTCATAAGCTAGGAAAATAACCAACTAATCCTTATTCACCAGGTATATGAAATTAGGTTTCAAAGTCAGGGATGGGATGGGCAGCTAACCCAGTAGCACACAGTCTATGAGTACCACAACACACACACACCCCAAGCTGAAGAATGAGAGAGCAACTCCACAGCGAGAGACTCTCGTTCTCAGTGTTGCCAACTCCCTAGTAAGGAAAGTAGCTATTGGCTGTCCTGAAAGTCGCTAGAAGTTGCTAGATGACGTCATCGCCTAATTTGCATAATTGGCAATTTGCATGTAATTGCAATGGACGCTGTAGGAGAGAAGAATAACGTCGTGGGAGAGACAAAAAGTGAGTAAAAAACACCCTAAATATGTTTAGAACTACAAATGAACTTATTTCTGTTGATTCTTGGATTGTTTTTTTTTATTTTGCCTTTGAAATAGGTAATCACTTATCAAAATAACTTAAGGATTTAAATGCTTTGTCTATCATTTACATTTACATCCCGCTCTGTAAGCCAGGGCGGGCTCAGTGGCGGCTTTGCGCATGCGCGATTCATTTGCAGTCTGGACGCGGAGTAGTGTGGGTCTCCTCTCTGCTCTGACTGCAGCTGGGAGTGCTGCGTGAGATTGACCGCCGGTGAGTGCTTTGGGACGGGGGAGGGGCTCACAGCAGCACCCGCTGCTCGATTGTTGAGGACAGCAACTGCAGAACGATACGCGCTTTCACATCAGAGTCTCCAAAACACCAGAAAAAGTCGCTAGATTTGTCGCTAGTCGCTTTTGACAAAAAAAAGTCACCAAGAGGGTTTGAAAAGTCGCCAGATTTAGCAAGAAAGTCGCCAAGTTGGCAACACTGCTCGTTCTGCAGCTAACAGCAGCTAATGTTAGCTCAAAGCACACGCTCACAGCAGTGAACAGTAACTCTCAGAGAGACTCAAAGTTATGTTAGTGACAGCTGTTTTGCTTTTGTTTATATGATTGTGGTATTTAACAAAGGTTTTACTCGTGCAATTATTAGACTGCAGCGAACTCACAGGGAGTGAACTAAACAGCACTGATGCTACGAGCCCTAATGTTAGCAGTGATGTAGTTTGATATAGTGGAGGAGGGGTTATGTTAAGGATGGCTCCAGAGCATCATCGAGCCATGATTTCAGGCCCGCCACAAACAAGTTAGTACTACACAGTTCAGTCTTCTCACATATTTTTAACAAGTATTTCCTAACACATATAACGTGTGCATAAAGAGATCACTGATTGCTTTACTCAGACTTTATGAGTATTAATGAAGATGTAATGTGAAATTAGGGAAATGAAACCTGTGATACATCCAACAGACTGAGGTTACCATGGTGAGGGGATCCTATTGGTGGACCGCCCCGACTGATTTAGGACCTGTGGTCCGAGAAGCCACAGAGCAGGTGGCACACTCCATCTGCAGCTTTAAGAGGCTAGAAACCTGCTACAAGAAATATCTGTAGGAGAGCAATTCACTGCCGAGGAGGTAAATACTTCAGAAATGATGAAGTATATCACATCCTCTGGGAAACACAACAGTCACACATCTACAGCGAAAAACACCTTAGTAAATTATACTAACCAAAACTGAGCATGTTTTAATGTCACATATTTTTTCTGAAAGAGACAAGCAGCTGCAGCCTAACAGGGTGTCATGTACGACTGCAACAGCAAGATGATTTCACATTTTGTTTAAAGCCTGATTAACAGTTATTTGTATTAAACTGTTATGTAAGTGTTGAAGTATTTGTTTGAAATTGATCTGACTTACATCATTCTGAGTTATTTCAAGAACAGTGTTCAACAGCCAAAGACCATGACAATGAGGTTTCGCTGATTTTTGTAAGTGACAGGTTTTAAAGCTAAGGTCTCTAGTTTGTGGGCAATAAACACGTTTACATACAGCGCAAGAGCTGACAGCTGTTTTCACTGGCCTCTTTTACACTGCCTGTTCAAGGCAGGAATGTTGCGCGTTTTCGCCTCGCCACGCCACTCTGTATAAATAGTCAGTCGCGGAACTGGGGGACAGGGTATCGCCTTAAAGCCAGCAACAGAGGTAGTAACAGGGCCGAATTGACGTCTCTGTTAAAGGGACAGCTGTCAAGAAGAGACCATGATTGGGACAGGTGCAATGTTTTGACATGTGATGTTTGACATGTGTGGTGTTGTGTGTGACCCATCGCCAGGAGATTTAAAAAGCAGCTAGCAGCAGTTAGCAGGTGACTCAAAGAAGAGGAACAGCTGCTGAAAATGTCGGCAAGTTGAGGAGACAATGGAAACATGTACAGCTGCAGACACATTCAGTCTGTAGTGTACACGCCCCTACAAACTGCGCCCACCACCAGCACAAAACAAACCCATCAACTCGGTGGTTGTCTAAACCTTGCTACCACGCGACTTTGTGGGGAACAAATATGCGGTCAAATGTAGCAATAACCCACTTTATATTTCATTAAACATAAAGACGGGATTCACCTTCATAGCCAGCTAAATGCTAACTTAGCACAAGTTTTTTCAGAGCTTCCACTTCCAAGTCAAGGGGCGAAGGGGGCTGGTGGGCGAGTCATAGCCAGTGGGCGGGTCACGTAGCTGCTTTTCCAGCTATACTTTCTCAACACAATGAGGCCTGGGAGCTCCTTACCCTCCCTCCCAACAGAAGATGAGATAACTTGCCATACAACAGGGAAAGTAAATGATTGTTATTGCCATGTAATGCCATTGTTATTGTTTAGAAGGCTGCCAATACATATGTTTTATGTCATACTAGACGTACATGCTGTTATCTTACACGTCATGCCTCTTTTGCTTCCAGGACACTGGCAGGTAGGGCTGGTGATATGGCTTAAAAATAATAAAACAATATTTTTAGGCCATATCACAATATGCATCTCGATATTTTGAAATGTCCTCTAGATCAGTGGTTACCAACTGGTCCAGCCACGGGGTCCAGATTTCTTCTTAGTCATTAGTTCAAGGTCCACACAGTTTAATATGTTCGGCGTCATACTTGTGTTCAGCCATGTCATCGAGCTAGTTTGCTGTCCGTTATTCAGTCACTCTACAGCAGGAAACAGCACTTCAAAATAAAACCTCAGTGCCAGAAATTCACTGTACTTCAAAATAAAGTGTGTTTTTACAAACTTGACATGTTTGCGAGTCACTTGCAGTCCATTCAGAAAGGACCCAAACCCACTTTTGGACCGCGACCCACCAGTTGAACTACTACTTTAAAGTACTGTAGACTACTAAAATACAAAATTATTAAATGAACTACAGTTACAGTAAAGTCAGTAAAGTTAAAGTATGTTATCTAAAATCACACACTGAGGCAGCATGAGGTTGTTGTTTGGTTCTGTGTGAAGGAACGAAGGCAGTAGAAAGACGGGACTTTTTAGCGGCTATATAGCGCGATCTTAGTGTAGAAACGGTTACTCATAAATGATGGGTTTAGTTTAAAATAATCATGTGAGTTTTTAGACCAGCCGTTAAACAACTATATTGTAAATCTTAACTTAATGTTATGCTGTCTGACTTGTTGCGATTAAGTGAACACCACACAGATTAAATCTGGAGTGACTTCAGGGGACGTTACCAAATAAAATAAAAATATCTCCCATCTAACGACTTTATTTTTTGTATTTAGAAGGCAGCACAGACGTGTGACAATGAAACTGTTAAAACTATAATTTTGTTCAGACCTGTGTCCTCCATGTAGTCAGCTCTCTGTAATTTGGCTTGAATTATTGAGGATGTAAAGAATAGGTTATCACGGAGACAAAATAAGAGGCTGCGTGAACTTGACAGCTTTTAGGACAGTTTTAATTCTGGGCACAGCATTCAATTATTCTTTTGTTTCAAGCCTTGTATATTCCAAACATATAATTCTTACAGGGACTTTGGTGACATGTTTGTATTCAACACATAAACTCTTATCTAATAAACTCTTTTGTGTAATTTATAATTACAAGAAAGGGAAATGTTTTAAGTTGGCGTTTAATGTTTCTCTGTGACCGAGTACAGCACAGATAACGGGATTACCACACTTTATCCTGTTGTTTCCATAAATTTGTATTTTTCTCATGTGGTTTCAGAACAATGTTTTTATGGCGGTGTATTGTCCATGTTTAATTGCATTTTATCTTGCCAACTATCCAGAGGCTCTTCAGATAAAGACAAAATTAGCAGAAGTATTTGGGAGCACCAATGGGGAGTCTCCTTAGTGTCCATTTACAACACAGAAAACACAGCTCTGGGTAATTAACTAAAGGCCTTTCAGCGATGAGTCTAGAAGAATCTTCACTACGTCATGCCAAAGACAAAAAGTAATATTCCTCACACGTCAAAAAAAAAAAGAAAAAAGTGGGTTATTGTTCAATCCCTGCTGGACTTTATCAGCAGGAGCCATGAGTCCATTGACAGCAAAGGGCTGGAGCTCAAGCTGCTCCCGTCCCAATCTCGTTCCACATGATTATTCTCAATTTCACAGCCGATGGTTTTTACTGAGACAGACGGCGGCGGCCAAATGCCAAAGTACAGAGCAGAACGCTCTGAGGTGGGAGAGAAAGTTAGACAGGGAGAAATAAAGATAGGCTGGTCACTCAACTTCATCACCAGTGTTTGGGATAGAAGTTATATGTGAATGTGACCGATTGCCAGGTGCAGGATGGTGAGGCATGCAGGGTGCTGCTAGATCTCGGATCTTACAGTACAGGCGTGGCTTTATGTGAAGGTAAATGCTGGCCCTGCAGGTAGAAACAAGGTAAAGCCATAGATTAATGATGTAAATAAAGCTGTTTTTTATCTTGATGTTTTGATTTCTAAAACCATTTCAGAGAGCTACCTGAAGATAGCTGGAGTGATCCTTCCACCACATGAGACATTACAATGAATTTAGCTCTGAGTCAACACCACATATGCTCGCCTGCAGCTGAAAATAATCACTAGCAGCTGAAAACGACGACTACATAAACTGTATGTTTGTGATGAGTCTTTAAAGATTTACGTCTTCAGGTGGAGCAAAGAGGCGATTGCACAGGCAGGCCGGAAAACTCTGAGAGTTTTGAGTGATCAACTAACATTCCTGGTGTGGATCTTTTTATAAATTTGGTGACAAGGGATGTCAACGGTTAACGGCTAAACAATTAACTACCAAGAATATTTTAGACCAATTACACATGTCAGCCTATAGGTTATTTCTGCAACTCTTCAGTTTACTGCACTACGCACCAACCAGGTTTAGTGGGAGCTAGCTACCAACGCGGCTAATCCCGCGATTACTGCTAGTGACAACGTCCCAACCCAATAGCGTGGCTGCGGAAACATTGTTCTGAGAACCCCACCTAATTTGAGGTAGCAAAGAACTTCTAAAAAAAAATGAACTGCTAAGCAACCTGACCAGGCCTCTAATTGAGACAGTCCTTTATTTGTCAAAATGTGTAGCTACAGCAGGCTAGTAAAAGGGACTGGGCTTTTAATTGAAGTTTTACGGCAGTTAACAGTGCTAAAGGGTTTTTTATTCATTCATTTTCCGTAACCATTTATCCTGTTAGGGATTGCGGGGGGCTGGACCCTATCCCAGCTTGGGTGAGAAGCGGGGTACACCCTGGACAGGTCGCCAGACTATCACAGGGCCCGTTAACCTAACCGACTTGTCTCTGGCTTGTGGGAGGAAGCAGCACCTGCAGCATTCGGAGCACCTGCTGACACTCCGCACACAAGGGCTCCCCTACCCTGGAGTTCAAACCCCCCACCCTTGGTTCAAACCAGGAACTGTTTTGCTGTGAGGCAACAATGCTAACCACTGCACCACTCTGCTGCCCACTACAGGGGTTATGCGGCTTAAAAATTAGACACTTATTCACCAGTGACCGGAGAATGGCCACCATGTATCCACAGCAACGCAGTCACGTCAGTGGAACAGCATCACCGAACACGCTGCACCACTAGCTAGCTCATACCGGCCCTGTGTAGTGCGCCATGCAGAACAGCAAAGGCTAACATTAGCTAATACCTAGAGACCAGAGGATGAACCGTGGGCACTATGTTTTTGCATGTTAATGCAGCTAGCCATCGGAAAAAAAGTAAAATAAAATAAAAGGCAAAATATTTTCATCACACAATCTTAAAATTTCACTACCTCCTGATGGACAGCGCTTTGAAATACAGCGCTAACGCTCACTAAGGTCAATAAAGGGTCAAACTTAAAGGTAAGGCCTCTTGTATTTCACCTCATTTTGCATTTTATTCTTTTTTTTTTTTTTTTCCCCAAAGGTCAACCGGTTAGTTACTGGTTAATGGGTGTCCAGCAATCGAAAGCATAATTAACCGAAATTTACATCCCTATTTGTGACAAGTCTTTAAAGATTTACTTCTTCAGGAGGAGCAAAGAGGTGAGTGATGGACTAACATTGCTGGTTTTGGTCTTTTTATGGGTTTGTGACTAGAAGAAAAGTGTATCGGCAGCCTCGTTCTTTAATAACCAATGCAGACCAAAAGAAACTTGCTTAGAATCACGTTTGTCCCAACACCAGGTAAAGGGCGGAGGTGAAAATATTTGCTGAGCAACTGGAAGCCATTTTACCAAATCTGCAACATGCAAATTTGCAGAATATGATAATTTCCTCTCACTAATTCTGACACATTTCACTATTAAAAAGGTATGAGAGTCGGGCTGCACTGAAGCCCCACAGTAAATATTAAGCTCTGAGCAGGGGACAGATAAGACAGGTGAGGTCGGCTTATTTCTAGGCAGCTCGTGTCCTCCAGTGCTCCCTATAATAGCCTTTAAGAATACTTTTCTGTCCACAAAGCACTGGTGGCCTTGCACCACAATTTCAAGACCCTTTCAGGTCATTTGGCTCTGGTCCTGTGAAACTGGCTTTTCTATGCAGCTAGTCAGTTGCCTTTTTGAAAACCTGAGATGTGCTCAGCCTGTCACTTCTTTCAAAAGCAGCCTCAAAACAATTAATTGGCTTTCAGCTTTACTGTAGCTGTTATCAGTCTGCTCTCTAAACATTTTAAATGCAGCGTTTGTATTTAACATAATGAGGCACAGTGAGTTGATCTCGTGCAAGTTGGCTTTTGTCAGGAAGCTCATTTTGTGAATTTGAGTCTTCATACTGCCTGGAGAGTGTGAGCCTGGCCCAGCTGTGTACACACCTAAAAGCCCAACAGATTCACACAAGGTGCGACAAAAACACTACGAACTCTCCCAGCCTCACACAGGAGGAGTGCTAGTGAAAATTACAGCATCTCTCTGGAGAGTGGGCAGTAGGAGGTGCGGGATTTGATGAATCAAGGACCTTTTGTTCACAGCGAAAATGACTGCTTGCATGCAGTTGGAGAGAACATCTCTTCGGCGATGCGGCAGTGCTTGGCAGGCAGGCAGGCGGGCGTCATTTGGAGCCATTTAGGTTTGAAGCTGACGCAGAGGGGGACGGAGGACAGCAAGGTCATTTAAAGAGGATGCAGAAGATGATGTGGCCAGCGCTGGGTGTTTAAGTGGGTCTACTCTGCTCGAATTGAGTAGCAGCAGAGTATGCCATGGCAACACTCACGGTAATGACAGTGTGAGACACACAGGAAGAAACACAACTGGACTGAAATATGACCGGTGAGGTTGACTTATAAGGTGTTTCAACATATTAAACAATGTCTAGTTGAGCCTTTAAGTCCATTAGAAAATTAATCAGTAACTACTTTAATTCGCAATGCCAAACATTCTCTCTGACAAGTGAATATTTGCTCGGGTTTTTTTAAAGCTCCAGTGTTTAGGATTTAGGGGCATACTGGCAGAAATGGAAATATAATATAATTAGTATGTTTTCTTTAGTTTATAATCACCTGAACATAAGAACTATTGTGTTTTTGTCACCTTAGAATGAGCCGTTTATATCTACATACCACCATAGTTCTACCTAGTAGCCCAGGACAGACAAACCAAGCACGTTTGCTTTATTCAATGTTTTTACTGGTTTAAATCATTGGGTCCATTTGTTCAGGAGAGGAAGAGACCTCTGTGGATAATTCGGCTCCCAGTAAAGACTGGACATCTGGATGTTAAGTTACCAGAGAAAAAATATGTACACATTAGCAGGTGCTAGGCTAGCTGCCTGCCTCCGACATGCCAAACAGCTTTGGAGAAACACTGATTTGTAACATGAAACTGCTTTATTCAGAGTTTTTACTGGTTTAAATCACTGTGTCCATTTGTTCTGGAGAGGAAGAGACCTCTGTGGATAATTCGGCTCCTGGTAAAAACGTCCTGAATGTCTGGCTCTGAAGTTATCAGAGAAATAAAGATGTACACATTAACAGGTGCTTGGCTAGCTACCCATCTCCGACATGCCAAACACTGTTGGGGAAAAACTAATTTGTGACATGAAACTGCTTCACTCAGTGATTTTACCAGTTTCAATCACTAGGTCCATTACTTTTGGAGAGGAGGAGACCTCAGAACAGACAAAGCAAACACTGACTCTAGATAGAGTAGCTCTAGATAGGGTAGTTTGCAGCCCCTACGTAACGAGAGCGTCGGGAAAACACTGATTTTTTTAAACGTGAAACTGCTTTATTGTGTGTTTCTACCAGTTTAAAACAACAGGTTCATTTCTTTCAGAGAGGAAGAGACCTCTGCAGATAATTCGGCTCATGGTAAAAACCTCCTGAACATCTGGATCCTAAGTTGTCAGAGAAAATAAGGTGAGCACAGCAGCCCATCTCCGACATGCCAAACGGCATCAGAGAAACACTGATTTGCAAAGTGAATCTCCTTTATTCAGTGTTTTTACTGGTTTATTTCACCAGGTCAGTTTATTCTTCAGAGGAAGAGATCTCTGCGGATAATTCG
This sequence comes from Cephalopholis sonnerati, assembly GCA_019142605.1. Taxonomy (NCBI): domain Eukaryota; kingdom Metazoa; phylum Chordata; class Actinopteri; order Perciformes; family Serranidae; genus Cephalopholis; species Cephalopholis sonnerati. The sequence goes on from JAGQAX010000128.1 coordinate 213,718, forward strand.
GCTCCCGTTAAAAACCTCCTGAACGTCTGGATCAGAAATACGGTGACCACACATCAGCTCGTCTGTGACGTGCAAATCAGCTTTGGAGAAACACTGATTTGTAACATGAAACTGCTTTATTCAGTGTTTTTACTGGTTTAAATCACTGTGTCCATTTGCTTTGGAGAGACAGAGACCTCTGTGGACAATTCGGCTCCTGGTAAACACCTCCAGAATGTCTGGATCTTTAGATATCAGGGACAAAAGACATCCATATCAGCAGGTGCTGGGCAAGCTGCCCACCTCCGACATGCCAAACACCATTGGAGAAACACTGATTTGTAACATAAAACTACTGTACTCAGTGTTTTTACCGATTTTAATTACCAGGTCGATTTGTTTTGGAGAGGAGGAGACCTTTGTGGATAATTCAGCTCACGGTAAAAACCTCCTGAATGTCTGGATCAGAAATATAAGCACACATTAGTAGGTACCAAGCTAGCAGCTCGTCTGTGACATGCCAAACAGCTTTGGAGAAACAATCATTTGTAACTTGAAACTGCTTCGTTCAGTGTTTTTCCGTTTTTAATCACCTGTGCTATGTTCCAAAATCTATACTGCCATGAGTACACTTACACACAGTACACTGTCCGCACTTACAGAGTGCACATATTTCAGCGAGTAAGTGCTGTTCCGATTCATTACTCTATGGCGCACTTACCAGATGTTACGATCACGACTACGGCTGTGACTCGCCAGTGACGTCACCCGCCAACAAACTGGAACAGACGGCAGGTCAGTGGTTATGCCCACTGACCTGTAAGTGGACCCGCCTGTTCCGCTACGTAGCTAAGATGGCGGCCGTTGAGTACGAAAAGTGTACAATGTTCCACACTCTCAATTTTGGCCGTTATGAGTACACATCCGGGTCTTTTAGGTACACTTCTTTTTCGCCGCAATCGTAATGTGAACGCCCTCTGTACCCAAAGTGGGTACGGTAAGTACAGAAAGTATGGGTATTGGAACAGACGGCTGGTCTGTTTGATTTGAAGAGGAAGAGACCTCTGTGGATAAGTCGGCTCCCAGTAAAAACTTCCTGAGCAAAGAAAACTGAAGGAATTCTAACTTGGAGAAGTTTCAGCTGGATGCAACCTGAAACTGCTATACATGACTAAATCCCTCTAACTGTTAAACACTGAACCTTTAATAAAAAGCTTTTAAAGTATTACAGATATTCTAAAAACAAATAAAAAAAACAAGAACCCCTGGTTCACAAGAAAAGATAGAAAAACTGAAAACAAACTAGCAAAGCACTGTTGTAGGATTTTTTAACACAATCATCTATGTGCCAACGTCATGGTGTGCTTTTATGGTTAATTTCTAGTATATATTAACACATATTTTGGCTTTTCTTTGTAGTAATATTATTTTGTGTTTTATATTGCTTGTTTTAGAGCTTTACATTTGTATTCTGTATATTTGTTTTACGTTGCTGCCTGTCTTGGCCAGGACACTCTTGAAAAGGAGATTTTCAATCTCAAGAGGTTTTTCTGGTTAAATGAATACAAATAAATAAATAAATAATAGACAGGGAAATGCTCTATGAAAAATAATGCAGTGCTCACATGTAAAATTGCCTCTTATTCTTATTATCTGTGACTCCCTCTCTCATCTCCAACTTCAGATACTCCAGGTAGTTGACACACAAGACCTCAGTGTGAAAACTGTGCATAGGAACACATCACCTACATCAACAGGAACACCTTGGCTGTCAAGAAATTACAATAAAACACTAGGACAACTTAAACACTTACTACCCTAAATGTAAATGTTAACTATTTAAAGTGAAGATAAACTTAATTTAAGAGCAGACATGTTTGAATCCTGTCGTGAAGCTTCCTCAAACATACAATAAGTTGGTTCAAGAGCTACAGTATAAGCACCTTATCTTTTAAAAAAGAAAGTAGCTGTCGCACCACAAGTGTAAGGAGGAAATATTATGTTAATATTAGAGAAGTAATACACCTGCACACACACTGTTGTCCTCTGTGTAGCGTTACAAACACAGCCAACAGCCTGTTTGCCGGTTTGTGACAGCTTTTATCCAAAACACCTGCCTTTTGACCCCCTGACAGAGAAACACATACTGAAGAAACATTTATAAAAACATGAAGTCGACACACGAGAGCAGCCTGCACGTTTCTAAAGCGACTGACAAACACAAACAGCTCCGACATGTGCGAATTAAAGCGGTTTTCCTACCTGTGTAAGACGGTTTCACGGCTCCTCCGGTGCTGCTGTCCATTTCCAGTTGTCACAGATTACAGCGCGAGCTCAGCTGCAGGCGTTTCAGTCCCGCGAGCGAGTCAAGAAGAGATAAACCACGCGGATAATGTGCGCGCGCTGACTGTGCCACCGCCGCCTGCGCGACCGAGATACCAAATCGTTGCGCGTGAGGATGAGAGAGGGAGAGAGGACAAATGAAATCAGCCGGTGTAGGAGGCAAAGGTAGCACCGTGTGACATGACAAAGACAAGTCAAACAGGAGCAGTATTTTAATTGCATTTATTTTAAATGGGTATTTGATCACTTTTGAGTCTACTGTCATTTGAATTTTGCTGGACAGAAAGAAATGAAATGTAATTTGTAACAAACTACTTTAAGACCTTTTATTTGTGTGTTAATGTACATGAAATATTTGAACTACTAAAAATGCCCAGTATTGTTATCTGAAAGAACTAGTGCATCACCATGACCCAACTCTTCACGTCCTCCAGTTGCATTTTAAAGGGGAACTATTATGCTTTTCCTCTTTTCTGACCTATAAATGTTGTTACAATGTGAGATACTCGTGTTAAATGATGCCAAAGTGTCAAATAATGACGTTTATGCAAACTGTCTTGGATGGCTCTGCCTGCTGTGTTTTAATGTCTTTTTTTAACATAGTCCGATTGACGTCAATGCGTGCCGGACTTACTTATATGGACATGCCCAGGACTACTTTGCAGAGGTAAGCAGGTAATGACAACAACAAGCTACGGCTAACGGCTAACGTTACGTACCATTCAGGGACGTCTTGAAGTAACCTCTGTACTTGAGAAACTTCAGGCTGTCCAGTCTCTACCTCCGGATCGGATTCGGGATCCAACACATGCGGCTGTATTTCAAAAGTTGACATTTTCAAAAGTGAAATTCTCTCAACTTCCGCACCGGCAAAATGAGGAGGTGGGGCTCGGCAGCCCTTCGGAAGTCCTCGGGAGTGTTACCAGTCACAGCGGAGTGGGCTCGGGGCCGGGGAGGTGGAATAAATAACACAGACCGTTTTCGTGGGATGCGGGACATATAAGGAAGAGATGCAGCGAGAGACACAGCGTCCCTAAGATCTATAAAGCTTTCGGTGCAGGTAATCATGTGTAGCTGCTCTATAGGAATCCAATAATCAATACAAAGGCCCGAAAATGAGTATAATAGGTCCTCTTTAAGTGACTGTAGCCTGTAATCAGGTTTCTTTGACTGACAGAAACCACCCAGCACAGCATGCACCTCTGAATTCACAGCCTCCACCTCCAAGATATGGTGATAGGTCTCTTCAAATCTATTGATGTGGGAAATCAACACATTCTCACTAAGACCTCGTCACATATTGATTTGGTCATGGACTTTCCACGTGAGAGGTACCCTGCGTGCGTTGGTTGTTGATGTTCTGAGACACTGTGTCAAGTTCTGGCTATTACAACACAGGAAGTTTACTGTTTACATACAGACGCACTACATTGGTACAACACTGCAAATTTCCTTCAACAATAAAAGCACGTGGTTAAGTTTAGTAAAACAGAACATGGTTTGGCTTTAGAATCTTGCGGGACACAAACACCACTCTCTCGGGTGAAAGTTGGTGTTTGTTTGACCCATCTATCCCACTCGAACATTCGCCGCCTTAACTTTTGTCCTTGTCCCACTGCGTTTCCCCCTGACGCCACTGGGCACCATTAACTATAACAGCAACCAGCCACATATCATGTTGACATTTTTCATTGGTTTCTGAAGCCACAAGTCACTGGCCAAGCACTGGATTTCGACGACTTTGGAGTGAGACCGGGCTCGGGAAATTAGCAGAGCTCATCTTTTCAATATAGTTATGAAGGTTAATGTCAGACCTGTATGGAGGCTATTAAATGCCTAAAATGTGCAGCCTGGTCTCACTCCCAGGGCATCAAAAACCCCTGCTTGGTCAGTGGCCGTCGGCATCAAATAACGACACATGGTGCACCCTCTGGCGCCTGTATAAGACGCACTGGGCTTTTTAGCAAACTTCAGTGTAAACCCATCAACGTCATTATTAGATTTTCAAAGCAAAGGACGTAGTATAAAGAGTGCAAAAGTCCACAGAGGGGAGGTGAATGCAGTGCTGGACACGGCACCATACAAGGTGCGATCTGCTGCTCAGTAACCATCCACACACCGTTCTGATGGAACAGCCATCTGGAAAAAATTGGGGTTTTTTGCCCAAGGATACTTCGACATGCAGACTGGAGAAGCCGCAGGTTGGACCGCCAATCTTCCAATAATATAAATATATATAATCATTTTCATGTTTAACTTAGCCAATTCATTCATTCATTTTCCGTAACCGCTTATCCTGTTGGGGGTTGCAGGGCGCCTGGAGCCTGGAGCCTATCCCAGCTGACACTGGGCGAGAGGCAGGGTACACCCTGGACAGGTCACCAGACTATCACAGGGCTGACACATAGAGACAGACAACCATTCACACTCACATTCACACCTACGGACAATTTAGAGTCACCAATTAACCTGCATGTCTTTGGACTGTGGGAGGAAGCCGGAGTACCCGGAGAAATCCCACGCTGACATGGGGAGAACATGGAGACTCATCACTGTGGCTATGTCTATTATTTTCACAGTCTATGCTTGTTAGTCAAGTGAGTGGGTGCTCAACTACCTGATAAAAATTCAGTATATTAGATAGGCACTTCTATACTGCAATGTCTTGTGACTTGTAAGCCGGTATTAAAGGGGTATTCCAGTGATTTATTAAAGCACTCACACAACAAGTTGTCCACTTGCAAGAGATAGAAAGAAGGTAGAGGTGGGGGAAAAATTGATACAGCAAAGTATCACAATATTTTTTTTTGGCAATATTGTATTGTCACACAGTGCAAAGTATTGATTTTTTTTATTATATAAAAAATCAATACTTTTTATTATATAAATTATTATTTTACAAATACAAATTAAACTTTTGGTAGCCTACTAGAAAAATAGAATCAATTGCTTTTTCAGTCCACTACATACATTTTTCTGCTGCAAAAAAGAAATGGCAGAGGTGAGATAAACACACTGAAAACTTTATATTATTAGATAAAACAGATGTTAACAACTTTTTCCTTTTGTCAAAGGTAATGAAATGAAAGGTAATTTCCCAACATATTTAAAATCGCAAAAAAGTCTTTGTCTAATGTCCATGGTTACGGCCTTATATTTTCAAGAAGAGGAGTCAAAACTGAAGCAGCAGAGGCCGAGATATCCTGACTTTTAAGTCTCCATTATGGTACAAACTCCTAAAACATTTGGTCCTACATTTCCCATAATGCAAGTTGATAGTGTTTTATTTAGAACCTCCCTTCCTGATAATGTGGTATGAATTTGTAGTCTCCAAGGCCATTATCAGGTTTATTTTCTGCCCCCTCCACAGTCACAGAGGACAACAGCAGGCTAAATAGTGACCTACTTCCCTATGACAATGAAACTGGTCTTTATACGTAAAATTGGTGGAACATCCCTTTAAAATTTGCCTGCTTTTGTTGTCCTAAAGGTTTACTAGGTAATAAAACACCTAGCTGTTGTACGGTTTGTTCATTTTGTCCAGTGAAAGTAAATTTTTGCATGACCTCACTTAAAGTCCTTGTAAAACACCTACTGGCATTTTTACGGCCTTGTAACAATGCTAATGTAGATCCCCAAAGTCTATTAAAAACTTACTACCACATAAGAGCCACCTGGAATGAGATGAATTGGTGGAGGGGTCAAAGGAAAATGTTGTCTCCCTCTGACATGTCAAATCCTCTCCACTGTTGGGTCCTGTTTGTTTGCTTGGGCGGGTCCATCAGCAGCCATCAGTTCCCACTCCCGCCCCCTTTAAAGCCCCTCATTAACATTGTTGGGCTATGTTCAAAAGCAGATGCCTGCAGATGAACTCAGGAGTACAGTGACACTGGCACATGCCTGAATTTGCTGTGGTAGTGTGCGTCTGGGTCAGCTGTCAGCCGGACAATGATGGATGCTCGGTGGAAACATACTTGGAGTTTGAGCTATGTCCTTCTCATGGAAGTCCTTTGGCACCCTGCTTGACCCCCGCCACAAGCAGACACCCTAAAAATAAAGGTGCACATGTGCTTGTGTGCTCATACAAGCAGAGACAAGGGTGTAAGATATCACAGCTCATCAAGTCATTCCTTTGCGGGTGTGTGTGGACACAAAAGAAGTCAACACACAAAGATAGCTTCAACTGGAGGCTCCCACAACAGTGGACTCAGCTTTCTGTTGTTTAAAGTTCACCCACCAAATGATCATTTCTATATCAATTACTAAGCCTGTGTTACGTTAAATTTGGGAAGAAATCTTTGTTTTCCTCATGTACTTCCATGGTGAACGAAGAATCCAAAAATTCTTGATGAATTGAAGTCATAGGGGATTTTGTCTAACTCTCACACAGCTCGTGCAGTATAATCCAAGTCTCATTCATCCAATTGTATGCTCAGCAGTCTCGGAACCCATTGGCCATTGGTCGGACTGTGATAAGCCTCTGGGCGCAACGGCCAATATTTTGGGAGACCTGGTGTAGCAAGTGGATATCTAAGCCATGACTTCCTTTTCCCTCAGTGGTGTAGTGGTAGCTCATGAGGTGTATGTACTACAAGGTAGATGGGTAGGTTACCAAGGAGGACGTGGGTACACTCGTCTATATATTTTAATGGCTTTTTGGCTGATAGATGGGAATAGACCCTTTTAAGGCCGATGTCACAATGACGTCAGTTGTTAGCTGAGAGGCAAAACAAGGCTCGTCACCACAGGGCTGTGGACTATATAGGAGTCTTAAAATGTTGTCTTGTTGTGTTATTGGGAGCCAGAATAGAAGGAGTCATGGCTCAAAACTTAAATTTCATCACATACCAGCTGCCACTGCCCGTCAACAAAGACAACTATGGTTAAACGTGATAAGACGAAAGGATTGGATAGAGGCGATCAAGAATGCTCACATGTGCAGTGCAAACTTCATATCAGGTTGGGGAAAATGTACTTCCTGTTGTAGGGATATGTAACATTATGTGTATTAAGGGTTATCATGTGACCTGACATGGTGCATTTGTAAATTTAGTGTGATGCTCTACACTACAATGAGAGCCCTGTTGGTCGAAGAAACAACAGAGTTTTATATTTCTCCACGAATTAGCAAACGGTTAAGTTAATCACACATTCACGCCACTCAGCGCTCTGCTGCTCCGTCTCCCCAGACAGAGTGCCTAGAATGCAGTGCTCTGAATTTATGGTCCAATTTGTGCCAAAGTGCGCTCCAACACTTGGATCGAATATTTCCGAAAGCACCACTCACATCAGCTTCCTCCATTGTTTAAATCAAGCCATCAGAACTTGCTAGCTAGCTTTAGCTAATGTCTGTGGAGAACTGTTTTGCCTCCAGCTGAGCCCCGCCCACCTAAAACACCATAATGTTTACTAACAGTAAAAGGGTCTATACCAGGGTATTTAGAAATCCTGACAGAGTAATTTTCAATACCGTCATATACTGTATAAAGGTGCTCCTTTCGCTATTAGTGCACAGCACGCACCACCAGAGGTCAGACTCTGGTCTCTACTGGTGGAAGAAGCAGCTGACTCATATACTGAGTCATGTACTTTGATGAAATTTCAGGAAGGTATGAAGGTATAAAATTAGGAGCCCAGTCTCACTCTGAAGTCGCCGAAATCTGGCACTTGGGCAGTGACTTGCAGCATCAGAAACCAATGACAAAAGGCGTCCTTTAACATCGGCATGATACAGTCGTTTACCAGTTATAGTCTACAGCAGCGTTGGGGGAAATGCGGACAAGGACAAGGACGAAAGTCAAGGCGGCTAAAGTCCGAGAGGGGCGGGCGGGAAGGGTGGTGGATGAGTCCAACAAACGCCAACTTTGAACCAAGAGAGCGGTGTTCACATCCTGTAAGATTCTAGAGCCAAACCCTGTTTATTTTTTCCTAAACCTAACCATGTGTGTTTGTTGTTGAAGGAAAAAAAACGTTGATTCGCAGTGTTGTATCGACGTAGTGCATTTATTTCCTGTGAAAACGGAAGTGTATTTTGAAAGAGGACAATGCATGTAACAGGCAGAACGTCAGCAACCCCCGCACCAAGGGTACCTTGCATGTCGTATCTGGATGTGGAAAGACAATGACGAAAACATCAATATGTGACGAGGTCGGAGTGAGAATGTGTTGAAATTAGATTCCGCCCAAGCGTACCCAAGACAGAGGGGTTCTTGTTTATTTCTGTGCTTTAGTCTGAGTTGAAGAAGACCTGTGCTGTGCTCATCCATTAACCAATCCCTGGATGCGCTTTGCAGAAAACTTGACGACTATGATCTTTGCTTCACTGAGATGGAGGATATTTTGATGAACAGTTTTGCTGTTGTTTATTGCGGACCCCTATGACTTCAATTCATCAAAACTGTTCGCAGTGTTTGGATTGTCTGTTTACCATTGAGCCATGTTAGAAAAACAGAGATTTCTTCCTCAATTCAGTGTGAAACAGGGTGAGTAATTGATACACAAACTGTCATTTGGGGAGTGAAGTGTTCCTCCATGGTTGGATCTATGCAGTGTATTTGGTTGCTCCACATCCGTGAAGTCCAATCAAGCATCAGAGATAATACCAACGCTCGGCTCTATCATTATCTTGAGTGCTTTCATTAAAGGACAGTTTTATTCCTCTGGTCGCCAAATTATCAGGAAACCCAGCCACACATTTCAGTTTAACATGGTCACTATGGCAACGTTTTCTGACTTCAAAGTTTGATTGAGATGGCACTTTGAAAGAAATAAAGATCGAGCGAGAACAAGGAAGAGAAGAATAGCACCATTGTAAGAGCTGGAGCCAGATAATGACTGCAGTTCACAGCTTCGAACATCGTAACCCTCTGCAGTAAAGAGTATCTGAGCGTGACTACAATAATAAACTCCTCACTCAATTTAACATAAAGTAGCTCTCGTTATTGGCCCGCTACAGCGGCTGTAGCATGTGGCATCGTTTATTTCTCAGAAGACATTTTTGGTCTTCATTGAATTTAGATCACATCATCGACTCTTGAGCCGTCTATAAATTAAAGGTAAGACAGAAAAATGGATCCTTTCTGCTCAACGTGATAAATGACACATAATGAAAAGGACATTTCTGGACTGTTCTGTCCTTTCTCCAAAGTCAAGTCTTCTGAATGGATTTATGAGGCGTTTTAATCTTTGCTTTTGACTTTTTTTTCATTGAAGTGGGGTGGGGTTTGGGGCATTTTGGATATTTTTTTCAAACTTTATTTTAAATTTTCTTTTTTTCGTTATTTCTATCTTGTATTTTAAAAATTGTATTTTTTATTCTTATTTGCTTTTTTCCTCTATCCTAATGGTTTGTTTTTCTCATCATTACTCAAGTCAATTAATTTTAAAAATAAAATGACAAGCATTTTATGAGTGAGGTTTAATGTAAATGATTCATACACAAAATGCTTTCTAGTAAAAATGTATGAAAAAAGAAAAAAAGAAAATTTAATTTTGATGTAAAAATGCAATTTGTATGGCATGAATACTGAATGTAATGTTGAAGGAAATGTGAGTTTTAATTTCCATGACCTCTAATAACCCGTGATGAGTAGCACCATATGTCCTTTGTTTTACTTAAGGGTTCGAAATTGAAGTGATTAATCAGCAAATTACTTTTGTTTTTGGTACATTTATTGGGTAAATTGCAGGCGGTCATTTAAGAAAAAGGATTTAATAATGATTACTGATATTATCCACACTGAAATGGTTCATTTATTCACATTATTTAAACAGCAGCTTGTTTATCTACATGACTTTGCCTGACCTTCTCTTTTACTTTGAAAACCCCATATGAAGTCATCAAGGCGAGGCAACGTGTCCCAAAGCTCATTTAACATGCATTACTTCACTTCTCTTGGATGCTGAACAACAGGAACCTACATCATACGTGGACATTTTCAGAGTGAAAAAAAAAAAAGTGTGACGGAGCATCTGAACAACAACACGATCACTCTTTAGTCTTTCACTATTACCTAACAACCAAAGAAAGAATAGGTGACTAATGAAAATGATCAAAGATCACAATGCATCCTGGGTAGGATGTGCTCCTTGTGTGTGCATCATTTTTCTATCGCCCCCCTCTGTCCTTGAGGGTCAATGCCACTGAAGTCCACTTGAGTTTTCTCTGTAATAGAACAACGCTCGAGATGATTCCTTGAAGAGAAAGCACCACAGAGAAGACAATAGAATCTGAAACACAGCTATTGAATTTCACCAACTGGACTCATTCAGGTTTTTTTTTCAATGTTTTGGGTTTGTGAGTCACTAGTACGAAGGCTGAATGCTATTCAAACTCCAGGAGAGTCCTAGAAACATTTCAGATTTGTTTTTTTTTTCCCTTCTGGATCTTAACAGATTTGAAGGCCTTGTCATGAAAAAAAAAAAAAAAAACATGAATAGACGTCAGTGACAAAATAAAAATGCTGAAAATCTTGCAGTGTGAGCAAAGTGTAATATTATAGGGAATCAATGGATTTCTAAATCCATACACACACAGTCATATAGCTATTTATACACACATCCACACATATGTACATACGTGTGTGTGTATATATACATATATATGTATGTATGTTATTATTATTACTACACATATAGATAGATAAGTCCGAGACACTGAGTCCAATACGTTTGTTCTATGTGTTGCGGGAATTCGCAACACGACACAAAACAGAGGGACACATTTGCTCCCTTGCTCTTCTCCACCACCCGTACATCCCTATCTGTCACCTCTCTCTGCCCACGTCTGACATTTGGTACGCAGCTACCTGAAGGGGCTGAGCTGTCCTCCCTCTCCGTCTCCACACTGTCTCTCTCTCTCTCTCTCTCTCTCTCTGTCTGTGTGTGGTCCTCATCCTCTGTTTCATCCTCCTTTCCATCATCATCATCATCATCATCATCATCGTCATCATCATCCACCTTTCACTAGCTGCCTGTTAGCTACAGAGTACATTTTAAGACTCTGATGTTTGTCTACAGTGTTAAACAGCCTCACCACCTCTTACATCATAGAGCTCCTCTCCCCATATCACACTGTGAGAGAACTGAGATCATCTGATCAAAAAACGTTATTTCCATTTGCAATATTATATTTGGCAGCATGGCTACGCAGAAAGCCTCTTCCACGCGCCTGCATGGAAAGCCGTAAGGCAGAGAGAGCACACCTCCCTGCCCTTCCACATGCAAACGAGGAAAGCTTGAGGCAGAGAGAGCAAACCTCCCTGCCCTTCCATGCACCTACATGGAAAGCCTTAGGCAGCAAAGACTCCCAGGAACAGAACAGAGCAGCATCAATGACAAACAGAAATGACGTTGATAAGTCAGACACAGCATGAAAAGGAGGAGCTGGGGTGGAGGCGGGTTGCAAAGCGGCTTGCAGAGGAAGCAGCAACAGTAGGCAGGTCAGAGCAGTTTAAATAGGGCGCCCTGAATGAGATTTGCTAATTGCATAGAAAGGAATCATGTGATCTATCAGCTGACTACCTTCCATCAATCAGCTGCTCCATCAGTTGATTGGGCTGTTTGAGATCAGCTGATGTAGCTGGGATGTGAGCTGAGCTTGACATCATGTCCTGCTGCCTAAACGAACGCTTGTCTATTCCGTACAAAAACTGAAGTGTAAAATGACAGTAGTGAGCATTACAGGGACTGGTATGCAGACTCTGTCACTTTCTAACACAGCTGGGCTAGCTGTTCCTCCTGATAAGAAAAAATAAAATGTGTATAAGGCCTCCACAAAAATAACATGTTAAGTCTTGTGTGTGATTTATCCTAGCTTCATATGAAGAGAGAAAATCTCTGTTCGTCACGAGGCTAACTTATACAATGTAAAATGCCATAGGCTTGTGCTAATAACGTTAGCATGTTATATTTGTTTGGAAAATGTGTTCAGTATAAGACAGTTGTTTTGTTGGTGAACCTTGTGAGCTGTAATGGAGCCAAATTTTGTAACGTTACCTTTGTTAAATGTTGCTGTTGTCCCTGGCTTCATATAAGAAGAGGGAAAGTCCGCTAGCTGCTAGGCTAACTTATACAATGTAAAATGCCATAGGCTGGTGCTAAAAACATTAGCATGCTGTGTTTGTGGGGAAAATGTGTCCAGATAAAGACAAGTGTTTGTCTGTGAATGCTGCGAGTTATAATGAAGGCAATTTGTGTACTTGTGTTTGAAATTGTCTCTATTAAGCCATGTTTAATGTGTGTTTTGAATCATCTAAACCACTGACTAGTATTTTGGAGCTGTAACTGCAGGGATCACTGCACTAATATAAATGCTCACAACGGCGTAGGCGACATGCGTAGGCTACGGCGTACGGTCTGCCGCACAAGTATAAATCCTGCTGTAGCAAGAAAGCAAATAGGCTTATTACAAAAAATGCTAAACTATTCCTTTAATATTTGACTCCTTTGTATCAGGAACCAAGAAAACACGCACTAAACAAACCTCTTCAACTGCAGAGTTATTAAAAAAATATTACAACACAGTGTGAATATAATGTAAACAGAGCATGGGCAGCTACAATGCAACATAATGAAACATATGTTTTTAAATTACTGTCGACCCAACAACTATTTATTGAGGTTTATTCTGGTCCCTTCCTCACCGGCATCCTATCTGGTGGCAACCCAGTTAGATGTTTAATTTTAGATAAGAGACAATTATTGTACCACATCACACATACTATCGCTATCAGCAGAAATCTCAAACCACAGAATGCAATCGAGATACCGTGTCCCCGTGCCCTTGGTATTTAATGACATTTCTTTCTGTCCAGGAAGATAGAGGGAGTCCATCAGAGCGAGCATTTGGACATGTTTGACTGTTTTCTTTTTGCTATAAAACTGGGCCGTCGATTTCTCGTGCAAAAAAAACACATCAGAACACAGTATTAAGGCAAAGCTAATAATCCTTATTGTTATTACAGCATGCTACAACTATGTTTTGGCCTTTCTTACCTGTTTCATTTCTTGCACAAGTAAAAAACAAACAACAAATCGTGAATGCGTAAAAGGTTGCATTTATTTTCAGGGCACATTTCCTTTATTCTGCAAATCTCGTCTCCTAAACGCAGTCAATTTCAGTCCAGCTCTCACACCATTATGATTCACAGAGGCCAAGTATGAAATGAGTTTCTTTTCTGACAGAACACATCTTGATTGACAGCTCAACAAATGAGAAATCATTTACTGTGAACAGAGTGGCCGCCTGCTTTTGGCAGAGACGGGGCCTGTCTCTGAGGCGAGTTTGTGCCTCTGTGTGTGTGTGTGTGCTCAAATGGCTTTAAAAGTGGATTTAATGTTAGGTTTGAGGCATCAACACCACAATAGCAGGGCTGTCAGCTTAAAAGACAATTTACACAATTTTCTGGTGTAAAAATCTTTACATGGTTGTAAATTTTTTTGTTTGTTTGTTTTACACGTTCACATGGAGGGTCAGAACAATAGAGTGGACTTTAATGCGCTGCACCTTTAAACCCTTTAAAATCAAACATATTCTTTCATTAGCATCTCCAGTGTCTGGGCAAAACATGAATGAGTGCACCGAGTAACATTGCTGAACATCAACCACTGTGTCTACAAGTGACAAGTACAAGATTAAAGGCCAAAAATATAGTTTCACCAAGTCAGTGGACACACTCAGTGATGTCAGTTACACAGCACAACATATCCTTTTGCATCGGTTTGTATATCTTCCTAAAATGCACATAAAATAGTTTGTATGGGGGCAACGTCTAGCTCACCAAGTAGTGTGTGGCCCATATAGGCTGAGGCCCTTGTAGCGGCACAGATTCCATTCTAATATGTGGCCCTTTGTCCCCCCCTCCCACACTTCCTGTCTATCTTAAACTATTCTGCTAACCTTAAGCTAAGGAAAATCCTGTCCCAAAAAATTAGTCTTAAAGAAAAAACAGTTTGTATGTTATCTAAGAAAGTGTGCCCCATGAATAGCGTAGTTACGTAAAGTAAGGTTATGCACTTAATGTAAGTTACTTAGGTTCAGGCAAATAAAGTTCAGGGTTCCCACACATTTTCATGGACAAAATTTCAAAACTTTTCCATGAATTTTCGGGGACCCATAATATTTTTTTGCCCCACTTGTCCGGCTTTTTTAAAACATCAGATTCTCACTGTATTCATTCATAATTGCAGCTAGCTGGCATACAGAGAGGGAGAGACAGACCATGGGGAGAAAATGAAGAAACATCTCTGCTGTGTTTGCAAAAGTCCCACTTCCATTTGTTTTCTGTCAAGAATTTGCAGTATGTTGAAAAAAACTGTAGATTTTGGACAAACTGTATGTGTCACGGGAAGTTAGCATTTTAGCGGCTTGGTTATTGGTGAATGTAAAACAGCTCTGTTTATGCATTTTTATTAGTAAAAAGTTCAAGAGGTTTTAGCTAACATGGCAGCATGCTAGATGTGTAGCATGCAGAGCGCATACACAGTGGATCATATGTTTTTTTAGTAGGGCTGCCCCCTAATAGTCGACCAAACGTTAGTCGACCAGAAGTTGTATTTTGGGCGGGGCAACACAATGGTTTGAGTTGAAGGTGTGAGAAAGAATAGTCTCAGTAACATTGTTAACACTGTGCTACATTACAGAGAAATACAAAACCGTACTAATGAACCTTCATTAATATAGGCCTATATTTTATCTACAAGTGCACGTCACACACTGAGCGAGCCGCCTGTTAATGACGCTGTGGGCTAATGGGCATGTAGCTACTTCCATGTTTCTGATGATACGTCATGTTTGTAGTCGACCAATGAAGATGAGTTTACATATCACCTTGGGTTGGTCCTTCGCCTTCTCAAAATGATCCCACACTTTTGATTTCCTGCCCAACATGTTATTAACTAGCCTGTGGAATAACCGCAGGTACCAGCCCTCTAAGTTAACATGAGATCTGCGTGGAGCGCTGAGGGGATTAATGTTCCTCAAACAAATACAACATATATTTGAGGTTTGACTGGTGCTCTTATTCTGCCATGATTTAATGGAAGCTGACAACAATGTGGGTAGTACATGTGTAACAGGGTCAATTATACAGCAGTAATATGTGTAACAAAGTCAAATGTACATTTGTAATATTAAGTATTATAATTACACAAGATCCCTACGTTCACCTTTGGGTGTACCTGACCTATGAAGGAGTGTCTCCCGCCTTTCCTCTCCCCTTTTGCTGTTGTCCTATGTAGAAGAGGTAAGCGACCTTTCTCTTGTAGTAATTTCCTTGTTTTAGCGCTGTTAAGCCATTTGTAAGTTCATTTTCAGCCTAAATTTAGTGTATAATATGCTAACATATTCCTTTGTCACTTAATTTGTGTAGGGGCTCGAGTTATATGGTCGTATTTGACGGAGGATTTTGTTTTTACCTCTTGCTGACAGGTATGTTTTCTGTGTTTTATTGTGCTGAATTGAATGTAACGTAGCCGCCCTTTTGCTGTTGTACTCCATGGTAGATGGGCTCGAGTTATGAGGTCTTGATTGACGGAGGATTTTGTTTGATGATGTCAGAGTTGTCAGGAATAAACAGAGATCGGCTCCAAAGATACCCACGATCTTGGCCTCTTCATATCAACACAACACAGAAAACACTAGAGTCCACCGGTTACATATGTAAATGAACTGTGTTTAACTTCCCTCCATCTTACCAGCGCACAGATCTCCCTACTCGTCTCTAAGCTCAAATTTTTTGCTGGCTTTGGCTCTGCTGTTTGAACTACAAATTGTACTTCTGCATCTCTGAATGCTCTCCAGCACGGACACAAAGAGTATACAAGTGGATCAAAAAAGAGAGACGCTACTCTTGCCTCTTAAACTCAGACTAAACTCAGGTCAGAGCTGATGAAATACAAACCAAAATTCTGTTACTGGTTTGCCTAATTCTCACCTAAAATGCAGTAAGAAACACATTTTAGTGGACTGTTTGGCTGTAATATGAGAACTGTGATCAGTAAGTGGGTACTGCACTGTTTCCTGTGCTGTAAAAACGGAGGCTAAAAGGTCAAACAGTAAAACGAAGCAGCGCTGATCAAATATAAACCGAGATTCTGTTACTGCATTGCCTATTTCTAACCTAAAATGCAGTCAGAAACATATTTTAGTGGACAGTTTGGCTATAATATGAGAACTGTGAACACGAAGTGGGCACCATACTGTTTCCTGTCTTGTAAAAACAGAGGCTGAAAAGATCAAACGGACAAACTAAGCAGCGCTTATCAAATACAAACCAGGATTCTGTTACTGTGTTGCCTATTTCTCACCTTCGTCACCCACCAGAAGGAGCGTTTATTCATCTGGTGCAGTGCAGTGCATTCTGGTAGTTGCAGGTTTTCTACCTCTTGAGGAAAAGCAAATGCCACTGTCTTTTTTCTCTGTTATCTCTGATCACGTAGCACTAATTTCAAAAGTATTTGCGTCTTTGTACTGCATGAGGAGCCTAGTTTTATAAAATGCCGTCTTTCCAGCAGTGAAATACTTCTTTAAGTTGAATCAACACCTCTCTTAAACAGTTTAACAGTACCTGAACATTCATTCATATGGGAAGGATTGGTGCATTTTTACACTAGACTGCATTAGTTTCAGCTGAATAAATTGACAGTGAATTCCCACTATTCAAAGCTGTACCCTACACTCTCAAATGTTCAGACCTCTGCAACAAATACATTTCTTTCATTACAGACTCTGAACGCCTCATTTGCATGAATGCCATTTAATGTATGCTACAGTTTCTTTAGCTAATAGACTTAAAACCTCAAAGAGCTTCAGGGACCTCTATTAAAAGGGCACTGTTCATCACAACAAAGTGAACTGCTGCATTAACCCAGAGAGTCTCTGCTTTAAAATGAGCTGCAGAATAATCAGGTGAGCACAAGTGAAGCACACCACTACTCTGCCAGTCCTCTGCAAGACAGCGTTTTTCATTTCCACTTTGCCTGTTATGGCTTTTTGCATGGTTAATCTACATACTGTCCACTTTCACGCACATACACACAGACAGCTATGAATACAGATGAAAACACCGACTGTGTGCTACATTTCTTGTTATTAAACTGTGGGTAGGAGTTTGTCCTTTCCTTCACTTAAACATGGTAGTAGTGAAACTAACAGATTTACCACAAACACACACTCACAAACATGTTTGTACCTCTATCTTTGTGAGGACCCTCATTGTCATAATGCATTTCCTGACCTCTTACCCTAACCTTAACCATCTCAACTAAATGCCTAACCCTAACCCTTACCAAAACCTAATCCTAACCTGAACCCTAAAGCCAAGTCCTGACCCTCAAACAGGCCTATGAAAAAGTGAGGACTGACCAAAATGTCCTCACTTTGTTTCTAAGATACAGTTTTTGGTCCTCATTATGTAGCATGTACAAGAACACACACACACACACACGTTTCATATTTTTGCTTTATAAAATGACGTTGACTCCATTATCAAAATTGATGCCCAGTAATTTAATATCAGTTTAATGCCTTTAATTTACTTTTTATTTTTAGTAAATACTGACCATGTGTAAATTAAAGGCCACAGATGAATTTAAAAGGGACCATTTCAGACAATTGACTCTAGCTCAAAGTGTGATGCTGCCATCTAGTGGCTGGAAATGTTTACTGGTGCTTAAAATGTAAATTTTAGACTGTTTTTACTTTGCAGAACATGTAGCCAAAAAAATGGACTCTAGTAACTGGATTAAGAATCTGTTCCCAGCTTTTGTTCATTTAATCATGATGACCATTTTTTCATTGTTTCAAAGCTCTGACGAGAGCTTTGACGAGCAAATCTTAAACCTTTATGAATAAACTCAAGATTTAGTTTTGCTGTCTGTTGTTAGTGCACGGACTGAGCTGGGAAAGAAAGCTTCTATGTGCTCTGCTCCTCTCACATTGAATAACCTTCAAAACGATTGGAAATTGCATGAACTGGTTTCTCTACCTGACTTTAAAGCTCTCATAAGTACGAGGATGAATGAGTCGGTTGGGTGTTGTCATTGTGTGTAGGTGTTCTAATATTTTTTACATGTTACTTTATATCTTCTGTGTTTTATATTGTGTGGTTGTTTGGCTGTAACTTTTTGTGAGCTGCTGTCTTGGCCAGGTCTCCCTTGTAAAAGGGATCGATGATCTCAACAGGACTTACCTGGTTAAATATGGGTTAAATAAAATGAAAATAAAAAAAATAACATTTAAAACAAAGGACAGAAATGTCTTTGCTCATCATCAGGGCATTCAGTCTTGAAGCTGATGTATCTAGGACTGTCTTAAAGCCTTGTTTTGCTCCTGGGAGTTCAGCAAAACTGAGTCAGGCAGTGGTGGAAGAATAATTCAGATCGGGCAGTAGCTCAGTCTATAGGGACTTGCCTTGGAAACCAGAAGGTTGCCGATGCAAGTCCCATCCAGACTAAAATATGGAGCGTGGACTGGTAGCTGGAGAAGTGCCAGTTCACCTCCTGGGCACTGCTGAGGTGCAAGTTACAAACGAACTCTGGTTTGGTTCGTTTGTGGTGATAACGTGTTCTGACCTGGATCTGAACCAACTGCAGTCACATGACACATTGTTTGGGTTAAAAATGAGCATGTTACAGTCCTGGAGGATTATTAATGTGCGCCTCCTCCTGTACTGCCTTAATATGCACATTCAGCACATCCAATGCATCAAAACATTGTTTTCTAGTTGGAGCCGCGCCTTGTTTTCAAACTGTATGGTTTGACTCAAATGAACAATGACAGCAATATAGTCCACGATGAGCAGCGCTAAAATCAACCTGCGTAGTTGTCCCTCCATTGTGACATTAGAAAGTGTCACATTTATCTTGCAAGTGTACTCTTCTTCAACGTTTTGTTTACTTCCTGGATTTTTCCCACATGGAAATTCTGACCAATCAAGAGTAGTTTTGTTGTGCAAGGCAGTTGATCAGGTCGGTTTGTAAATGCTGCCGTGAGAACACAAACCAACTCTAGGCAATTATACAACTTAGTAACAAAATTAGTCCCTGATTCGGATTAAAGCGAGCGGACTCTAGGTCTGAAAGCACCCCCTGTCCGATCTACCCCTCACTCCTCTAGAGCTCCAACCTCTCACCCAAATACAGTCACTTCTGGCACCAAAAAAACAAGATGGCAGCATCTTTTAAATGATTTTTTTTCTTCTTAAACTGTTTAGTAAGGAACCCCATTAAAATACATCTACATTGGTGGTATTTCTAATTCCAATTTATAATCCAAAAGAGAATTAGCATGTGGTATTAAGAGACAGAAAAAGACTGCTGAGTGCATAATTTCATAGTCGCTTCTTACATTAAATTTACAGGAATAATAATGTCTTACATTTGGGTAAGACCCTGTTTAGGGAGCCTGCACTGCTTCTTACACCAAACCAGGCCAGACTGGGTTGGATCCTCCTCCACTGCCGACAAACTTAAAAACATACATGCAAATACTCACCCTCCTCCACCATCCCACTGCAAAACAACTCCAAACAAAATTAATCTTGTATGTTATTTATTACTTTTTTAGATTTACAAGTTATTTTCACATTTCTTTTTAAAAAAGGCTAACAACTCTGTGGTGTTACAGGTATCAATACACAATGAATGCAAACAACTGCATTTGTTGCACAGTTCGGAAACATCTTCAGATGTGTAGCCTATTAAATCACGACCTGCTTCAATAAGCAAAGAGCTTTCCTCACAACTGGTCATGTCCGGGTCCCTAACAAGAACAAACTGCTGTGGTCTAAATTGCAATAAGACAAAAACCTTTAGGATTAATTGCTCTGTCGTTTTGCAATTCCAGCATTAGTAGTTGCGTGTTTGTATCTTTCGTGATCAATGTAGAGGGAAATGACAAGAGTAGAAAACTGCCAATGGTACATGTATGTGTATGTACTGTATACATACACATACATAACGTAGACACACACACGCTCAAACAGAAAGGGAAAATGGCAAACAATCTCAACATCACCCTTCAAAATAAATCATTTAAGACAGAATTCAATCAACTGAGACAGGCTGAAGATGAACAGGGAGGTAGATAGAGACACGGGGGGAAAGACAGAGAGAGAGAGTGAGGGATCTTGGTAATTCCCTCTAGCTTATGATTCTTTAAAAAATGTTCCTTTAATCAAAGAGGATCCAGATAATCTCATTTGTAATCTCAGTTTAAGTGCAGGGCTGGCGAGTGGCTCTGCCCTCTCCTGCCTCTCTGGGTTTTTTAAGCTACGTGCTGTCCTTAAATCGATGTTCAGGGCTCGCTCACTAAGTTCATTGTGTTGTACTTGCTAATTGCTGCCGCCGCAGCACTGGCTGCTGCGGCTTGGAGGAGCAGCTTCTTGTAGATCCACTCCTGTCCTGGTCCGCCCCCCTTGTCCAGCTCCACCCTGAGGATCGCTCTTCGGTAGCTTCTTTGCTGCAGGGACAGAATCAGAGAGGTCTGAGTACAGCAAATTTAAACATTAGTTGAAAATTTTGTCACTGGCGAAAAAAGCCCCTTTCCTACTGCACAAAAAACCCACTGACAGCTGCCTTTTTAATGTAATGGGAAAGGTTACAATTGGCATTCACACCTGGGTCAAATGACTGCATAAGTCACAGGTATTTATCGGCTCTGACTCTGATCAGCATTGATGACAACACAACACCTGGGTGAACGTGCTAATTTTAGCCCTTTTACCGGCAAGATGCAACGAAGCGCAACCACAAAATACTACCCGACTTCACCCAAGCAGCGCTCAAACATCTTTCCAAATTAGTCTGCACCGAGTTTGAAAGACAGACTGCATAAGTAAGAGATATAAAAAAAAGAAGTAACCCTGTAAAATTTTCGCAGGGCTCCGGTTTTGGTACGGTATCTCTGGAATCAAAATTTAGCCTTCAGACATGGTACCTAGACCCTAGCGTTCCCATCGCAAACAGTACTCCAAAATGTGGGCAGGGTTGTTGTCACTCACTGCTCCGTCTAGCACTCACTGTATTTCCTCATTACTGGTGACACAGATGGAAGTCTGCACCTTGTTTATCGTCCACAGAACGAGGCTGCACGCCAACATTTTCAGAACAAAATAAAACAGGCTACAGTGAGAGTCTCTCTCCATGGGATATTTAAAATAGCAGGTTTGTGCATTTAGTCCTTCTCAGGCAAGCTCAGGGGTTTAATATTGCTGGAGCCCACAGGAACAACGCTCCACAATGCTTTTATTGTCTCCAATGAGTATTAGGATATATGCAGGTCACATAATCCAGCTGAAATATTTTTTAACGCTTGAAGATTCACTCATTACTAAAAGTATTTGTCATCCAAAAGAGACTATAAAAGCTTAAGTAATAGTCAAAGTTGTCACAGAGAAATTTTAGGGTGTGCTGGTGGATTTGCATTGACATTACAAGTTAACGTTAACTCAAAAGTTGCAAGCAGTTGGCCCAGTGAATTAGCTGCTGTGAGAGGCAGTAAAACATCCTTTATTTTTATGGTTATAGTTTACTAATGTCAAACTCTCCATGGTATAAACAGAGGTTACAACACCAGCCACAACTCAGCCCTGAGCAGAGTGACCGTCCTCTATTGACCAATCAACAGACTGCAGTGTTCACAGCTCCACCTTTTAGTACCAGATCTGTGTGCTAGGTACCCCAACAGAGGAGGGACCAAAAATGGGGACGGTACAGAACAGTTCCATTGGTACCATCCACAACTGTTCACAGTTGAAATGGAAAAAAACTGAAATGAACTGTACTGCTCAGTGAAAACAGGACTTAATTTGGCGGAAGAAAGGGGTGTGTGAAGTCCAGTAGATGTCATGGGAAAAATAATTAGTCATGTGATGTCTATCGCAGTGTTGAGGTCATTAGTGACATCACCACAATTTTTTTACCCCGTATACTGGAGAGATTTCCTGGTAGCGACAGGCTTAATCAGCATTGCATGTACTCGTCTAGCAAGACTGATGTACTTACCAATAGCCATGAAAATCTCATTGACGTTCATGGCAGTCTTGGCTGAGGTCTCCATGAAGAGTAGACTGTTGTCATCAGCATATGTTTGTGCCTCCTGAGAATTTAATAATTCAGACATTAAGGATAATATCAGACATTAACTGCATTGATATGATATGATTCAAGATCAGGTTTTAAATATCTGAAATCAATCTTCGTACCTGCATGTCTACAGCTCTCTTGTTTGCGATGTCTGCCTTGTTCCCAGCCAGAGCGATCACTATGTTGGGGCTGGCTTGTCTCTGCAGCTCCTTCACCCAGTTCTTCGCTCGTGCAAACGTATCCTGATCAAGCAACAAACTTTATTAATATTTCACTCATCTAGTTTATTTACACATAAACTATATTTAAAGCTACAGTTTTACAAAAATAACTTTTTGTTATATGTGCTAAAACTGTCACTATATCCTGACAGTCGTACCAGAGGTAGCGCTAACCAATATTTTCTGTCATTGACTGATTTTTCTTTACATCAATGATGGAAAAAAAAGAAGGCCGTCTGTCATTTTGACAGAATATAACACTGAGGGCGCTCTGCCATAACTTTAAGTTATTCACTCCCATGTCCATGTACTCCTGTTAGGATTTAGTGACAGTTTTTTTTTTACCAACTACAGCTTTAACCTAGGTGGAACATTGCCACTTACAGTGTGTACACTTCTCTTTGACGTCAAAACACCCACAAGTCTGAACGCCTACAGGTCTAATTTTAGACTGAAATGACCTAAAATTGGAGTGTCTCGTGTCTTGCAGTATTTCTCTACTCTGTAAAACTGCCCCCACACAAACCCAACACACCTCTATAAGATATTCTAAAGATCACAATTACCTCTGATTATCAACATAGTTTTACTTAAAACTGAGGTATTTAACTGTTTGGTTTTTTAACTGTCAGCTCTGATAGCCACTTAAAATAACAAAAGCAAGAGTTCATCATGTTGCTACTGACTGGTAAGACTCTGTCCCCAGTTGTTGCCCTGCAGGTGAAACCTACTGTGTTGGTAATGTCGTAGACCACGATGGCCGCCTGGGCGCCTCTGTAGTACATCGGAGCCAGGCTGTGGTAGCGCTCCTGACCTGCCGTGTCCCAGATCTCAAACTTCACAGTGGTGTCGTCCAGACAGACAGTCTGAGTGAGGAAGGCGGCTGAGGAGAGCAGGACAAACACAGATCAGTGGGATGATAATGTTTCAGGACCATTAACCTGTCGATCCTACTGGTAGATCCTGTTGGTGTCAGCAGCAAGTGAATGCTTAAAGGCTCCCACACACTTGTACCGCCAAAAAGTGCGGATTTTGACTCATTAAATGAAACAAATCACTTGTTTTGTGCATTTGAGTTAATATTTTACCTTGGGAACAGTATGTGCCACAATGTAATCTCAACCTAAAGGTCCAAATGTGGTTTAAAGCTCTGAAAAAGCTAGTAAGAGGACCTTTAAGTTGAGATTACTTTTTCACATGTATCACTTGGTAAAATATTTGATGCATTTGTTGATGAAAAGTCATATCAAGAGTACAACTAGAGATTTTTTACATTACCTTTTTAAGTATTATAGTCTGTAAAAGGTAGGTTATCAAAGCGTAGACACTTTAAGTACTAGTGGAATGTCATAGTTGTTAACTAGAAGATAAGTTTTAAAAACTGGCATTGGCTGTCTTGTCAAATCTTTAATCTTCACTTTTGCTTTTGTTGAATAGTTCCTGATTTGAATCTCAATTCTGCTAAATTTCAACAGTTATATTTAGCAACCCCGACTCCTAGAAATTACGTTTATATGCTACTATACTGCTCTCTTAATAACATTTTTGTGGCAATGTTCTGTTACCTGGATTATGTTCAGAGACAATGCTTCTTTCAGGTAACGAAAAACTACATTAATGCTTCAAGGCTTCGCAAGGAGGTAAAGAAGGGAGCAAGGGAGATTGGGGGCTGCACAAAGTGCAGAACCTTGACATGGGAACTTCGGGTTCACGTCCAGACTCCTGTCTTAAGTTAAGGCAACAAAACTTTGACTAAAATTGGTTAAGGTTAGGGACAGATAAAGGGAGAAGTAATGGAAAAAATAATGCTGTTGTCACTAAAAGTGAACGCTCTATTGCAACTAGGGCTGCTCCAACTAAGAATATTCCTAGTCGACCAATAGTCGTCATTTAGAGCCATGTTTACGATATTAATTTAATTATTAAATGATATATTTTGGGCGGGGCAACACAATGGTTTGAGTTGAAGGTGTGAGAAAGAATAGTATCTGTAACATTGTTAACACTGTGCTACATTACAGAGAAATACAAAACCGTACTAATGAACCTTCATTAATATAGGCCTATATTTTATCTACAAGTGCACGTCACACACTGAGCGAGCCGCCTGTTAATGACGCTGTGGGCTAATGGGCATGTAGCTACTTCCATGTTTCACATGATACGTCATGTTTGTAGTCGACCAATGACGATGAGTTTACATAACACCTTGGGTTGGTCCTTCACCTTCTCAAAATGATCCCACACTGCTGAGCATGGACACTTCCTGTGTCTGTCGTTTCAAATTAAATTCCAACATGGTCCAGTCATATAGGCTTTGATTTATGCTGACAAGGCGCAGCTCCTAATAGAGTTTCGTGTTTGTTTGTATTTTTTTCTGCGACTAAGCAACCAATGAAATCTTGCCTGACTAATGACCTTTCTGGTCGATTAACGTTTGGTCGACTATTAGGGGGCAGCCCTAATTGCAAGATTGCTTTCTTTGGCAGAAAACAACTAAAAAATATGGTGAAAATTTTACTGATACTTTCAGTATCAACATTTTTTTGACTTGCTGGGTACGTTAATTAGCAACATTTCCCCATTATTTATTAGAAAACCACATTCTGGCATTGTGTTTTACCTCAAAACAAAGTTGCTGTTTGAAATTAGTTATATATAAACATAAATTTTAGGAGACAGGGATATATTTAGGTAGAATTCTTGAACAGCTGCTTGTGTTAAATTTTGAGAACTTTGGCTTATTTCTGTAAATTAAAGTGTATCTGTAATACGTTAACCTTTTTTAGGTATTGCATTGGCACTATAATTGATTCATTTAAAAAAAATATTCACCACTTACATAAAAACAACAACACAGTCTACCTCTCAATCCACTCCTCTAAAACTCTACAAACATATGTCTCTTACCTCCGATGGTGCTCTCCTGGAACTCATGAAACTGGCCTTTGACAAAGCGCAGCACTAAGCTGGACTTGCCCACCGCCGACTCCCCCAGCAGCACCAGTTTGAATTGGCAGATTTTGTTTGCTGCTGCGGCACCATTTGGCCTGGTCGATCCTCCACCGCGCCCAGCCATTGACAGACACAGAGGCTGTTATGGATGAGATGTGCTGAAACCACAAGTTAACGAGGTGTAAAGACAGAAGCTGAGTCTGGACGCAGAGGCACTGATGGTGAGCAAGGTCAGAAGCCAAAATCCCGGTGGGAAGAACCGGATCGGGTGGGCAGCAGTGGAGTGACCAGGTCTACCTTAAAAAATAAAAGCATAGAGACATAAATAAATAAATCAGTGGATCTACTTATGAGAGCATCTACAGGGAACAAATTCCAGAACGAAACAAATTTAGGTATTATTTTCTCGACGACCAGATTAATTGTTTGATTTATAAAATGTCAGAATATGGTACAAAATTGTCAATTGGTGTTTCTGAAAGCCCAAAATGACATCCCCAAATGTCTCGTTTTGTCCACAACTCAAAGGTATGTAGTTTACTGTCATAGAGGAGTATAGAAAACAAAAAAATATTTATACCTAAGAAGCTGAATTAAGGGAATTTTGACATTAAAAAAAAAAAAGACTCTGATTAATCAATTAGAAAAGTAGCTGTTGATCAGTTAAATAGCTGACTGACAATAATCTATCAGTTGATGCAGCTCCATTTTGTACTGACGGTCAGTAAAAAAAAAAAAAAGTCTGAAAGTGTCACTTTTGGGTCTGGAAAATCATACAGAGCATAGTTTACTATTTTCTGACATGTTATTTCACAACATAATCCGCACAGTAATTGATAACCGATGATAAAACCCACCCATAATGATATAAAATCGGTGTCTGTCCCACTACCACCTAAATTATTTAAAATGTTGTACAGAAAAACCTAATAAAAATTAACACCTCTTCTGTGAAAGAACAACAAAACAAGAGAATTAAATGTGGACTTTTAAATGTCAGGTCTCTGTCATCTAAAGCAGTCTTTTAATTTATTAATTGATATCAGATAATCATACTAATTTATTCTGTCAAACTGAAACCTGGTTGTGTCATGATAAATATGTTAGTCTAAATGAATCCACATTCAGTCTGGTAGGCAGTCACCATCTCCACATTTTAAAGTAGACTTAGGACTTTCCTTTTTGATCAATCTTATAATTAGGGCTGGCTCAGGCTTGTCTGGACCAGCCCCTAGTTTGGCTGATATAGGCCTAAGATACACTGAAACCCTTCTCTCCCCCTCTCTCAGATGCTGAAAGTTGCTTCTTCTCCATTTGCTAAAATTCATGTCCTATTACTGCATATCGCTAACTCCGCTAACTGTCTCCCAGGTTCCCTCGAACTGCGGGTCCTGGTTACACTGCTGTCATGGTCTTGCCTGATGCCTCCTACTACTGCTGTTGTTATTGTCATACATCTACTATTACTGTACACATATGGTTATTGCTGTCACATACAGACATTGTAATACACTAATATTTACTTCTAACATATATGCTACCAAAATATTATTATTATTATTATGTTGTTGTTGCTAAAATCAATGTTATCGTAGCTACTGTCATTACTGTTTGTCCTGCATCTCTCTCTGACTCTGTCTCACTTTCTCTCAAATGATTTTGTCATATGGATTACTGTAAATTTGTGATGTTGGTCTGTTCTGTACGACATCTATCACACGTCTGTCCGTCCTGGAAGAGGGATCCCTCCTCAGTTGCTCTTCCTGAGGTTCCTACCATTTTTTTTTCCCCTTTAAAAGGGTTTTTTGGGGGGGAATTTCTCCTTATCCGCTGTGAGGGTCCCAGCACAGAGAGATGCCGTGTGAGGCAAATTGTGATTTGTGATAATGGGCTTTATAAATAAAACTGAATTGAACTTAAATATTATCTACAGCCCCTTTCATTTTCATTTCATTACTGAAATTTAAATCTCACTTTTCATGACAGCTGTCATCAGTCACATATCATAATACCTAACCCTACTAGCAGTAGTGGATGAAGTACTTACTTAAGATGTTTTTCTAAAGTAAAAGCAGCAGTAGCACAGTGTAAAAATACTCACACGTAAAAGTCTTGAATCATAATTTATTAGATTTAAGCCAGAATTTATTGGCTGGTTATATTTTGCTTTGTTAATCCTCAAAGTAGCTAAAGCTTTCACATGAATGTGGTGGGATTTTCCTCTAAAAATGAGTGCAGTCTAAGTGTAAAGTAGCGGAAAATAGAAATACTCAAGTAAAGTACTTCAAATGTGTACTTAGGTACAGTAACGTTACTTGAGTAAAAGTACTTTTCACCACTGTTTATTAGTAAAAATGTTTTAAAACGTCATAGCCAAGAGTAACATGACCAAGTCCTCACACAACACTGACTGTGCACAGATAAAAATGGGAGGAATAGTTTATAAAAGGTCTGTTACTTAAAAAGGGTTAAAAGTTTATCATAGCTGATTGGAAACAGTTTTTAATATATTACATCGACATCTTTGTACCGTCAACATGACAGTCTAACGGAACGAGTCTATAAAAGATATATTAATTTGAATTTAAAGCGCGACATTAACAACCTCCAAACGGACTGATTACATCACAACACCTGCCGATGTTAACTTTGACCGAATAACCAGATAAAAACAAAACAAGCTGTGAGTTAGCTGCGAGGCTAAAGCTCGCTAGCAATGCTAACCTCGGCTAACAAGCAAAACCACGTAAAGGAAACGAGAAACACGTTGGTGTTCTTACCAACAACGACAAACAATATCCACTCCGCCCTGTGAGCAGTACGTTATAACCGTGTTGGTCCTTTTTACCAGCGTTTTCTCCTAAAACACTTTCAGGTTCAGTAAAACAGACGCTTCCGCCTTGTGTAACCAAAATACTTCCTGGATTCGTTCATCATGTGATGCAAGGTGACAACCAATCAAATGGCCGGATAGTGGGACGTCAGAGGCTGAGCCAAGAAGCCAACTCACTGGGCTCGCCTGGAAAGTGGATGAGATCAGGCGGCTGTAGCAGAAGGTCGGACAGTTTCCCGACAGTTTCCAGCAGCCTTCAGTCCGTAGAGGAAGTCACAGGAACACCCACATCCTGACAGATCTGATGCCAGTTTATTAAAATGTTATCAGATCCACATATCAGTTTGTTCCCAGTCTCCACTTGGTTATGACAGAGTAACCTATTAAATGCTTTGTAGGAGATCTGTAATTTATGTTCACAGTTAAACCTCCATCTTACATGAATTCTCATGTAGGCCTAAATCAGCATCACTCACCAGCCACTTTATTAGGTACACCTTGCTAGTACCACATTAGACCCATTTGCCTCCAGACCTACCCTAATTCTTGGTGTCATAGATTCAACAAGGTGCTGGAAACATTCCTCAGAGATTTTGGTCCATATTGACATGATAGCATCACACAGTAACTGTAGATTTGTACAGTGAACTCATTGTCATGTTCAAGAACCAAGTTTGAGATGATTTGAGCTTTGTGACAATGAAAGGCCGACAGAGACGAGTGCAGGTCATTCCTTCAGCTGCTCTCCAGTGGTCACAGTAGGGAACTGCAAAACAGCATCAGTCAGCCTCTTGAAAAGTTTGGTCACTGCCCCATAAATACTTTGCAACTAATACATTTAGAGAGGTTTTTCCCTGAAGTTTAAGGATGATATACAATTAAACTGTTGTTTTTGCCCAGCTCATCCAGTCGGCGATGGAGTTTCTGGGAAGTACTGTGAAGTTTGACTGATTCAAAACACACATTAAACATTTATTATTAAAGACATTTTCAAACACAAGTACACATATCAGCTTCTCTACAACATTCACAGACAAAATACTTGTCTTTTTCTGGACACATTTTCCCCACAAATAAAACATGCTAACATTATTAGCAAAAACCTATGGCATTTTACATTGTATACCTTAGCCTAGCAGCTAGTAGACGTTTTCCCTACTCATATGAAGCCAGGAACAACAGCAACATTTAACAAAGGTAATGTTACAAAATCAGGTTCACTTTCAACTCACTAGTTTCACTGACAAATTGACTATCATATTAGACATGTTTTCCCCACAAATACAACATGCTAACATTATTAGCATAAGCCCATGATATTTTACATTGCATAAATTAGCCTAGCGACTGGCAGAGTTTTTCTCTAGTCATATAAAGCCAGGATAAATCACACACAGGGTTTAAAATGCAGGTCTGTGGTCAGTTTCCACCCATTTAGCAGCACTGTATTTCTCTGAGTATCAGTAAGAGCCAATAGGTATAAAAACTAAACATAGTCAATGATAATGATAAAATGATAACTAATGTCCTCAAACAAGATGATAGTAAAGTCCCAATGTCTTCATACGAGTGCCTCCAAATTAACAGTGTCTTAGCTCATTACTGTTGCTAAAACTGGTCAACTTTGTTGCCATATCAAACTACAAATTTTATTAATCATAAATAAACAAGTTTTAACCATAAAATGTGATCAGGTTTTGGAGCTTGTCCATTTTTGTGCCGTGATCAGCTGCAGACTGACTTGGCAGAGATGGCTGCCATCTTGTTTTTACATGGATTAGTGTATTATGCTCTTCCTACCACTAGATGGCACAACAGGTCTAAGTTAAACAAAAACATAAACGCAACACTTTTGTTTTTGCTCCCATTTTTCATGAGCTGAACTCAAAGATCTAAAACTTTTTTTTTATATACACAAAAGACCATTTCTCTCAAATATTGTTCACAAATCTGTCTAAATCTGTGTTAGTGAGCATTTCTCCTTTGCCGAGATAATCCATCCCACCTCACAGGCGTGGCATATCAAGATGCTGATTAGGCAGCATGAATATTGCACATGTGTGCCTTAGGCTGGCCACAATAAAAGGCCACTCTGAAATGTGCAGTTTTGCTTTACTGGGGGGGTTTGGGGGGGGTCAGAAAACCAGTCAGTATCTGGTGTGACCACCATTTTCCTCACGCAGTGCAATACATCTCCTTCGCATAGAGTTGATCGGGTTTTTGATTGTGGCCTGTGGAATGTTGGTCCACTCCTCTTCAATGGCTGTGTGAAGTTGCTGGATATTGGCAGGAACTGGAACACGCTGTCGTATACGCCAATCCAGAGCATCCCAAACATGCTCAATGGGTGATATGTCCGGTGAGTATGCTGGCCATGCAAGAACTGGGATGTTTTCAGTTTCCAGGAATTGTGTACAGATCCTTGCAACATGGGGCCGTGCATTATCATGCTGCAACATGAGGTGATGGTCGTGGATGAATGGCACAACAATGGGCCTCAGGATCTCGTCACGGTATCTTTGTACCTCTGTACATTCAAAATGCCATCAATAAAATGCACTTGTGTTCGTTGTCCATAACATACGCCTGCCCATACCATAACCCCACCGCCACCATGGGCCACTCGATCCACAACGTTGACATCAGCAAACCGCTCACCCACACGACGCCACACACGATGTCTGCCATCTGCCCTGAACGGTGAAAACCGGGATTCATCCGTGAAGAGAACACCTCTCCAACATACCAGACGCCATCGAATGTGAGCATTTGCCCACTCAAATCGGTTACAACAACGAACTGCAGGCAGGTCGAGACCCTGATGAGGACGACGAGCATGCAGATGAGCTTCCCTGAGACGGTTTCTGACAGTTTGTGCAGAAATTCTTTGGTTATGCAAACCGATTGTTGCAGCAGCTGTCTGGGTGGCTGGTCTCAGACGATCTTGGAGGTGAACATGTTGGATGTGGAGGTCCTGGGCTGGTGTGGTTACATGTGGTCTGTGGTTGTGAGGCTGGTTGGATGTACTGCCAAATTGTCTGAAACGCCTTTGGAGACGGCTTATGGTAGTGAAATGAACATTCAATTCACGGGCAACAGCTCTGGTGGACATTCCTGCAGTCAGCATGCCAATTGCATGCTCCCTCAAAACTTGTGACATCTGTGGCATTGTGCTGTGTAATAAAACTGCACATTTCAGAGTGGCCTTTTATTGTGGCCAGCCTAAGGCACACCTGTGCAATATT
Organism: Cephalopholis sonnerati; assembly: GCA_019142605.1. Lineage (NCBI taxonomy): Eukaryota > Metazoa > Chordata > Actinopteri > Perciformes > Serranidae > Cephalopholis > Cephalopholis sonnerati. The sequence continues at coordinate 245,379 of JAGQAX010000128.1, forward strand.
CATGCTGTCTAATCAGCATCTTGATATGCCACACCTGTGAGGTGGGATGGATTATCTCGGCAAAGGAGAAGTGCTCACTAACACAGATTTAGACAGATTTGTGAACAACATTTGAGAGAAATGGTCTTTTGTGTATATAAAAAAAAAGTTTTAGATCTTTGAGTTCAGCTCATGAAAAATGGGAGCAAAAACAAAAGTGTTGCGTTTATATTTTGTTCAGTGTAGAATGAAGTATAAGGTGCTGCCTTCACCATCATTTGTATCACCTGCTCGACCACTCACTTCATGCACACACTGCCTCTTATAACTCTACCCCAACTGCAGATATAGCAGAACTCTAATTCAGCACAGTAACATACATCAACATGTTTATAATACAGATATACAGTCCTCATTCATGTTTAGTTCATTAAGAGAATTTCAGTATAACCAGTAGATTTTAAGTCCATGGCAATGTCAATTCCTCAAGTCAGTTTTATTTATTTTGCCCGTAGTGACTAGCCGTGTACTTTAGCCGCTACTGGTTGCTAATTGGCTAAATTGGACTCGGTAGCTCCCCCTAGAAAATTTCAACAAAGCAGTCCTTACCCTATGTTTCACCAAGAGGTATGAAAATTTGTATGCTTGTGTAACATCCCAAGCTGCACAAAAAAGCCTCCTGGAGCCATGCTCTAAACCAGACAGGAAGTCAGCCATTTTGAATTTACTCTGCCACTTTTGTTCACTTTTTGGCCATTTCCAGGGGCCTTCTTTAACCATCTCCTCCGACAGATTTAATCCGATTGACTTCAAAGTTGGTGGGTCCCATCCACAGACCTTGGACATCAAAAGTTGCATATTAAAGCTTGAGTTTTCATCGAACCCTGTGACTGCGGCAAGGTGTCAAATGTCAATGTTTCGCCACCACACAGGAAGTGGGTTGTAATCTGCCCCAAACTCCACATGCTTTATAAGGCTCCAGGCCTGAAGCCATCAACATGCAAATTAGGTGTCATGGTGATTGCACCACCTTCTGGTAACAGGAAGTACATGTTTTCAGACATTTAAGTTTTGGTTTACATGAAATTTACATGATGGGGTCTACAATTGATGTACAGCAATATGACTGTGTGTTCTCCAGCGCCACATAGTGGAAACAGGAAGTGCTATTTACTGTAACACAGGTCACACTCTATGAAAGATATACCATCTCACTCCTGCATGCAGTGTCTGACTTTCACAGAAATGATGTGTCATGTCAGCCGGCGTCCTGCCATCACCTCACATTGCACGAAGGTGCGAGGGACCGATCATCGCTGTTTGCAGCTTTAATTAATTTATTGTGTCCATAATGTCCATATAACTTCCAATTTGTTTCAACGCAAACTTCCAATAAATACAGCCATATAAATTTTAATCCGAACACACCTGAAAACTGCTTCCTAACATCAGCAACACCTGTGCTCACTGGGATGGACTTAAATACCATGGCCCGCCTCAGCCAATGAGTGGTGTGGCAGAATAATACATTTCACCCAAATCAAACATCTGGCTCCAACACAACCCTATACCACAAATCACACTTTGCCTCTGTCACCCTCTGTCCTTAGATCTATGGTGTTGCTGTGTTCCCTCCTCCCAAAACTAACATAACAAAAGATGATAAAGGTGTCCTTTGTCCTGCATGAACAGGTCTGTGTTTTCCCAGAGTAAAGGTTTTATGTTCACTGTATTAATTTTGAGTAATAAGACACCAACATTTAGATTCATGTCATTTTGGAAAAAAGAAAACAGAAAGAGTGAATGAGAAACACACTCCATTTGACACTGGTGACTGACTGAGCAGCCTGCAGTCATACGCATCGTAGCAACTCCTGATGTAGCTGTAATCTGTGACGAAAAGACAGGATCGATTATCAGACAACAAGTTTCCAAAGAAAGGAATGACTCTGAACTGATCCATGTAATGTGTTTTCTCTTTTTGTTTTTTAGCTGAAGGAAGTGAAGGAGCTGAAGGATTGGCCCCTGTTTAACGTAATGAAACAAAATGTAGGCACAGACTTGATTTGAACCAGAGCAGGGCTGTATGCGTTCTGAACATTGAGTACGACCTCCACAGTAACACCTCAAGGCTTCACCTGGACAAAGAAAAGAAACATCATTTTCAAAAGTAACTAGTGCTGGGCGATATGTAGAAAATACAACATCACAATATTTTTGACAAAACACATCAATATCTATATTGAGACAATGTTGTAGGACTGTTGGTGCGTTAACAAAATATTAACAAAATAAGACTTTAAATAATCATCAGTAATATCATGACTAAATGGGTAAAGGTGAATAATAAAACAGCTAAAACAAAACAATGCTAAGAGAAGAGAAATCCCACCTGGTGTATTGTCCCACTGGAGTTACAATTCCTCAGATGTGTTCTGCAGGTCCCCAGCTTCATTTTTATTGGGACTTGTTACGCAATCGATGTAAATAGTGTAACATTAACTCTGTCATCTGGGTTTTTCTCACACTCAGAGCGACATATCAAGGCCAGATGCAGCTGCTGCAAAACCCACCATGACCCCACTGATTCACCAGGAGAAAATAATTTAAAAAAAAATCAGATTTGTAAAATAAATTAATAAATAGCTCACTGACTGATGTAGCATTCCTTAGAAATGCATAATACTAAACTATAGAGGTGTTATCGGCACAACCTGCAGTTCAAATACCGTAACTCCTTGAGAACACAAACTGCCTTGAGTGAACAGCAAGTTTTTTAATACAATAACTTACACTAGACACTATAAAATCCAAATTAATCACTCATACAGGTGTTTAAATTATTGTGGCAGGTCCCAATTTTATTTTGACTAGACAAGTCTCCCTTATGGAGCTGTCTAAGTGAGGCAAAAAAGGATGATAAAGGTGTCATTTGTCCTGCCTTAACAGGTCTGCTTTTTTTCTCAGAATAAAGATTTTATGTTCACTGTATAAACTGTGAGTAATAAGACACCAACATTTACACTCATGTAGTCTTAGAATAATTGAAAAAGTGAACAAACAGTTGCATCTGATTGATCTTTATTATGACAAAGCAAAGTAAACAACACATGAGAGCAGATTATTATGATTACAGAAAGATGTGTTGCCTGATTTCTCTTTTAATTTTGCATGGTTCATTTATCAGTTGCACAGATCGGTCGTGCAGCAGCTGACAGATATTAGTTGTGATTCACCAGGCAGCTTGCAGTTATTTGCATTGTAGCAGCTCTGGATGTGGCCGTAACCTGTGAAATAATGGATAAAGACAAGCTTTTAAATACAGTTGTGACTCTGAATAAATCCATGTAATGTATGTTTTCTCTCCTTGTTTTTCAGCTGAACAGTACACAGAAGGAACAACCTGTACTTACCTTGCTTAAAGATGATGTAGGCACAGACTTGATTTGAACCGTGGCAGGTCTGTATACGGTCTGAACATTGAGTACGACCTCCACAGTAACACCTCAAGGCTTCACCTGGACAAAGAAAAGAAAAGAAAAAATATCTTGAAATGTAACTAGTGCTGGGCGATATGTAGAAAATACGATATCACAATATTTTTGACCAAAAACTGAGAGATGATATTGAGACGATATTCTGGGGTTGACTACTGGTGCTTAAACAAACATTTACATGATTGAACGTTTGCTAATTATCATCAGTAATGTGGATATAATGACTGAATGGGTAAAAGCGAATAATAAAACAGCAAGAACAGTTTGGTGAGTTCAGAAAATTAAACCGCTTTACTGTAATGCTAAAAGAAGAGGAAAATACAACAACATAATATTGAGGTTTGATGTGTTTCCTGTACATGAACTCACCCTGGCTGACAAGCAGCACCACCACAAGAGCAAGAATCACAGTCTTCATGTTCTCACGTATCTGTTCACTGATCTCTGTGTGAATAAAGCAAACACCGAAAATGTCAGAAATCCAGTGGTGGGCCGTCAGGGCCTGCAAGGCCTTCTCTGCTGGCCTAAAAAAATATCTGAATCACAGACTGATGTTAATTATATTTTGTTCATGAATACTTATTAAATAATTCCAAATGGTCTGTCCGCTTCCTTTCATAGCTTTTCCGATGGTTGTACTGCTTCCAGACATGTATTTTCATATTAAAGCATTTAACCAATCACATTTCAGCCATCATTTGTTGCCAGGCAGGGTCAAAGTCAAAGAAATCTGCCTGGAGGCCTTCACAATCCGTTCTGCAGGCCATCTAACACAAAATAAATGTCGATGAAACTTTTGCTTCAACCAATCAAATTTTAAGTTGGTGCCACCAGGCCCTTCTAGCGGGCGTACGGCAACGTCACCGTATTCAGACCCTTTGATTGGATAGTCAGAGACTGTACCAGCCAAAGCTAGCAAACTGCATCTGTAGCGAGCTGCGCGAATCAAAATATTGTTTTGTTGGTGTAATAGCTATTTTGTCAGCCCAAATGGCTGAAGGAGGAGAAGAAATAGATTTGGTGGCAGATTTACTGTCAAGGCCATCTTCAAGACGGACTTCTGAAGAAAAGCTGGACATTGTTAGGAAAGGTCGGACAACTCCGAAGCTAGCTAGCCTGTCACAACCAGGAAGAGGATTTGTCCGCCACTTTCAGGTTACCAACTACGAGCGGTACCCCTGGCTCACGGTCCGAGGAACACTGCAAATTGTATTGCTGGGAGTGCTTGTTATTTGCCACTGATCGACATTGTGTTTGGAGCCACACTGGGTTTGGAAATTTGACTTGCCTAACCAAGGCAGCAGCGAAACACCAAAGCACTGCCGGACGCTTACAAGCAACGGTGCTGTCCAAAACTTTTGGGGAAACCAGAGTTGATCTACAGCTGAACGAGCAAGTGCGCAGGGAAACGGCGCTCCATAACGAAAAGGTGAAGAAAAACAGGGAAATCTTAAAAAGACTGATAGACTGTCATTTTTTTGGGCAAGCAGGAACTTTCATTTCGGGGACACGATGAAAGCGCTTGATCCAACAACAGAGGAAACTATGTGGAGCTTGTCGGTGAAGGTTCTCAGTCATCCAGGTCATGGTAACGACTAACCACGAAAAACTGATGTTTCTCACCCTCCCCGACCCCCAGAAGCTTCGGGAATACAAGAAAAGGCTCGACATTCAGCATTAGCTTCGGTGGCGATAGAAAAGGACTTCTTGATGAAACTGAAGTGCACGGATAATCTGTACGACAGAGTAATTGAACTGTTTTTGAGGAAAGAGAGGAGGATGGATTTTGTCTACAAATCTTCCTAAATAATACTGCAAGTTTATGAGGTTATTATTGATGTTTTCTATGTGTGTCGTGGCTGTAGCTGCAGTAGAAGGAGACTTGTTCACCCCTGGTTTGTTTATTCAGTAAAGGCATTTAGTGTGGAGTTATCTATCTGCGACGCAACGGCTCTTTATACTGTATTTCTGCATTATAAGATGGTTTTTATAACCATAAAATAGTTATATCTTGTGCTTTTTTCTTTTAGTCAGACAAGGGTATTTTAGCGGCAATCTACCTACAAAAAATGCCACTTGAGGGATTTTGAAGACATTTCCAACTCGTAATGGGGTGTAAAAACGAGGTCCGCCATGAATGTGACAAACGACTTAAAATGAGCTCATCCACAAAAAAGACAAAAATACTATAGCACACATTCAGGCAGTCACACACAGACACGGTTGAAAAACTGCGTGGCTTCCCCTGGCTCAAATCCCTGCAACTGATCACCTGTGTCTCCCTTATCTAACCTCTGCCTGGCTGATTGCTACCTATACCCACAGGTGTGCAGGTAACCCTAGCAACCAAGTGCCTCACCAAAGATACACCCACACACACACACACATACATACAACATACACACGCAGCATAAATCTAAATTGGCTACAACAGGTATTTTAATTCATACCTGATATGTTTCGACGAAGCCTTCCGTCTTCTTCAGAGGTGTCTCCTGATGTTAGTGTGATGTGTCCTTAATATCAGCTGATCTTACGGAGGCGTGATCGCCCTGTCAGGTTTGACAGGTCGCCCCCGCCTCCCTCCTCCAGGACGGCGCTCCAGGTGTGTGAGTAATAAGACACCAACATTTAGATTCATGTAGTCTTTGAATAATTGAAAAAGTGAACAAACAGTTGCATCTGATTGATCTTTATTATGACAAAGCAAAAGTAAACAACACATGAGAGCAGATTATTATGATTACAGAAAGATGTGTTGCCTGAGTTGTCTCCCTAATTTTGCAGGATCATTCATCAGTTGCACAGATCAGTCGTGCAGCACACGCCAAACGCATCTGACGACTGAACGAGGCGCCTGCACTCATCCCGATCTAAGCACCTCTGGAAGTAGCTGTAATCTGTGAAAAAAAGACAGGACGGATTATTAGACATCTTCTACAAGTTCTCCAAGACATAAGAACTCTAAACCGATGCATGTAACGTATGTTTTCTATGCAGATCTCTGTACTGTCTGAACATTGCGACTGACCTCCACAGTAACACCTCAAGGCTTCACCTGGACAAAGAAAAGAAAAATCATCTTCCATCAGTGTTTACAAACTAGTGCTGGGCCATGAGGAAAAAAATGTGTGACCAAATACCTTGACATGGATAATGCGTCAACATTGTGGATTGACTGCTGGTGCTCTCACAATATTTGCACAATTAAACATTTGCTAATAATCATGAGTAATGTAGATATAATGACTAAGCGGGGAAAGGTGAATAATAGAACAGCTAGACCAGTTTGATGAGTTTAGAAAATGACATCACTTTACTGTGACGCAGCCTTTAAAACCACCTTTAGCTCTAACATCTGCTCACAACTGGAAACACAACATTAATGTGATTAATGTGATTGCATTAAAATGCAAACGTATAAATCAAATTTGGAAAATAAATGAATAAATAGATAACTGACTAATGTAGCAATCAGTAGTAAAGCATAACACTAAAGTCTAGAAGTGTTAACAGCACAACCTGTCGTTCAAAAACCATAACTTTTAGAAAACACAAGGTTTTTAATAAATTATCTTACACTAGACACTGTAAAATCCAAATTATTAAAGCCTCTGGACCCATACAGGTGTTTACAGGCGTTTAAATGATTGTGGCAGGTCCTTAATTTGATTCTGATTAGACGACTAGGTAGTATGTCAAACTGCCTTTATCTCTCCCATGATTCCTCAAGTCTTGCCTGTGATACCTCCAAAACATAACTTAAAACATATGACATAAAAAAAGACAATAAAGGTGTCATTTGTCCCGCATTAACAGGTCTGTGTTTTCCCAGAGTGAAGGTTTTATGTTCACTGTATTAACTGTGAGTAATAAGACACCAACATTTAGATTCATGTGGTTTTGGGAAGTCATTAGAAAAAAATGGAAAAAGTGAACAAACAGTTGCATCTGATTGATCTTTATTATGACAAAGCAAAGTGAACAACACATGAGAGCAGATTATTATGATTACTGAAGGATAAGTTGTGTGATTTCTCTTTTAATTTTGCAGGATCATTTATCAGTTGCACAGGTCAGTCATGCAGCAAAGGCCGAATGAATCTGGAGACTGAATGAGCAGGCTGCACTCATACGCATTTTTGGCCAAATACTTCATTATCCATGTTAAGACAATATTGCTGGATTGACTGCTGGTGCTCTCACAATATTTGCACAATTAAACATTTGCTAATAATCATGAGTAATGTAGATATAATGACTAAGCGGGGAAAGGTGAATAATAGAACAGCTAGACCAGTTTGATGAGTTCAGAAAATTACATCACTTTACTGTGACGCAGTCTTTAAAACCACCTTTAGCTCTAACATCTGCTCATAACAGACACACTGGAAACATAATATACATTTACAGGTATTATCAATGAACTGCAGAGTCTTGAGGTTCGCTTGTTTGTAGTGTTTCCTGTACATGAACTCACCCTGGCTGACAAGCAGCACCACCACAAGAGCAAGAATCACAGTCTTCATGTTCTCACGTGTGTGTTCACTGATCTCTGTGTGAATAAAGCAAAGGTGGAAAACTGTCAGAAATCAAATTGCATATTACCTTGGACACATGAAAAAAACTTTATATCTCACCTGGTGAATTGTCCCAGCGGAGGTTTGATTCCTCAGATGTGTTCTGCAGGTCCACAGCTTCATTTTTATTGGGACTTGTTACGCAATCGATGTCAACAGAGTGTAACATTAACTCTGAAATTGTCATCTGGGTTTTACTCACACTCAGAGTGACATATCAAGGCCAGATGCAGCTGCTGCAAAACCCACCATGACCCCACTGATTCACCAGGAGAAAATACTTTTTTTTTTTAAAATCAGATTTGTAAAATAAATTAATAAATAGCTCACTGACTGATGTAGCATTCCTTAGAAACGCATAATACTAAACTATAGAGGTGTTATCGGCACAACCTGCAGTGCAATACCATAACTCCTTGAGAACACAAACTGCCTTGAGTGAACAGCAAGTTTTTTAATACAATAACTTACACTAGACACTATAAAATCCAAATTAATCACTCATACAGGTGTTTAAATTATTGTGGCAGGTCCCAATTTTATTTTGACTAGACAAGTCTCCCTTATGGAGCTGTCTAAGTGAGGCAAAAAAGGATGATAAAGGTGTCATTTGTCCTGCCTTAACAGGTCTGCTTTTTTTCTCAGAATAAAGATTTTATGTTCACTGTATAAACTGTGAGTAATAAGACACCAACATTTACACTCATGTAGTCTTAGAATAATTGAAAAAGTGAACAAACAGTTGCATCTGATTGATCTTTATTATGACAAAGCAAAGTAAACAACACATGAGAGCAGATTATTATGATTACAGAAAGATGTGTTGCCTGATTTCTCTTTTAATTTTGCATGGTTCATTTATCAGTTGCACAGATCGGTCGTGCAGCAGCTGACAGATATTAGTGGTGATTCACCAGGCACCTTGCAGTTATTTGCATTGTAGCAGCTCTGGATGTGGCCGTAACCTGTGAAATAATGGATAAAGACAAGCTTTTAAATACAGTTGTGACTCTGAATAAATCCATGTAATGTATGTTTTCTCTCCTTGTTTTTCAGCTGAACAGTACACAGAAGGAACAACCTGTACTTACCTTGCTTAAAGATGATGTAGGCACAGACTTGATTTGAACCGTGGCAGGTCTGTATACGGTCTGAACATTGAGTACGACCTCCACAGTAACACCTCAAGGCTTCACCTGGACAAAGAAAAGAAAAGAAAAATCATCTTGAAATGTAACTAGTGCTGGGCGATATGTAGAAAATACGATATCACAATATTTTTGACCAAAAACTGAGAGATGATATTGAGACGATATTCTGGGGTTGACTACTGGTGCGTAAACAAACATTTACATGATTCAAAAAGTGAATAATAAAACGGCAAGAACAGTTTGGTGATTTCAGAAAATTAAACCGCTTTACTGTAATGCTAAAAGAACAGGAAAATACAACAACATAATATTGAGGTTTTGAAACTAGTGCTGGGCCATGAGGAAAAAAATGTGTGACCAAATACCTTGATATGGATAATGCGTCAACATTGTGGATTGACTGCTGGTGCTCTCACAATATTTGCACAATTAAACATTTGCTAATAATCATGAGTAATGTAGATATAATGACTAAGTGGGGAAAGGTGAATAATAGAACAGCTAGACCAGTTTGATGAGTTTAGAAAATGACATCACTTTACTGTGACGCAGTCTTTAAAACCACCTTTAGCTCTAACATCTGCTCACAACTGGAAACACAACATTAATGTACAGGTGTTATTAATCAGCTGCAGGTTTGATGTGTTTCCTGTACATGAACTCACCCTGGCTGACAAGCAGCACCACCACAAGAGCAAGAATCACAGTCTTCATGTTCTCATGTGTCTGTTCACTGATCTCTGTGTGAATAAAGCAAACACCGAAAATGTCAGAAATCCAGTGGTGGGCCGTCAGGGCCTGCAAGGCCTTCTCTGCTGGCCTAAAAAAATATCTGAATCACAGACTGATGTTAATTATATTTTGTTCATGAATACTTATTAAATAATTCCAAATGGTCTGTCCGCTTCCTTTCATAGCTTTTCCGATGGTTGTACTGCTTCCAGACATGTATTTTCATATTAAAGGATTTAACCAATCACATTTCAGCCATCATTTGTTGCCAGGCAGGGTCAAAGTCAAAGAAATCTGCCTGGAGGCCTTCACAATCCGTTCTGCAGGCCATCTAACACAAACTAAATGTCGATGAAACTTTTGTTTCAACCAATCAAATTTTAAGTTGGTGCCACCAGGCCCTTCTAGCGGGCGTACGGCAACGTCACCGAATTCAGACCCTTTGATTGGATAGTCAGAGACTGTACCAGCCAAAGCTAGCAAACTGCATCTGTAGCGAGCTGCGCGAATCAAAATATTGTTTTGTTGGTGTAATAGCTATTTTGTCAGCCCAAAATGGCTGAAGGAGGAGAAGAAATAGATTTGGTGGCAGATTTACTGTCAAGGCCATCTTCAAGACGGACTTCTGAAGAAAAGCTGGACATTGTTAGGAAAGGTCGGACAACTCCGAAGCTAGCTAGCCTGTCACAACCAGGAAGAGGATTTGTCCGCCACTTTCAGGTTACCAACTACGAGCGGTACCCCTGGCTCACAGGGTCCGAGGAACACTGCAAATTGTATTGCTGGGAGTGCTTGTTATTTGCCACTGATCGACATTGTGTTTGGAGCCACACTGGGTTTGGAAATTTGACTTGCCTAACCAAGGCAGCAGCGAAACACCAAAGCACTGCCGGACGCTTACAAGCAACAGTGCTGTCCAAAACTTTTGGGGAAACCAGAGTTGATCTACAGCTGAACGAGCAAGTGCGCAGGGAAACGGCGCTCCATAACGAAAAGGTGAAGAAAAACAGGGAAATCTTAAAAAGACTGATAGACTGTCATTTTTTTGGGCAAGCAGGAACTTTCATTTCGGGGACACGATGAAAGCGCTTGATCCAACAACAGAGGAAACTATGTGGAGCTTGTCGGTGAAGGTTCTCAGTCATCCAGGTCATGGTAACGACTAACCACGAAAAACTGATGTTTCTCACCCTCCCCGACCCCCAGAAGCTTCGGGAATACAAGAAAAGGCTCGACATTCAGCATTAGCTTCGGTGGCGATAGAAAAGGACTTCTTGATGAAACTGAAGTGCACGGATAATCTGTACGACAGAGTAATTGAACTGTTTTTGAGGAAAGAGAGGAGGATGGATTTTGTCTACAAATCTTCCTAAATAATACTGCAAGTTTATGAGGTTATTATTGATGTTTTTTATGTGTGTCGTGGCTGTAGCTGCAGTAGAAGGAGACTTGTTCACCCCTGGTTTGTTTATTCAGTAAAGGCATTTAGTGTGGAGTTATCTATCTGCGACGCAACGGCTCTTTATACTGTATTTCTGCATTATAAGATGGTTTTTATAACCATAAAATAGTTATATCTTGTGCTTTTTTCTTTTAGTCAGACAAGGGTATTTTAGCGGCAATCTACCTACAAAAAATGCCACTTGAGGGATTTTGAAGACATTTCCAACTCGTAATGGGGTGTAAAAACGAGGTCCGCCGTGAATGTGACAAACGACTTAAAATGAGCTCATCCACAAAAAAGACAAAAATACTATAGCACACATTCAGGCAGTCACACACAGACACGGTTGAAAAACTGCGTGGCTTCCCCTGGCTCAAATCCCTGCAACTGATCACCTGTGTCTCCCTTATCTAACCTCTGCCTGGCTGATTGCTACCTATACCCACAGGTGTGCAGGTAACCCTAGCAACCAAGTGCCTCACCAAAGATACACCCACACACACACACACATACATACAACATACACACGCAGCATAAATCTAAATTGGCTACAACAGGTATTTTAATTCATACCTGATATGTTTCGACGAAGCCTTCCGTCTTCTTCAGAGGTGTCTCCTGATGTTAGTGTGATGTGGACTTAATATCAGCTGATCTTACGGAGGCGTGATCGCCCTGTCAGGTTTGACAGGTCGCCCCCGCCTCCCTCCTCCAGGACGGCGCTCCAGGTGTGTGAGTAATAAGACACCAACATTTAGATTCATGTAGTCTTTGAATAATTGAAAAAGTGAACAAACAGTTGCATCTGATTGATCTTTATTATGACAAAGCAAAAGTAAACAACACATGAGAGCAGATTATTATGATTACAGAAAGATGTGTTGCCTGAGTTGTCTCCCTAATTTTGCAGGATCATTCATCAGTTGCACAGATCAGTCGTGCAGCACACGCCAAACGCATCTGACGACTGAACGAGGCGCCTGCACTCATCCCGATCTAAGCACCTCTGGAAGTAGCTGTAAACTGTGAAAAAAAGACAGGACGGATTATTAGACATCTTCTACAAGTTCTCCAAGACATAAGAACTCTAAACCGATGCATGTAACGTATGTTTTCTATGCAGATCTCTGTACTGTCTGAACATTGCGACTGACCTCCACAGTAACACCTCAAGGCTTCACCTGGACAAAGACAAGAAAAATCATCTTCCATCAGTGTTTACAAACTAGTGCTGGGCCATGAGGAAAAAAATGTGTGACCAAATACCTTGACATGGATAATGCGTCAACATTGTGGATTGACTGCTGGTGCTCTCACAATATTTGCACAATTAAACATTTGCTAATAATCATGAGTAATGTAGATATAATGACTAAGCGGGGAAAGGTGAGTAATAGAACAGCTAGACCAGTTTGATGAGTTTAGAAAATTACATCACTTTACTGTGACGCAGTCTTTAAAACCACCTTTAGCTCTAACATCTGCTCATAACAGACACACTGGAAACATAATATACATTTACAGGTATTATCAATGAACTGCAGGGTCTTGAGGTTCGCTTGTTTGTAGTGTTTCCTGTACATGAACTCACCCTGGCTGACAAGCAGCAACACCACAAGAGCAAGAATCACAGTCTTCATGTTCTCACGTGTGTGTTCACTGATCTCTGTGTGAATAAAGCAAAGGTGGAAAACTGTCAGAAATCAAATTGCATATTACCTTGGACACATGAAAAAAACTTTATATCTCACCTGGTGAATTGTCCCAGCGAAGGTTTGATTCCTCAGATGTGTTCTGCAGGTCCACAGCTTCATTTTTATTGGGACTTGTTACGCAATCGATGTCAACAGAGTGTAACATTAACTCTGAAATTGTCATCTGGGTTTTACTCACACTCAGAGTGACATATCAAGGCCAGATGCAGCTGCTGCAAAACCCACCATGACCCCACTGATTCACCAGGAGAAAATACTTTTTTTTTTTTTAAATCAGATTTGTAAAATAAATTAATAAATAGCTCACTGACTGATGTAGCATTCCTTAGAAACGCATAATACTAAACTGTAGAGGTGTTATCGGCACAACCTGCAGTGCAATACCATAACTCCTTGAGAACACAAACTGCCTTGAGTGAACAGCAAGTTTTTTAATACAATAACTTACACTAGACACTATAAAATCCAAATTAATCACTCATACAGGTGTTTAAATTATTGTGGCAGGTCCCAATTTTATTTTGACTAGACAAGTCTCCCTTATGGAGCTGTCTAAGTGAGGCAAAAAAGGATGATAAAGGTGTCATTTGTCCTGACTTAACAGGTCTGTGTTTTTTCTCAGAATAAAGATTTTATGTTCACTGTATAAACTGTGAGTAATAAGACACCAACATTTAGATTCATGTAATCTTAGAATAATTGAAAAAGTGAACAAACAGTTGCATCTGATTGATCTTTATTATGACAAAGCAAAAGTGCACAACACATGAGAGCAGATTATTATGATTACAGAAAGATGTGTTGCCTGAGTTGTCTCCCTAATTTTGCAGGATCATTCATCTGTTGCACAGATCGGTCGTGCAGCAGCTGGCAGATGTGACAGATGATACTGGTGAGTGACTGAGCACCTTGCAGTCATCTGCATTGAAACAGCTCTGGAAGTAGGTGAGATCTGTGAAATAATGGATAAAGACAAGCTTTTAAATACAGTTGTGACTCTGAATAAATCCATGTAACGTATGTTTTCTCTCCTTGTTTTTCAGCTGAACAGTGCACTGAAGGAACAACCTGTACTTACCATTATGAAAGACGATGTGGGCACAGACTTGATTTGAACCGTGGCAGGTCTCAATATGGTCTGAACATTGAGCACGACCTCCACAGTAACACCTCAAGGCTTCACCTGGACAAAGAAAAGAAAAGAAAAATCATCTTGAAATGTAACTAGTGCTGGGCGATATGTAGAAAATACGATATCACAATATTTTTGACCAAAAACTGAGAGATGATATTGAGACGATATTCTGGGGTTGACTACTGGTGCGTAAACAAACATTTACATGATTCAAAAAGTGAATAATAAAACGGCAAGAACAGTTTGGTGATTTCAGAAAATTAAACCGCTTTACTGTAATGCTAAAAGAACAGGAAAATACAACAACATAATATTGAGGTTTTGAAACTAGTGCTGGGCCATGAGGAAAAAAATGTGTGACCAAATACCTTGATATGGATAATGCGTCAACATTGTGGATTGACTGCTGGTGCTCTCACAATATTTGCACAATTAAACATTTGCTAATAATCATGAGTAATGTAGATATAATGACTAAGTGGGGAAAGGTGAATAATAGAACAGCTAGACCAGTTTGATGAGTTTAGAAAATGACATCACTTTACTGTGACGCAGCCTTTAAAACCACCTTTAGCTCTAACATCTGCTCACAACTGGAAACACAACATTAATGTACAGGTGTTATTAATCAGCTGCAGGTTTGTAGTGTTTCCTGTACATGAACTCACCCTGGCTGACAAGCAGCACCACCACAAGAGCAAGAATCACAGTCTTCATGTTCTCATGTGTCTGTTCACTGATCTCTGTGTGAATAAAGCAAACACCGAAAATGTCAGAAATCCAGTGGTGGGCCGTCAGGGCCTGCAAGGCCTTCTCTGCTGGCCTAAAAAAATATCTGAATCACAGACTGATGTTAATTATATTTTGTTCATGAATACTTATTAAATAATTCCAAATGGTCTGTCCGCTTCCTTTCATAGCTTTTCCGATGGTTGTACTGCTTCCAGACATGTATTTTCATATTAAAGGATTTAACCAATCACATTTCAGCCATCATTTGTTGCCAGGCAGGGTCAAAGTCAAAGAAATCTGCCTGGAGGCCTTCACAATCCGTTCTGCAGGCCATCTAACACAAACTAAATGTCGATGAAACTTTTGTTTCAACCAATCAAATTTTAAGTTGGTGCCACCAGGCCCTTCTAGCGGGCGTACGGCAACGTCACCGAATTCAGACCCTTTGATTGGATAGTCAGAGACTGTACCAGCCAAAGCTAGCAAACTGCATCTGTAGCGAGCTGCGCGAATCGAAATATTGTTTTGTTGGTGTAATAGCTATTTTGTCAGCCCAAATGGCTGAAGGAGGAGAAGAAATAGATTTGGTGGCAGATTTACTGTCAAGGCCATCTTCAAGACGGACTTCTGAAGAAAAGCTGGACATTGTTAGGAAAGGTCGGACAACTCCGAAGCTAGCTAGCCTGTCACAACCAGGAAGAGGATTTGTCCGCCACTTTCAGGTTACCAACTACGAGCGGTACCCCTGGCTCACAGGGTCCGAGGAACACTGCAAATTGTATTGCTGGGAGTGCTTGTTATTTGCCACTGATCGACATGGTGTTTGGAGCCACACTGGGTTTGGAAATTTGACTTGCCTAACCAAGGCAGCAGCGAAACACCAAAGCACTGCCGGACACTTACAAGCAACGGTGCTGTCCAAAACTTTTGGGGAAACCAGAGTTGATCTACAGCTGAACGAGCAAGTGCGCAGGGAAACGGCGCTCCATAACGAAAAGGTGAAGAAAAACAGGGAAATCTTAAAAAGACTGATAGACTGTGTCATTTTTTTGGGCAAGCAGGAACTTTCATTTCGGGGACACGATGAAAGCGCTTGATCCAACAACAGAGGAAACTATGTGGAGCTTGTCGGTGAAGGTTCTCAGTCATCCAGGTCATGGTAACGACTAACCACGAAAAACTGATGTTTCTCACCCTCCCCGACCCCCAGAAGCTTCGGGAATACAAGAAAAGGCTCGACATTCAGCATTAGCTTCGGTGGCGATAGAAAAGGACTTCTTGATGAAACTGAAGTGCACGGATAATCTGTACGACAGAGTAATTGAACTGTTTTTGAGGAAAGAGAGGAGGATGGATTTTGTCTACAAATCTTCCTAAATAATACTGCAAGTTTATGAGGTTATTATTGATGTTTTCTATGTGTGTCGTGGCTGTAGCTGCAGTAGAAGGAGACTTGTTCACCCCTGGTTTGTTTATTCAGTAAAGGCATTTAGTGTGGAGTTATCTATCTGCGACGCAACGGCTCTTTATACTGTATTTCTGCATTATAAGATGGTTTTTATAACCATAAAATAGTTATATCTTGTGCTTTTTTCTTTTAGTCAGACAAGGGTATTTTAGCGGCAATCTACCTACAAAAAATGCCACTTGAGGGATTTTGAAGACATTTCCAACTCGTAATGGGGTGTAAAAACGAGGTCCGCCATGAATGTGACAAACGACTTAAAATGAGCTCATCCACAAAAAAGACAAAAATACTATAGCACACATTCAGGCAGTCACACACAGACACGGTTGAAAAACTGCGTGGCTTCCCCTGGCTCAAATCCCTGCAACTGATCACCTGTGTCTCCCTTATCTAACCTCTGCCTGGCTGACTGCTACCTATACCCACAGGTGTGCAGGTAACCCTAGCAATCAAGTGCCTCACCAAAGATACACCCACACACACACACACATACATACAACATACACACGCAGCATAAATCTAAATTGGCTACAACAGGTATTTTAATTCATACCTGATATGTTTCGACGAAGCCTTCCGTCTTCTTCAGAGGTGTCTCCTGATGTTAGTGTGATGTGTCCTTAATATCAGCTGATCTTACGGAGGTGTGACCGCCCTGTCAGGTTTGACAGGTCGCCCCCGCCTCCCTCCTCCAGGACGGCGCTCCAGGTGTGTGAGTAATAAGACACCAACATTTAGATTCATGTAGTCTTTGAATAATTGAAAAAGTGAACAAACAGTTGCATCTGATTGATCTTTATTATGACAAAGCAAAGTAAACAACACATGAGAGCAGATTATTATGATTACAGAAAGATGTGTTGCCTGAGTTGTCTCCCTAATTTTGCAGGATCATTCATCAGTTGCACAGATCAGTCGTGCAGCACACGCCAAACGCATCTGACGACTGAACGAGGCGCCTGCACTCATCCCGATCTAAGCACCTCTGGAAGTAGCTGTAATCTGTGAAAAAAAGACAGGACGGATTATTAGACATCTTCTACAAGTTCTCCAAGACATAAGAACTCTAAACCGATGCATGTAACGTATGTTTTCTATGCAGATCTCTGTACTGTCTGAACATTGCGACTGACCTCCACAGTAACACCTCAAGGCTTCACCTGGACAAAGACAAGAAAAATCATCTTCCATCAGTGTTTACAAACTAGTGCTGGGCCATGAGGAAAAAAATGTGTGACCAAATACCTTGACATGGATAATGCGTCAACATTGTGGATTGACTGCTGGTGCTCTCACAATATTTGCACAATTAAACATTTGCTAATAATCATGAGTAATGTAGATATAATGACTAAGCGGGGAAAGGTGAGTAATAGAACAGCTAGACCAGTTTGATGAGTTTAGAAAATGACATCACTTTACTGTGACGCAGTCTTTAAAACCACCTTTAGCTCTAACATCTGCTCACAACTGGAAACACAACATTAATGTGATTAATGTGATTGCATTAAAATGCAAACGTATAAATCAAATTTGGAAAATAAATGAATAAATAGATAACTGACTAATGTAGCAATCAGTAGTAAAGCATAACACTAAAGTCTAGAAGTGTTAACAGCACAACCTGTCGTTCAAAAACCATAACTTTTAGAAAACACAAGGTTTTTAATAAATTATCTTACACTAGACACTGTAAAATCCAAATTATTAAAGCCTCTGGACCCATACAGGTGTTTACAGGCGTTTAAATGATTGTGGCAGGTCCTTAATTTGATTCTGATTAGACGACTACGTAGTATGTCAAACTGCCTTTATCTCTCCCATGATTCCTCAAGTCTTGCCTGTGATACCTCCAAAACATAACTTAAAACATATGACATAAAAAAAGACAATAAAGGTGTCATTTGTCCCGCATTAACAGGTCTGTGTTTTCCCAGAGTGAAGGTTTTATGTTCACTGTATTAACTGTGAGCAATAAGACACCAACATTTAGATTCATGTGGTTTTGGGAAGTCATTAGAAAAAAATGGAAAAAGTGAACAAACAGTTGCATCTGATTGATCTTTATTATGACAAAGCAAAGTGAACAACACATGAGAGCAGATTATTATGATTACTGAAGGATAAGTTGTGTGATTTCTCTTTTAATTTTGCAGGATCATTTATCAGTTGCACAGGTCAGTCATGCAGCAAAGGCCGAATGAATCTGGAGACTGAATGAGCAGGCTGCACTCATACGCATCGTAGCACTTCCTGAAGTAGCGGTAATCTGTGGAAAAAACCCCAGAATGGATTATCAGACAACGTATACAAGTTTTCAAAGGAAAAACTATTCTGATCCATGTAACGTTTGTTTTGTCTTATTGTTTTTCAGCTGAACAGTACGCTGAAGGAACAGTCTGTGCTTACCATGCTGAGAAATGATGAGGGCACAGACTTGATTTGAACCATAGCAGGTCTCTATACTGTCAAAACATGGTATAAGACCTCCACAGTAACACCTCAAGGCTTCAACTGGATAAAGAAATGTAACTAGTGCTGGGCGATATGTAGAAAATACAACATCACAATATTTTTGGCCAAATACTTCATTATCCATGTTAAGACAATATTGCTGGATTGACTGCTGGTGCTCTCACAATATTTACACAATTAAACATTTGCTAATAATCATGAGTAATGTAGATATAATGACTAAGCGGGGAAAGGTGAGTAATAAAACAGCTAGACCAGTTTGATGAGTTCAGAAAATTACATCACTTTACTGTGACGCAGTCTTTAAAACCACCTTTAGCTCTAACATCTGCTCATAACAGACACACTGGAAACATAATATACATTTACAGGTATTATCAATGAACTGCAGAGTCTTGAGGTTCGCTTGTTTGTAGTGTTTCCTGTACATGAACTCACCCTGGCTGACAAGCAGCAACACCACAAGAGCAAGAATCACAGTCTTCATGTTCTCACGTGTGTGTTCACTGATCTCTGTGTGAAGAAAGCAAAGGTGGAAAACTGTCAGAAATCAAATTGCATATTACCCTGGACACATGAAAAAAACTTTATATCCCACCTGGTGAATTGTCCCAGCGGAGGTTTGATTCCTCAGATGTGTTCTGCAGGTCCACAGCTTCATTTTTATTGGGACTTGTTACGCAATCGATGTCAACAGAGTGTAACATTAACTCTGAAATTGTCATCTGGGTTTTACTCACACTCAGAGCGACATATCAAGGCCAGACGTGGCTACTTGAAACACATCAAACCTCAATATTATGTTGTTGTATTTTCCTGTTCTTTTAGCATTACAGTAAAGCGGTTTAATTTTCTGAACTCACCAAACTGTTCTTGCTGTTTTATTATTCGCTTTTACCCATTCAGTCATTATATCCACATTACTGATGATAATTAGCAAACGTTCAATCATGTAAATGTTTGTTTACGCACCAGTAGTCAACCCCAGAATATCGTCTCAATATCATCTCTCAGTTTTTGGTCAAAAATATTGTGATATCGTATTTTCTACATATCGCCCAACACTAGTTACATTTCAAGATGATTTTTCTTTTCTTTTCTTTGTCCAGGTGAAGCCTTGAGGTGTTACTGTGGAGGTCGTACTCAATGTTCAGACCGTATACAGACCTGCCACGGTTCAAATCAAGTCTGTGCCCACATCATCTTTAAGCAAGGTAAGTACAGGTTGTTCCTTCTGTGTACTGTTCAGCTGAAAAACAAGGAGAGAAAACATACATTACATGGATTTATTCAGAGTCACAACTGTATTGAAAAGCTTGTCTTTATCCATTATTTCACAGGTTACGGCCACATCCAGAGCTGCTACAATGCAAATAACTGCAAGCTGCCTGGTGAATCACCACTAATATCTGTCAGCTGCTGCACGACCGATCTGTGCAACTGATAAATGAACCATGCAAAATTAAAAGAGAAATCAGGCAACACATCTTTCTGTAATCATAATAATCTGCTCTCATGTGTTGTTTACTTTGCTTTGTCATAATAAAGATCAATCAGATGCAACTGTTTGTTCACTTTTTCAATTATTCTAAGACTACATGAGTGTAAATGTTGGTGTCTTATTACTCACAATTAGTACAGTGAACAGAAAACCTTTATGGGGAAAAAAAACAGACCTGTTAAGGCAGGACAAATGACACCTTTATCATCCTTTTTTGCCTCACTTAGACAGCTCCATAAGGGAGACTTGTCTCGTCAGATCACAGTGGGTTTTGCAGCCTGGCCTTGATCAGTCACACTGTTTGTTAGTACAACCCAGATGATGATTTCAGAGTTAATGATACTCTAAGTTTGCATCAGTTGCTCAACAAGAATCAAATCAAAATGTAGCAGGCGACCTACAGAACACATCTGAGGAATCAGATCTCCAGTGGAACAACTCACCAGGTAGGTTTTTTAACAGTCTTTTTGACATGTGCATGATTAAAGTGCTCACAGACAAATGTTGCATATGATTTCTGACAGTTTTCCACCTTTGCTTTATTCACACAGAGATCAGTGAACAGACATGGGAGAACATGAAGACTGTGATTCTTGCTCTTGTGGTGCTGCTGCTTGTCAGCCAGGGTGAGTTCATGTACAGGAAACACTGCAAACCTGCAGCTGATTAATAACACCTGCACATTAATGTTGTGTTTCCAGTTGTGAGCAGAATTCAGAGCTGAAGGACAATCATCTGTGGCAGTGACGATGTAGTTTGTAGCAGTAGTTTATACCTGTTTTTTAAATTAAAGTTTTTGATTCAACGCAAAAATTGTTAGTAACAACGAAGCAGCGATTAGATTCATATTGTTTTAAAAAACCATCAGAAAGTATTTGAAAAACTGACATATAAAAGGTGAAAAAGGACAAAAGTTCAAACTGATTGATCTTTATTATTATGACAATGCAAACGTACACAACACATGAGAGGTTATTCAGATTATGAAGTCACTGAAGGATGTGTTGCATGACGTTCAGCCATTCACTTCATTTAACAGCCATACAGCACTGCCTGGCATCGGTCAGTATTGCAGCATCCACAGGTTGATACACCAGGAATATTCAGAATCTTGCAATTGCTTCTCTTATAGCAACCATGGAAGTTGCCGCGAGCTGTAAAAAAAAAAAACATGGAAGAGGATGGGATGTATTATTAGACAACTTCCAAAGGGTTCTCAATAAAAGGGATGACTCTGAACTGATCCAGGTAAAACTGAACAGTGCACTGAAGGAGCGGCCTCTGTAACCGGTGGACTCTAGTGATGTCTGCATTGTGTAAGAAGCCCAGACTGTGGATATCTTTGGAGGCAATCTCAGTTTATTCCTCTCATGACAACAGGTGGCAAAAACAAAAATCCTTCCTCACACACAACCATAACTGCAAAAGGGCGCCATGTTACGTTCAATGAAGCGCGACGAAACACAGAAAACATACCTGACAACAAGAAGTAAAAACAAAAATCTTCTGTCATACACAACCACACAAACACACACACACAAATTAAGCGACACACTATCATGTTAGTGGATTATAAACAGCTTAACAGTGCTAACTTTAAAAATTTACCCAGGATTTTGAAAAACCTCAGCGCATTTCCACCTAAATAACTTTCCCTCAACCCCAAACTTTCCCTGAAAAAAGTACCTAGTAGGGGGGTAGGACTTTTCAGATTCCCCTGGATTCTTGAGGGGCGGGGCTGTGTGCTGAAGAACGCTGATTGGTGGAACACACACCTGCAGCGTTCCGCACATCCGTGCCAGTGTGGCTGCAAACTTTATTTCATTTCTACAAGCCTCACTTCGATCGTGTTTTGATCATTTGGAAAATGGGCCAAAGAAGAGAAGCTACGAGAAGTGGATGGACGACGAGGTCCAGGCTCTTTCAGGTGTATTTGAGTCGGCGACTCGAAACGACCGAGTCTATGGAAGAATAGCCCACAAGCTGGCGGAGCTAAATATAGGGCACATGCCGAACTAAATTCTTGAAAAGCTGAAGAAACTTAGGACCACAACAGCTGAACTTTGATGCGCGGTGGAAAAGCAAACCACACAGATTACCAGGAATTATTTCACCCGGGTAAATAAAGTCCTGGAAATAAAAGTTCCTGGAAATGTTAGTGGAGAGCACAACAGCAAAAGGGCAGGAGACACCCCTTTATAGGTGGGGTACCCCAAAGCTGAACGCAGGGGTACAGAAGCTGAGTATCAGATGTTCCACATATTGAGTATGGAGGCCTAAGCGTGTCAGGTAATAGCAACTAAAACTAAGTCTGTATAATTATAATACTCAACATTAAAAATGTACATTTGACTTGTAGATATATTACTGCCATATCACAGCCTGCAAAAAACTGCCTTCCTACATGGGCCCCTGACAGCTTCTGGGCCCTGGTGCGCTGCAGCGGTTGCACAGTTAATACTTACGAAAGTTATCATAGCGGACACTGACACAGACGTCGTCTGAACCACTGCAGGTCTCTGTACGGCCTGAACATGTCCTTATACCTCCACACCAACACTCCAAGGCTTCACCTGGAAACAGAAAAGAGAAGTCATGCTCAGCCTTTGTATACAAACTACTGCCACAGATGATTGTCCTTTAGCTCTAACATCTGCTCACAACTGGAAACACAACATTAATGTGCAGGTGTTATTAATCAGCTGCAGGTTTGTAGTGTTTCCTGTACATGAACTCACCCTGGCTGACAACCAGCAACACCACAAGAGCAAGAATCACAGTCTTCATGTTCTCACGTGTCTGTTCACTGATCTCTGTGTGAATAAAGCCAAGGTGGAAATATGTGGAAAATTAAATGTCATAGTTTTAAAGTATTGCTGAGAGCACTTTAATCAGCACATACTAAAAAGCTTAAAGATATCTCACCTGGTGAATTGTCCCACTGGAGTTACGATTCCTCAGATGTGCTCTGCAGGTCCCCAGCCTCATTTTTATTGGGACTTGTTGCGCAATCGATGCAAATAGTGTAACATTAACTCTGTCATCTGGGTTTTACTCACACTCAGAGCGACATAACAAGGCCAGATGCAGCTGCTGCAAAACCCACCATGACCCCACTGATTCACCAGGAGAAAATACAGATGTTTTTAATTTTTTTTTTTTTTTTTATCAGATTTGTTAATAAATAGATAACTGACTAATGAAGCAATCAGTAGAAAGCATAATACCAAAATATAAAAGTGTCAACAGCACAACCTGCAGTCCAAGTACAGGGCAGCCCCTCCACCATAACTTTTAGAAAACACAAACTGCCTTGAGTGAACAGCAAGTTTTTTAATACATTAACTTACACTAGACACTCTAAAATCCAAATTATTACAGCCCCCCTGCACCCACACAGGTGTTTTTAATTATTGTGCTGGATCCAAAGTTTGGACACCTTTGTTGCTTGTCAAACCATCTTTATCTCTCCCATGACTCCTCAAGTCTCCCTGTGACACTTTAAAGTAAGACAAAAACGCCTCCTTGAGAAAATAACAAATAAAAAAAGATGATAAAGGTGTCATTAGTCCCGCCTTAACAGTTCTGTTTTTTCCCAGGATGAAGATTTTGTTCACTGTATTAACTGTGAGTAATAAGACACCAACATTTACACTCATGTAGTCTTAGAATAATTGAAAAAGTGAACAAACAGTTGCATCTGATTGATCTTTATTATGACAAAGCAAAGTAAACAACACATGAGAGCAGATTATTATGATTACAGAAAGATGTGTTGCCTGATTTCTCTTTTAATTTTGCATGGTTCATTTATCAGTTGCACAGATCAGTCGTGCAGCACACGCCAAACGCATCTGACGACTGAACGAGGCGCCTGCACTCATCCCGATCTAAGCACCTCTGGAAGTAGCTGTAATCTGTGAAAAAAAGACAGGACGGATTATTAGACATCTTCTACAAGTTCTCCAAGACATAAGAACTCTAAACCGATGCATGTAACGTATGTTTTCTATGCAGATCTCTGTACTGTCTGAACATTGCGACTGACCTCCACAGTAACACCTCAAGGCTTCACCTGGACAAAGACAAGAAAAATCATCTTCCATCAGTGTTTACAAACTAGTGCTGGGCCATGAGGAAAAAAATGTGTGACCAAATACCTTGACATGGATAATGCGTCAACATTGTGGATTGACTGCTGGTGCTCTCACAATATTTGCACAATTAAACGTTTGCTAATAATCATGAGTAATGTAGATATAATGACTAAGTGGGGAAAGGTGAGTAATAAAACAGCTAGACCAGTTTGATGAGTTTAGAAAATTACATGACTTTACTGTGACGCAGCCTTTAAAACCACCTTTAGCTCTAACATCTGCTCACAACTGGAAACACAACATTAATGTACAGGTGTTATTAATCAGCTGCAGGTTTGTAGTGTTTCCTGTACATGAACTCACCCTGGCTGACAAGCAGCAACACCACAAGAGCAAGAATCACAGTCTTCATGTTCTCACGTGTGTGTTCACTGATCTCTGTGTGAAGAAAGCAAACACTGAAAACTGTCAGAAATCAAATTGCATATTACCTTGGACACATGAAAAAAACTTTATATCCCACCTGGTGAATTGTCCCAGCGGAGGTTTGATTCCTCAGATGTGCTCTGCAGGTCCACAGCTTCATTTTTATTGGGACTTGTTACGCAGTCGATGCAAATAGAGTGTAACATTAACTCTGAAATTGTCATCTGGGTTTTACTCACACTCAGAGCGACATATCAAGGCCAGACGTGACTGCTGCAAAACCCACCATGACCCCACTGATTCACCAGGAGAAAAATAAATGAATAAATAGATAACTGACTAATGTAGCAATCAGTAGTAAGCAGTAAGTGTTTTTATTACAAAATTTGAAAAAAAGCATTACATACTTTCTGCACTGTTTGCCTTTATGCCTTTGCTCCACTGGGCCTGACTTGTAGCTGAGAACAAAACTAAAAACTGACCAGCAGATGGCAGCAAATATTAAGATTTTAATTTTTAATGATATAACTTTTGTCCACTGAGATCACCTTTAACATTGTTAATTCATATCCCCTTTTTAAAAATGTTGACTTTACCACACAGCTCACAGTTCATTGCGTATTTCATTTCTTTATGATTTTAATGAATAAAAAGCTCAAGTCCTATATATTTTTACACCGCTCAGCCACAACATTTAAACCAGTGGTGGGTGACTTGATGATTATGTTTCAGTGCAATGTTCTGCTGGGAGACCTTTGACCATGGCACCCAAACACTGCTGTGAGCTACGTAACCCCCACTCATGGCAGTGGTCCCCCCCAGCAGAAAAATGAACCATGCCACACCGCAAAAACTGCTCATGAATGACCTGAGGAACGTGACAAAGAGCTCAAGGTGTCAACCTGGCCTCCACATCACCCACACCCCAATCTGACTAAGCATCTTGGGACGTGCTGGTACCCTACCTCACAACTGGCAGGTCTCAAGTGATCTGAAACCAGCACCCCCAGTGCCAGACACCACAGGACACCTTCCAGAGGTCATGTGTCCATGCCTTGACATGTCAGAGACAAGTCCGATCTAGAGAGGCCCCACCGTGAATTAGGGGTACCTCTGGGGTACAAGCACGTCCCACGGATGCTCGATCGGATTTGGATCTGGGGAATTTGGAGGCCAGGTCTGAGCAGTGTCTGCAGTGTGGCATGGGGCATTTTTTCAGTTATCTAACTCATTCACATTTTTATTTTTTTTCTAATAATATTCTAAAACTACAGGACCCTAAATGTTGGTGTCTTATCACTCACAATTAATACAGTTAACATGAAACCTTTATTCTGGACAAAAAACAGACCTGTTAAGGCGGTACAAGTGACACCTTTATTGTCCTTTTTTATGTTATTTTTTGGAGGAGGCATTTTTGCCTCACTTAGACAGCTCTGTTGGGGAGTCTTGAGGAATCATGGGAGAGGTAACGACGGTTTGACATGCAACAAAGGTGTCCAGTCAGAATCAAACTCGGGACATGCCACAATCATTGAAAACACCTGTGTGGGTCCAGAGGCCTTAATAATTTTCCAGAAAATCGAGCCTTTACACAGAGGTCAGTCCACAGGATGCTGGAGGCAACTGAGAAAGCTGGAAAGGCTCATTTTTTTTTATCTTTCATCACAACCTGTTCATCCATCAGCATAAGAACGATTATTAGTGGTTACACACAGAATCTTTACTCAAACTATTCAAAGCTAACATTGGCATCAAGTCAGCTGTTTGTTGTCGTTGTTGTTTATGATGACTGAAAATATTCCCAGGGAATCACAGTGGGTTTTGCAGCCTGGCCTTGATCAGTCACACTGTTTGTTAGTACAACCCAGATGATGATTTCAGAGTTAATGATACTCTAAGTTTGCATCAGTTGCTCAACAAGTCCAAATAAAAATGTAGCAGGCGACCTGCTGAACACATCTGAGGAATCAGATCTCCAGTGGAACAATTCACCAGGTAGGTTTTTTAACAGTTTTTGTTTTTGACATGTGCATGATTAAAGTGCTCACAGACAAAAGTAGCATTTGTTTTCTGACAGTTTTCCACCTTTGCTTTATTCACACAGAGATCAGTGAACAGACACGTGAGAACATGAAGACTGTGATTCTTGCTCTTGTGGTGTTGCTGCTTGTCAGCCAGGGTGAGTTCATGTACAGGAAACACTACAAACCTGCAGCTGGTTAATAACACCTGCACATTAATGTTGTGTTTCCAGTTGTGAGCAGAATTCAGAGCTGAAGGACAATCATCTGTGGCAGTGACGATGCAGCACTAGTTTGTACACAGTGCCTGAACATATATTTTCTTTTCTTTGTCCAGGTGAAGCTTTGGAGTGTTACTGTGGAGGCCATACACGATGTTCAAGCCGTAAACAGACCTGCTCTGGTCCAAATCAAGTCTGTGCCTACATCAACTATACTTTTGGTAAGCATAGGCTGTTCCTTCAGTTTACTGCTCAGCCAAGAAACAATAAGGAAAATCATACATTACATGAACCAGTTCAAAGTCATGACTTGCTTTTAATACTTGTAGAAGTTGTCTGGTAACGGAACAAAACTTCATAAATCTAAATTTGTGTTGTTGTTGTGGCTGGTAAAAGTCAAGTTTTGGTGATGGTCATAATTCAAATTCCCAACTTTATATTAAAGGTAAATCATTGCATCACCTTTTGTGGGTTTTGTGGGTAAACCACATTTTAAGATGCAGCCCTTTATCATGTTGTCTGTGTAAAGAAATAAATAGCATTTTTTAACCCTTCTGTTAACTCTATTGCACGTGTTAGGTGGGACAAATAACACCTGATGTTGTTTTCGGCATTTAGATTTATGTCGTTTTGAAAACCATTAGAAAAAAAACAGAAAAAGTGAAAGAGTACAACAGTTGCAACGGATTCATCTTTATTATGACAATACAAAAGTACACAACATTTAAGAGCAGATTATTATAGTTTCTAAAAGATGTGTTACATGACTCATTTTTCATGTTGCATGTTCATGTATCAGTTGCACAGATCAGTTGTGCAGCATTTGACATCTGCGCCCCCATAATAAAGCGCCTCCTGGCAGTCGTCTGCATCATTGCAGCGCTGGATGAAGCCGTAATCTGTGAAAACATGCAAAAAGACAGGATGAATTATTATAGAAAGTCATGACTTTGACTGGTTCATGTAATGTATGTTTTTCCTTACTGTTTCTCGACTGAACAGTAAACTGAAGTAAACTATGCTTACCAAAATAATAGGCGAAGTAGGCACAGACTTGATTTTGACCAGTGCAGGTCTGTATAGGCCCTGGACATCGTGTACGACCTCCACAGTTACACCTCAAGGCTTCACCTGGAGAAGAAAAAAAATGTGTTTAGCCACTGTATACAAGCTAGTGCTGTCACTGCCACAGATGATTGTCCTTTAGCTCTAACATCTGCTCACAACTGGAAACACAACATTAATGTGCAGGTGTTATTAATCAGCTGCAGGTTTGTAGTGTTTCCTGTACATGAACTCACCCTGGCTGACAAGCAGCAACACCACAAGAGCAAGAATCACAGTCTTCATGTTCTCACGTGTCTGTTCACTGATCTCTGTGTGAATAAAGCAAACACTGAAAACTGTCAGAAATCAAATGCTATATTTGTCTGTGAGCACTTTAATCATGCACATGTCAAAAAAACTGTTAAAAAACCTACCTGGTGAATTGTTCCACTGGAGATCTGATTCCTCAGATGTGTTCAGCAGGTCGCCTGCTACATTTTTATTTGGACTTGTTACGCAATTGATGCAAACTTAGAGTATCATTAACTCTGAAATCATCATCTGGGTTGTACTAACAAACAGTGTGCCTGATCAAGGCCAGGCTGCAAAACCCACTGTGATTCCCTGGGAATATTTTCAGTCATCATATTGTAAACAACAACGACAACAAACAGCTGACTTGATGCTAATGTTAGCTTTAAATAGTTTGAGTAATTAAAGATTCTGTGTGTAACCACTATTAATCATTCTTATGCTGATGGATGAACAGGTTGTAATAAAACATAAAAAATTTAGCGCACAATATCAGCAAAGTCTCCCTGCTTCCCTTCACTGGTTCCTGTACAGCAGGGTCGGTCTTTGTTTCACTGTTATAATCATTACAAAGCAAAAGCAGCATGTGTATACATTCAGTAGGCTTTTCAGGGTTTGATTTTGGTTTTGGAACAGGGAAGAAACATATATCTTTTTCCAACCTCTCCAGGTAACGAGTATCATTAATACACGACGTGCCCCAGGCACAACATTTAGCTCCAAATCCACAAAACCAGCCTGAAAATGAAAGAAATCTGAAACGACTGCATTAGAGTCAATGGAGCACAGCTGTGTTGTTGTCGGACCCTGGTCTGAGCCGGCCTGATGCTACGTTATGATTGGCCAGTCTGCGTCTGGAGGCGGGAACTGGATAATGTAAGAATCACTTGAGGCCTACAAGAATGATCAATGAAGATTAAAATGTTATAAAATAACCGTGATTCATCTCCAAAGTGTTTTTTAGAAGCTTGACACATTTCTGAGTCACTTGCGGTCCATTCAGAATGGACCCGGCCCACTTTTCAACTCTGACCCACCAGTTGGGAACCACTGTTATTTAAAGTATAAAGAGTAAAGATGCAGATGACTCACCAGGACGATTCATCAGCATGCAGTTGGTTGATTTCATGCAGCCCTTGAAGTAGCTGGGAGCGGTGGAAACATGGAATTGTTTTGTTGTTGTTGTTGAACAGGCAAAAATGCTGATAAAAAAATTTAAAGACGGATGATGAAGACATGATTAGTCCACTGTAACAGGTGCAACAGAGCTGACAGCAGAGTCAGGGAGAGTCTGTTCACGCCCACACAGTCCTGAAAAAGGTCTAATCAGCCAAATGATTAGAAGCACCTGTGTGAGGGTGTGTCAGGGATGTGCAGGAATTTTAATGTTTGGACATTTGTGTGCAAAACCAACATGGTAAAGGTCTACATTTTTAACTGTGACTTATATGAATATACCTATTTTTTAAATTAAAGTTTTTGATTCAACGCAAAAATTGTTAGTAACAACTAAGCAGTGATTAGATTCATATTGTTTTAAAAAACCATCAGAAAGTATTTGAAAAACTGACATATAAAAGGTGAAAAAGGACAAAAGTTCAAACTGATTGATCTTTATTATTATGACAATGCAGATGTACACAACACATGAGAGTTTATTCAGATTATGAAGTCACTGAAGGATGTGTTGCATGACGTTCAGCCATTCACTTCATTTAACAGCCATACAGCACTGCCTGGCATCGGTCAGTATCGCAGCATCCACAGGTTGATACACCACGAATATTCAGCATCTTGCAATTGCTTCTCTTATAGCAACCATGGAAGTTGCCGCGAGCTGTAAAAAAAAAAAACATGGAAGAGGATGGGATGTATTATTAGACAACTTCCAAAGGGTTCTCAATAAAAGGGATGACTCTGAACTGATCCAGGTAAAACTGAACAGTGCACTGAAGGAGCGGCCTCTGTACCCGGTGGACTCTAGTGATGTCTGCATTGTGTAAGAAGCCCAGACTGTGGATATCTTTGGAGGCAATCTCAGTTTATTCCTCTCATGACAACAGGTGGCAAAAACAAAAATCCTTCCTCACACACAACCATAACTGCAAAAGGGCGCCATGTTACGTTCAATGAAGCGCGACGAAACACAGAAAACATACCTGACAACAAGAAGTAAAAACAAAAATCTTCTGTCATACACAACCACACAAACACACACACACAAATTAAGCAACACACTATCATGTTAGTGGATTATAAACAGCTTAACAGTGCTAACTTTAAAAATTTACCCAGGATTTTGAAAAACCTCAGCGCATTTCCACCTAAATAACTTTCCCTCAACCCCAAACTTTCCCTGAAAAAAGTACCTAGTAGGGGGGTAGGACTTTTCAGATTCCCCTGGATTCTTGAGGGGCGGGGCTGTGTGCTGAAGAATGCTGATTGGTGGAACACACACCTGCAGCGTTCCGCACTTCCGTGCCAGTGTGGCTGCAAACTTTATTTCATTTCTACAAGCCTCACTTCGGTCGTGTTTTGATCATTTGGAAAATGGGCCAAAGAAGAGAAGCTACGAGAAGTGGACGGACGACGAGGTCCAGGCTCTTTTAGGTGTATTTGAGTCGGCGACTCGAAACGACCGAGTCTATGGAAGAATAGCCCACAAGCTGGCGGAGCTAAATATAGGGCACATGCCGAACTAAATTCTTGAAAAGCTGAAGAAACTTAGGACCACAACAGCTGAACTTTGATGCGCGGTGGAAAAGCAAACCACACAGATTACCAGGAATTATTTCACCCAGGTAAATAAAGTCCTGGAAATAAAAGTTCCTGGAAATGTTGGTGGAGAGCACAACAGCAAAAGGGGAGAGATAAGGCAGGAGACACCCCTTTATAGGTGGGGTACCCCAAAGTTGAACGCAGGGGTACAGAAACTGAGTATCAGATGTTCCACATATTGAGTATGGAGGCCTAAGCGTGTCAGGTGATAGCAACTGAAACTAAGTCTGTATAATTATAATACTCAACATTAAAAATGTACATTTGACTTGTTAGATATATTACTGCCATATCACAGCCTGCAAAAAACTGCTTTCCTACATGGGCCCCTGACAGCTTCTGGGCCCTGGTGCACTGCAGCGGTTGCACAGTTAATACTTACGAAAGTTATCATAGCGGACACTGACACAGACGTCGTCTGAACCACTGCAGGTCTCTGTACGGCCTGCACATGTCCTTATACCTCCACACCAACACTCCAAGGCTTCACCTGGAAACAGAAAAGAGAATTCATGCTCAGCCTTTGTATACAAACTACTGCTGCAGATGATTGTCCTTTAGCTCTAACATCTGATCACAACTGGAAACACAACATTAATGTACAGGTGCTATTAATCAGCTGCAGGTTTGTAGTGTTTCCTGAACATGAACTCACCCTGGCTGACAAGCAGCAGCACCACAAGAGCAAGAATCACAGTCTTCATGTTCTCACGTGTGTGTTCACTGATCTCTGTGTGAATAAAGCAAAGGTGGGGAAGAGTCAGAAATCAAATGAGACATTCAGCTGTGACTGTGTGAGCTCTTTAATCAGACACATACAGAATAAACTTTAAGATAAAGGAGAAAAGATATCCCACCTGGTAAACTGTCCCACTGCAGCGTTGATTCCTCAGATGTGCTCTGCAGGTCGTGAGTTCCCTTTTTATTGTGACTTGTTGAGCAATCAGGGAAAATCCAGCGTGTCGTAACTCATAACTTCTCATGTGGATTTCACTTACAAACACAGCGACTCATCGAAGACAGACAAACATTTTGAAAAACACACAATGACCACCAAGAGAACATACCAATACTTTAAACTGTTGTGGCAAGGCAGCAAGGGTTAAATTTAGTTAATTTAGTTTTGTCGAATCCGACAACGCCACGGAGGGAATTCCACCACCCACAAAATTATTAACCAGTACCACCGATGATACCAGACAGGAAAAGGTCACACAAGTTCGAACAAATGCTGAGATGTGTGTTTCCAAAAATAGACAGAAACTTTATGAAGCATTTTGTTTGGCAAATGAGAAAAAAATCAAATGAGACATTCAGCTGTGAGCACTATAATCATTTACATGTCAAAAAACCTACTTGGTGAATCGTCCCACTGGAGTTATGAGTCCTCAGATGTGTTCTGCAGGTCGCCTGCTATGTTTTTAGTGTGATTGTTGCGTAATCTACAGCAGGTCCAGTGAGTCATTAACTCTGAAATCGTTATCTGGCTATCACTTGCAAACAGAGTGATTTGTCAAGGACAGAGATTGATCCTGCAAAACCTACTGTGACCACAGATTCACCAAAAAATATAAATATTTTAAACTGTAAAATGTTAACATTAGCTTTAAATATATGCAATTGCGTGCAAAGTATTTTTCCTGTGTGAAGCACAAGCTGCACTTAAACCTGGCAGTAGCTTCCCAACAAGTGAAATTTAAAAAAGCACCATCATGCTATTATGATAGAGATCACACAAAAATGAAAAATCTTTATTTGAGTTGAAAATTGTAGTTTGACGACAGATTTTTAGCACAAAGTGTAAATACTGGAATTGTACCAAGAGGTGTGACTGAGACCTCATGGACATTTCCAGTAAGTGGACCTTGTGATCAGACTGTTTTTGCCAAAATTAGAGAAGCTCTTTTGCAACAAAAGCCAACTTGCATTAAAGTCATCAGAAAAACAAGACAAAATTATGATGAACATGAGAAAACTGAAACAGTAGAAAACAGAGGAGCATTTAAATCAGGCCTGAAATTCATTTTCTCATATGCTTCACATACGGGGAGGAGGGGGAGACTTCTTTCTATGTCCTATTCTTACCTCAGTTTGCATTTTGTTGCTGCCCTCAGGTGAACTACATACACCGGCCACTTTATTAGGTACACCTGTGCAACTGCTTGTCAACACAAATAGCTTATCAGTTAATCACATGGCAGCAACTCAGTGCATTTAGGCATGTAGACATGGTCAAGATGACCTGCTGAAGTTCAAACCGAGCATCAGAATGGGGATGAAAGGTGATTTAACTTTGAACGTGGCATGGTTGTTGGTCTGAGTATTTCAGAAACTGCTGATCTACTGGGATTTTCCACGCACAACCATCTCTAGGGTTTACAGAGGATGGATGGAGGGAAACAAACAAGAGGGAAAAGTAGCTCAGCTCCCTATGTTAGATCCCTCTGGATGTTTTATAAACAGTTTCCTGTGGTGAGTGTGTGTGCCTTATAACTAGTAAGTAGCGTGCACCGGGGCCTGTGGTCACTACTTCATGCCACTTGTGTCAGGTGACATCAGCCAGTGGTTGTAATGATTTGGCTGATCACTGTATTTCAAGCTCTGATTATTTACGGTTTATTTTAGAAAGATTGAATCAGAATTTAACGTCAATGTCTGTGATCTGTTAATTAAAAAAATAATGCATGGAAATCCCTTTCACTGGATTATCATGATCACCAAATGATAAAGTGAGATCTACTGAAACAACACAATGACATCACACTATGGGTTTCCTTTTCTAACACACATGCCAGCCTCTCATCTACCACAAGGTGGTGCAATGTGAAAGAGAAAGAGAAACCTCAGCAGCATGTGTGATCAGTAGTCCTCTGATCTATCAATGATAAACTAAAAGAAGCTCAAATACGTGCCTCACAGTCTTTTCAAGAGCAAGTGGAGGTATTGCTGTTTAGGTCTCCACTGTGACTCTGTCTAATGAAGGCAAATTTGCCAAAAACATCAAAAAAGGAGGATAAAGGTGTCATTTGTCCCACCTGAACAGGTGCAGTAGAGCTAACAGGGGAGTCTGTTCATGCCCACACAGTCCTGAATGAAGGTCTCATCAGCCAAATGATTAAAAGCACCAGTGTGTGGCTGTATCAGGGATGTGCAGGACATTCAGAGTGGTTCTCAAAGTCAAGGAAGGATCCTTAAACGGCTGAATCTGAAGGACGCTACGTCATCGACCCCCGCCGAAGGACTGTTCCAATGTCAAGGATCCTTCCGAACTTCACCGCGGACTGAGTCCTTCCTTCAGAGACATTTCAAGGATGCATGAGTGTATCCTCAGCAGGAATGAAGTACCCACAATTCTTTGCGCACGATTTTCCAGAAGTGAAGGCGATGACTCTTCAATGAAATCTGAGCCACTGGAGAGTGCCAGAATGATCACAGTGCCCTGAAACCCCCTCAGTCCGCTGAGGGTTAATGACGCACACACCTGGGTACACCTGTTAGCCTGTTCCAATGTGTGTTCACTGGATGCTAGGAAGGACTCTTGCCTTGCCTCTGTAGGATCCTTCCTTGGGAGGATCCGTCCTCCCAAGGAAGGATCCTTGATTTTGAGAAACACCGTTAATGTTTGTTTTTTTGGGAGGGTGGCTGGACACTTTTCAAACTATAGGTGATTTGTATACGAAAACAACATGGTTAAGGGTCTACATTTTGAGATGTAACTTAGTTGAATAACATTCATAAAAGTTGTGACTAAGAATTGGAGTGACGCTGTTACTAAAACCTGACTGTTCCCAGCAAAAGCATCTCCACTCTGTTTTGTTCCAACATTAAAGTTTTCTCTACATAACAATAATTGTAAGTAACATCACATCAATAACGAGGTTTGTATTGTTTTAAAACACCATGAGAGAACTTTAGAAAAACTGATATATATACAATAGAAAAGGACAAATGTTGCAGCTGATTGACTTTTATTGTGACATGCAAAAGTACACAACACATCAGAGTGTATCCACATTATTAAGCCACTGAAGGATGTGTTTCATGACATTCAATCATTCATTTACATTCATACATCAATGCCTGGCACCGGTCAGTCTTGCAGCATCCACAATATGCCACACCTGGACGGTTCAGCTGCCTGCAGGTACTTTCCTTATAGCAACCATGGAAGCTGTTGCTAGCTGAGAAAATATGAAAAAAGACACAAGTTTCACTGAAAGTAAGTGGCTCTAAACTGTTTTTTTCCTTATTGTTTTTTCAGCTTAACAGGACACTGAAGGAACGGTCTATACTTACGGTATCCACCAAGAAAGTGGACACTGGCACAGACGTCTTCTGAGCCGCGGCAGGTCTCCGTACGGCCTGAGCATTGCCTTATACCTCCACACCAACACTCCAAGGCTTCACCTGGACAAAGGAAAGAAAGCGTTGTTAACAAACTGCTGCATTTTCAGTACCACAACTTAAAATATCTGCACACTGTAAACATAACATTAATTTACAGGTGTTATTAATCAGCTGCAGGTTTATAGTGTTTCCTGTACATGAACTCACCCTGGCTGACAAGCAGCAGCACCACAAGAGCAAGAATCACAGTCTTCATGTCTTCACGTGTGTGTTTACTGATCTGTATGACCAAAGCAAAGGTGGAAAGAGTCAGAGATCAAATGCAACATTCAGTTGTGACTCACACTTTGATCACGCACATACAGAAAAAGCTTAAAGATATCCCACCCGGTAAATTGTCCAACTGGAGTTATGATTCTTCAGATGTGTTCTGCAGGTCGCCTGCTTCCTTTTTATTGTGACTTGTTGTGTAATCGAAATTCAGTGTATCATTAACTCTAAAATTGTCATCTGGGTTTTACTCACACTCAGAGCGACATATCAAGGCCAGACGTGGCTGCTGCAAAACCCACCATGACCGACTTACACCTAGAAATAGATTCCCAACAAGTGAGATTTGGCACATTACCTTTGGGAGCACTGTAAGGTGAATAAAATTGTTTTCTAATGTCCTAAGCTTTTTGGGAGACTTTGTGATGTATCAAGAACTGTTGTCGTTGGCCTGTAGAGTCACTGAGACACCGTATGAGATGTTCGACTGAACAAATGAATTATAGCTGTTTCATTTTCTGCTCAAAAACAAGACATGCCAAACAGTAAACAGATTGTGGTGGGAGATGTGGTCAGTTTGAGCTTTATAATGATGCCATTTTAACCATTTATAAAGTTATAAAGAGTCAATAAAGGCAAAAAATTACTTTGTATATATATATATATATATATATATATATAAAACAGATAGGGCAAGATAGGTGATTTCTATGCAAGAAAAACTTAGAAGAGGTCTACATTTTGAATCATAGTCTAGCTGAAAAACACACAAAAAAAGGCAATTAAAAATATGAATATACCAGTTGTGACTGTGGGAATTGGAATATTGCTGTTACTAAAACTTGATGTTTACCAGCTGATCTCCAGCCTATTATTAACCAGAATAAAAGTTTTCTATATGTCACAATAATAATAAGTAACAACACACTGATAGTTAGATTCATGTTGTTTTGGAAAACCATTAAAACATACATACAAAGTGAAATAGGACCAAAGTTTGCAAGGGATTGATCTTTATTATGATAATGCAAAAGTACCCAACACAACAGAGTAGATTATTTTTAATCATTATTACTGGAAGATGTGTTGCATGACGTTCATCCATCACTGGCACAGGTCAGTCCTGCAGTATGTGCAAGATACTGTCCCAGGACGATTCAGCCGCCTGCAGGCATATTCATCATAGCAACCATGGAAGTTGTTGCTAGCTGTGGAAACATGGAAGAAGACAGGATGTATTCTCAAATACCTTCTACAAGTTTTAAGTAAAAGTAATGGATCTGAACTGGTTCGGGTTTTTTAGCTGCACAGTACACTGAAGGAACAACGGCGTGGTGTGTGAGCAGAAGCACAGACAGCAGCCATATTTATCAGCTCTAATCTAACAGCCTGCTCTGGATTCGAACCACGTCAGCCTGATTTCTCCAAGCAGAAAATAAATGTTTCCATACACGGGGGCCCCTGGACTGTTGCTACTTACGGAACTGATGATAGTAGACACTGGCACAAACTTCGCTTGAGCTGCGACAGACCTCAGTGCGGCCTGAACAACGCTGTGAGCCTCCACACCAACACTCCAAGGCTTCACCTGGGAAAAGACAAGAAAAGTCACGTTCAGCCGCTGTCTACAAACTGCTGCTGCATTTTCACAAATAAATGGTCTTAGCTATAAAATCTACTCACAGCAGACACACTGGAAACACAACATTAATGTACAGGTGTTATTAATCAGCTGCAGGTTTGAAGTGTTTCCTGTACATGAACTCACCCTGGCTGACAAGCAGCAACACCACAAGAGCAAGAATCACAGTCTTCATGTCTTCACGTGTCTGTTCACTGATCTCTGTGTGAAGAAAGCAAAGGTGGAAAAGAGTCAGAAAAATGCCATATTTAATCATGCACATATGAAAAAACTTAAAGATGTCCCACCTGGTCCAACTGGAGTTATGATTCCTCAGATGTGTTCTGCAGGCTGACAGCTTCATATTTATTTGGACTTGTTATGCAATTGATGGAAATCCAGGTAATTATTAACTCTAAAACTCTCATCTGGGTTCTACTCACAGTCAGAGCGACATATCAAGGCCAGACATGGATGCTGGGAAACACACTCTGATCCCAGTGACTCACCGGGAGAAAATACTGATGACACAATGTAACATTAGCTTTAAATAGCCTGAGTTATTAAGCTGCAAAAGTACTTTCTTGTTTGAAGACAACTGCGAAGCACAAGTTGCACTAACACCTAGAAATAGTTTCCCAACAAGTAAAAGTAAAATTTTGCACAGTGCTGTGTTCAATGAAGAAAAAAGATTTTCAATACAAGTAAAGTTTAGCGTAAAGGTTCATCACTGACCTTGGAAATCGTGGTTTGGCAAAGTCTAATTACTGGATTTTGTCCAAGAGGTTCGACCAAGAGCTCCTGAAAATGCAGTATTTTATATGTCAATAATACGTGTGAATGTACGATACATACATGCGCAGAGTTTGTTCTCTATGCATCATCTTTATCCCCAATCTGTTGTGTTTATTTATTTGTTTTGTTGTTTTAACCTGCGTTTAAAAGCATATTGTCAAACTTCAATTAGTAGCCCAGGCTATTATTTGCTTATATCACTGAACTCAACAGGCCTGTATTTGGGACTGGCCTTTACATCACATTCCCACTGCGACCTCGTCACATATCAACGTTTGGGCGTGGACTTTTCACATTTAGATACGATGTGAAATTAGCCTGGGTGTGTTGGTTGTTGACGTTCTGGGATGCCATGTCAAGTTCTGCCTGTTAGATACATTGTCTTCTTTCAAAATACATTTCCATTTTCACAGGAAATCCAATGTGTATCCATACAGTCTTTCAAAATAAAGGCACTACGTCAGTACAACACCACGAATTGATGTTTTTTTTTCCTCTAACAACTAATGCATGTGGTTGGGTTTAAAAAAAGAGCATGGCTTGGCTTTATGGGACACGAACACTGCTCTCTCGGGTGAAAGTCTATGTTGGACCTGCCCGCCTTACTCAGACTTTCACCGCCTTAACTTTTGTTCTTGTCCCGCCATGTTTCCCCCTGAAGCTGCTGAGCGCCGTTAAATGATAACAGCGACCAGCCACGTGTCATGCCGACATTAAAGGACACCTTTTTTCATCAGTGTCTGACGCCAGAAATCCCAAGCGTCAGATTTCAACAACTTCAGAGTGAGATCGAGTTGGCCTTTAGTTCCTTTTTCACAAAAACTGTTGCTCAGCAAAGATGTGAAATACAAACAAACTGTTTATATAAACCAGTATGAATGTTACTTGTATAAAAATTAGGCTTTGAATAACATATAATTATATGTTATAACACTCGTTTCATGGCATGCAAGGGCAACCAGACCAGGCCTCTAATTGAGACAGGCCTTTATTTGTCAAAATGTGTAGCTACACCGGGCTAATCAAAGGGACTGGGCGTTTAATTGAGACGAGGCAGTAATCGGGAATGGGGGCTGCAAATTAGCTTCAGGCAGACACCCTTTACATACACCTGTTGCATCACTTCCTATGTAACAATAAAGATGAATAAAATCTTTTTTTTTTTGGAGAGTTTGGTCTGTATTGAAAACTGTTGTTGTTGGACTGTAAAGTCACTGAGACACTGTTGGAGATGTTCGACTGCAAAATAAACCTTTTCCAATCAGAAACAAGACAATCACAAACCATATACAGTAGGTTGTGCTTGTAGATTTGGTAAGTTTGAGCTTATTACGATGCCGTTTTAACCATTTATAAAAAGTTATTGAGAATCAATAAAGACATAACTGCTGTATATAAAAGAAAAAAATGTGAAAAAAAATAATGGCCTAAATTAAAGGCCTAAATTCTTAAGTGTAATTTAGTTGAAAAACACACACAAAATGCAATCAAAAATATTATTATACCTGTTATGTGCCTTTAATATGACTAAATTACTTTTACTGGCTGAAATATCTCCTTTTTTTTCAAAATAAAAGTTTTTTATATGATGCAAAACATTGCAAAAATACACACCAACAATAAGATTCATATTGTTTTGGAAAAATATTAGAAAACATTTGAAAAACTGATATATAAAAAGTGAGAGAGGACAAAAGTAGCAACTGACTGATCTTTATTATGACAATGCAAAAATACACAACATGTTATTATTATTCTGACTGGAATATCTGTGGCATGACGTTGACTAATCACTGGCACATGTCGGTACTGCAGTATCTGCAAGATATACCAGGACGATTCAGCTGCATGCAGGCATCTACACTGTAACAACCATGGAAGTTCATCCTTGCTGTGAAAACAAGAAGAAGACAGGATGTATCGTCAGACAGTTTCTACAAGTTTTCAATTAAAGTGATGACAGGTGATTTTTTTCTTAGAGTTTTTTATTTGCTGAACAGTACACTGAATGAAAGGCTTTCGTGTTGGACCTGTTCAGGAGTCCAATAACATTTAGAAGTCTAGAGTAAGCCACATGATTGAATCATTTTATCTCCATTCAAATAATACAACACGATACGATACGATACGATACGATACGATACAATTCGACGTACTTTATTGTCCCCATAGGGTAATTTGTCTTGGACTCAGGGGCTGCAGTATTGCTACCTTACAATAACAACAATAAGTGGAGGGCTGAATGGAAATTGGCTGCATTGCTCGTGAAATTCTGTTGTGTGCTTGCTCTATGGGGCCAACGTTGCACAAGATC
The DNA here is from genome assembly GCA_019142605.1 of Cephalopholis sonnerati. NCBI lineage: Eukaryota > Metazoa > Chordata > Actinopteri > Perciformes > Serranidae > Cephalopholis > Cephalopholis sonnerati. The sequence goes on from JAGQAX010000128.1 coordinate 286,040, forward strand.
TGCGTTATTTCATTCCCAGGAAGACAAACATTTTTGGCTTCATGCGCCACTGCGCAGCTTTCACAGGAATGAACGGGGAACCGCCTCTAACAGCGTATCCAGTTCTATTTATACATCCATGGTTGAGTTATGTAACATTGACGGATCCTCTTTATGTTCTATGGAGAGCAGGAGATGTGGCAGTGCACATCTGAATTTACATAATCATGACTCAACTTCATCAGTCAAACTACAAATTCCAGTCCACCAAAGGTGAGCTCTTTGCGGCTGTGAAGGACAACTGTAGCCCAACAACGGCTAACTAACCAAAAGTGGACATCCTATATTTTATCAGACTGGAAAAGATTCAGTTTTCAGCTGTTGGTTTATCCAATAAATTTAACGATACTTGGGGTCGTTTTTTTTCAGTGTGTTAAAAGGATTAAGTTCCCCCATAGTGACCTACGTATTTGACAGTGAGGGTTGTGTAGCTGGTGTCAGGTGGGTTTGGTACTGCGGGTCTTAATGTGTACTTTTTTTCACTGACTGATGTTTGTTTGTTTTCTTTGTGTGTGCGTGTTTTTCTTGTTATTGGGGTATTTCCAGTTACGGTTTTGTATGTTTCCAGTTAAAAAAATGTCATTGTACAACGACTAGAACTGACCGACTAAATGTACATCTGTACAATATGCTCCTTTGTTTAACTATGGTCTGTTGAAAAACCGAATAAACAAAGTTAAATAGTAAAAAGAATATTAATAATAACAAATAAATAACCAAAACTGGATGTTAATCATGGACAGCTGTAGGCTGTAAGCGAGAAAGAACTAATGAAGCTTGTGCCTGGATATGTGGGGGATAAAATGTGGCCTGTCTCCATGACTGAGTCTCAGTCTTTCAGACAAATCAATGGGAAAATACCGGTCACAGACAAAAGACCCCCAGGTAAAAAATAACATCAATAACCTCAGCTGAACTTCATGTCATACCCTGACATTCATGTGATGCACATGTGATGCTGGAGGACGTCATTACCAATTTTGTGGGATGTAACCAGAAAGTAATAAAATATAAAGTAGTGTAATGAATTATTGTTGGTAGGCAGTATTTATATTACTTTTGAAAAGAGTAAAGAGTTACGAGTAATAAACCAATCTGCTGAGTAATGACCCAACACTGATCTCCAACATGACCAAAATAAACTGCCACCAAACAGCACTTGTCAAAACCATGGATGTATAAAGAGAACTGGATAGAGCACTGAAGGCAGGAACTCATTCATTCCTATAAAAGTTTCCCAGTGGCACCTGAAGCCAAAAATATTCACCTGCTGCACTGCTTTCACATCATAGAGACTGAGTTTACTGGCTGAGCCAATCACTTCTGGTTTAGCCCTCTGCTAACTTGAATAGGGATAAAAACTATTTAATTGTGCAGCTGTACTAAATTTTTCAAGTATTATTGAGCCAAATGGATCAAATTCTGATTTTGGGGTGTGAAGCTAAAAAAAATCTATCCCTTTATTTACAGAAGTTTCACAATGTAAATCCATGCCAAGAAGTCTTTTTGGACCCCATGGCCTCAGGCTTGGACTCTGCTGCTCTACTCTTTGGCCACTATTAAAATTAGCTTCAGAGCCCGGCGCACTTCTTTTAGGGGCTGGTCAAAACATCCACCCCTATTATTAAACTGAAAGGCATCCTTGCCTCCCATCCTGCAAACCAGCCTTTGATCAGAACCACAGACAGCAGCCGAAGCACCAAATTTATCAACGCTAATCTAACGGCCTGCCCTGGACTCAAACCACCAGCAAAAAAATCGCCTTCCTACAGGCCCCTGACAGCTCTGGGCTCTGATGCACTGCAGTGGTTGATACTTACGGAACTGACTAAAGGACACACTGGCACAGACGTCCTCTGAATTGGAGCAGGTCTCTGTACGGCCTGAACATGTCCTTGTACCTCCACACCAACACGTCAAGGCTTCACCTAGAAAAAGTAAAAGACATATATGTTCAGACCCCGAGATACTTAAACTCCCTCACCTGGGGTAAGGGAGGGACTTAAGTAAAAGTATATATGTATGCACACACACATGTACACACACACGGGTCGGTACAGTGTTGCAATGGTTAGTGAGTGTTGCCTCACAGCAAGTGTGTTCCTAGTTTAAACCCAGACTGGAGGAACCCTCCTGCGCAGAGTTTGCATGTTATCCCCTTGTCAGCGTGGGTTTTCTCTGGCTTCCTCCCCGGCTAGGTTCACTGCTGACTCTAACTCACTCCGACCTCGTCACATATTGACGTTATGCTCATGGACTTTCCACATCCACATACGACGTGCAAGGTACCCTGGGTGCGTCGGTTGTTGACGTTCTGGGACACCGTGTCAAGTTCTGCCTGTTACACGCATTGTCTTCTTTCAAAATACACTTTGGTTTTAACAGGAGATTTAACAGGCTCTTTCAAAGTAAATGCTCACGGTTGGGTTTTGGCAACAAAACCGTGAACATAACTCTCTGCTCCTCTCACTTGGAAAAACCTTCAAAAAGAGTTGAAACTACGTGAACTGGTCTCTCTGCCTGATTTTAAAGCTCCCATAAGTACGAGGATGAATGAATAGATTAGTTCTTGTCATTGTGTTTCAACGTGTTACTCTATATCCTTCATGTTTTCTATTGTGTGGTTGTTTGGCTGTAACTTTTTTGTATGCTGCCTTCTATGTAAAAGAGATTGTTGATCACTTTAGCCTTCAACCAGCTCTGACTTTCCCGATACAGCTCTGAAACTCTTTACGCTTTTACTTTCTTTTTACACTTCACACTGTTGCAACTCTTTTAAGATCTTACTTGATTTTATGATTTATAGTTTTACAACTCTATGATTTTATGAATCAGTTAAACCACGATTTAAACTCTTTTAAATGTCATTTTATATTGAATTACTTTGTCTGTTTTATGTCTATTTTTATGTGTAGCACTCAGTGGTTATACTGCCCCTACTGTAAAGCACTTTGAGCTGCATTTCTTGTATGAAAGATGCTATATAAATAAAGATTATTATTGTCATTATTATCATTATCATTATCATTATTATTGTTCTTCTTCTTATTATTATTATTATTACTGTTTATGTTATTTTTTATTATTATTATTATTATCATTATTGTTATTTTTTTATTTTGTTTATCATTATTGTTATTTTATTATTGTTGTTATTTTTTATATTTGATCATTATCATCATCATTATTATTATTATTATTATTTAAAAATTTATAAATTCGGAGGTTTTCGCGGGTCCGTGAACGCAGCGCGAAACTCTTCATGAGCCCTATTTTTCCTCGCCGGCAGTTTGTGAAGTTTGCATCGTGGGGTGGATCAGTGATCAGTCGATGGGATCACAGCTGGTCAGATCGATGGGTGAAGAAGAGGAGCAGCTGTGTGTTAGTGACAGAAAACTTTTGGACTCAGCATAACTAATGTCTAAGTTTCACTTTCACTTTCACAGCGCCCTGTGTCTGCTGCACAGCGGCAGATGTTGTTATTGTAACAGGCCGCCACAAGTAAAGAAATGTGTGGGGAAATCCTTCACTCAGACATTTAATATAACTCTCCTCCATACTTAATAACATGCCAGTAGTGAAGCCGCGGGCTGTACATGAACTCACCCTGGCTGACAAGCAGCAGCACCACAAGAGCAAGAATCACAGTCTTCATGTTCTCACGTGTCTGTTCACTGATCTCTGTGTGAATAAAGCAAAGGTGGGAAAGAGTCAGAAATCAAATGAGACATTCAGCTGTGACTGTGTGAGCTCTTTAATCAGACACATACAGAATAAACTTTAAGATAAAGGAGAAAAGATATCCCACCTGGTAAACTGTTCCACTGCAGTGCTGATTCCTCAGATGTGCTCTGCAGGTCGTGAGTTCCCCTTTTATAGTGACTTGCTGAGCAATCAGGGAAAATCCAGTGTGTCATAACTCATAAATTCTCATGTGGATTTCACTTAGAAACAGCGACTCATCGAGGACAGACACAGAGTTTGAAAAACACACAATGACCACACTAATTCACCAAGAGAACATACCAATACTTTAAACTGTCATAAACAACATTAATGTTATGTAAGCTCCTGAACATGTCCACCAAGTGAACCTTGTCATGGGACTGCTTCTGCCAAAACCAGAGAAGCTGTTTAGCAACCAAATAAAAAAGGAAAACGCCAGCTTATCAAAATTATGAGAATGAGAAAGACCCCAAACCATTCAAATCAGTATCTATAAAATGTTAAACTCTTCATGTAGAGGGGAGTTTTAAGAAATGTTGGAAAAACGCACCTGATAAACTGAGACAGGGAGATCCAAAGCTGAAGAGCCCTACAGTCTCTCTTTATAATAAACAGAACTCTGTGACAACAGGTGCAACAGAGAGGCAAATGCAAGACAACCACTAAATATCTCTCCTTATCCTTCCTGATGGGTTCTTCTCTAGTTTTGTGTTCTGCTGGTGTCCTCGTCACCACTGGCAGCATGAGGCGGCACCTGCAGCCCAATCAGGTTGCACAGATAGACCATACGTGCCGTCACAAGAAGGTTTGCTGTGTCTCTCAGCACAGTGTCAAGAGCATGGAGGAGAGCGGCCATTACACGAGGAGAGCTGGACAGGGCCGTAGGGACGCATCAACCCAGCTGCAGGACAGGTATCTGCTCCTTTGTGTGAGGAGGAACAGGAGGAGCACTGCCAGAGCCCGACAAAATGACCTCCAGTACGCTTCTGGTGTGCATGTTTCTGACCACACTGTCAGAAACAGACTCCATGAGGGTGGCATGAGGGCCTGACGTCCTCTATTGGGACCTGTGCTCACAGCCCAGCACCGTGCAGCTGGACTGCCATTCACCAGAGAACACCAGAATTGGCAGGTGCAGCATTGGTGCCCCGTTGTCTTCACAGATGAGAGCAGGTTCACACTGAGCGCTTGTGACAGGTGTGAAAGAGTCTGGAGACGCCATGGTGAAAGTTACGCAGCCTGTGACATCATCCAGCATGACAGGTTTGGCGGTGGGTCAGTGATGGTTTCGGGGGGCATGTCGTTGGAGGGTTGCACAGACCTCCATGTCATCGCTAACAGTACCCTGACTCCTCAGAGCGATTGTACGCTGGTGCAGCGACTGCCAGGACAAGAACAAAAGTTAAGGTGGCATAAGTCCGAGTGGGGTGGGCGGGTCCAACAACCACCGACTTTCACCTGGGAGAGCAGTGATCACGTCCTGTAAGATTATAAAGCCAAACCCTGTTCTTTTTTCCTAAACCGAACTACGTGCTTTTGTTGCCTAAACCCAACCACGTGTGTTTGTCGTTGGAGGGAAAAAAACGTCACTTGGCGTTGTTGTACTGACGTAGTGCGTTTATTTTGAAAGACACTGTATGTTCACATTAAATTTCCTGTAAAAACGGAAGTGTAGTTTTAAAGACAATACATGTAACAGGCAGAACTTGACACGGCGTCCCTGAACATCAACAACCAACACTCAAAGTTCCCATCACGCCGTATCTGGACGTGGAAGGTCCATGACCAAACGTCAACATGTGACAAGGCTGCACTGGGAATGTGTTGGATGCCCTGATCCAGGTCTGGGAGGAGATCCCCCAGGACGTCTGAGGATGCCCAGATGTTGTCAGGAGTGCATACGGGCACGTGGGGGCCATACACACTACTGAGTCACATTAAGAGTTGCTGTGATAAAATTCACACAAGTTGGATCAGCCTGTGATTTCAAGTTTTTCAGTGTGATTTTGAATCCAGCCCTCAGTCGGTTTATGATTTGGATTTCCATTGACAGCTGTTACATCATTTTGTTCTTGATGTACGGATGTGTGATTTAAGTGTTACCTCAAATTTTTGAGCAGTGTAGTTCCTTCCCAACACTGGTAAAATCCACCCTTTCCCAACACTCTTTTCAGCCTCTCATCCACCACAAGGTGGTGCAATGTGACAGAGAACGAGAAAACTCAGCAGAGCCCACGTGTGATCAGCAGTCCTGAGATTCTCACAATCTTTTCCAGAGCAGGTGGAGGTATTTCTGTCTCAGTCTCCCCTGTGACACTGTCTAATGAAGGCTAATTTACCAAAACTATAACAGACATTTGTCCCGCCCCGACAGGAGAGTCAGGGAGAGTCTGTTCACGCCCACACAGTCCTGAATGAAGCTCTGATCAGCCAAATGATTACATCTGTGTGGGGGTAACATGGACGTACAGGACCTTTGATGATTTGGGATTGGGTTGTTGTGGGTTTTTTGGACACTCTTAGAAATAAAAGCTATTTGTATAATAAAACAGCATGATAAAGTTCAACATTTTAAATTGTAATTTAGATCAAAAACACACAGACGTGATGACTGACCTTTGATATGAAGTAGTGACGCTGCAGGAACAACGAGGCTAAAACTTGACTTTTACCAGTCAAAACAAAAGTCTGTTATTTTCCAAAATAAAATATATCTTTAAATAAAATGTCGCTGATTTCTGTTTGTTTTGAACACTGTTGGATAAAAACAGAACAAAGTGCAACTCGATTGATCTTTATTATGACAACACCAAAGTTCACAACACATGACTGTAGACTGTCATTGTTACTGACAGATGTGTCGCATGACGTTCATTTATCAGTTGCACAGATCGGTCGTACAGCATCTGCCGGAGAATCCAGTTGAGTCAACCAGTCTCCTGCAGGCACTTGCATTGTAGCAGCTCTGGAAGTAGCTGTTATCTGTAGAAACATGGACAAGAACATGGATTATGAGACAACTTCTACACGTTTTAAAAAAACTGGGACGTTTGTCCTTGTTGTGAGCAGTACACAGAAGGAACAGCCTGTACTCACCATTCGTAAAGGTGAATCTGGCACAGACTTGATTTGAACCAGAGCAGGTCTGTATACGGCTTGAACAGCGAGTGCGACCTCCACAGTAACACCTCAAGGCTTCACCTGGACAAAAAGAAAAGAAAAAACATGTTCAGCTGTGTTCAGCTCTAACATCTGCTCACAACTGGAAACACAACATTAATGTACAGGTGTTATTAATCAGCTGCAGGTTTGTAGTGTTTCCTGTACATGAACTCACCCTGGCTGACAAGCAGCAGCACCACAAGAGCAAGAATCACAGTCTTCATGTTCTCACGTGTGTGTTCACTGATCTCTGTGTGAATAAAGCAAAGGGGAAAACTGTCAGAAATCAAATGAGACATTCAGCTGTGACTGTGTGAGCTCTTTAATCAGACACATACAGAATAAACTTTAAGATAAAGGAGAAAAGATATCCCACCTGGTAAACTGTTCCACTGCAGTGCTGATTCCTCAGATGTGCTCTGCAGGTCGTGAGTTCCCTTTTTACTGTGACTTGTTGACCAATCAATACAAATCCAGCGTGTCATAGCTCATAACTTCTCATGTGGATTTCACTTAGAAACAGCGACTGATCGAGGACAGACACAGATTTTGAAAAACACACTATGACCACACTAATTCACCAAGAGAACATACCAATACTTTAAACTGTCATAATAAACAACATTAATGTTATGTAAGCTCACTGGCATTGTACCGAGAGGTGTTGCTAAAAGCTCCTGAACATGTCCACCAAGTGAACCTTGTCATGGGACTGTTTGTGCCAAAACCAGAGAAGCTGTTTAGCAACCAAATAAAAAAGGAAAACACCAGCTTATCAAAATTATGAGAATGAGAAAGACCCCAAACCATTCAAATCAGTATCTATAAAATGTTAAGACAGGGAGATCCAAAGCTGAAGAGCCCTACAGTCTCTCTTTATAAACAAAACTCTGTGACAAAAGGTGCAACAGAGAGGCAAATGCAAGACAACCACTAAATAGGAAATGGTTTCACATGTGCTGGTCACAGACAGTTGATCTCTCCTTATCCTACCTGATGGGTTCTTGTCTAGTTTTGTGTTTTGCCAGTGTAGACCATACGTGCCGTCACAAAAGGGTTTGCTGTGTCTCTCAGCACAGTGTCAAGAGCATGGAAGAGAGCGGCCATTACACGAGGAGAGCTGGACAGGGCTGTAGAGAGGCATCAACCCAGCTGCAGGACGGGTATCTGCTCCTTTGTGTGAGGAGGAACAGGAGGAGCACTGCCAGAGCCCTACAAAATGGCCTCCAGTACGCTTCTGGTGTGCATGTTTCTGACCACACTGTCAGAAACAGACTCCATGAGGGTGGCATGAGGGCCCGATGTCCTCTAGTGGGACCTGTGCCCAGCACCGTGCAGCTGGACTGGCATTCACCAGAGAACACCAGAATTGGCAGGTGCAGCATTGGCGCCCCGTTGTCTTCACAGATGAGAGCAGGTTCACACTGAGCGCTTGTGACAGGTGTGAAAGAGTCTGGAGACGCCATGGTGAAGGTTACGCTGCCTGTGACATCATCCAGCATGACAGGTTTGGCGGTGGGTCAGTGATGGTTTCGGGGGGCTGATTCGCAGTGCTGATTCCTCAGATGTGCTCTGCAGGTTGTGAGCTCCCTTTTTACTGTGACTTGTTGACCAATCAATACAAATCCAGCGTGTCATAGCTCATAACTTCTCATGTGGATTTCACTTACAAACAGCGACTGATCGAGGACAGACACAGATTTTGAAAAACACACCATGACCACACTGATTCACCAAGAGAACATACCAATACTTTTAAACTGTCATAATAAACAACATTAATGTTATGTAAGCTCCTGAACATGTCCACCAAGTGAACCTTGTCATGGGACTGTTTCTGCCAAAACCAGAGAAGCTGTTTAGCAACCAAATAAAAAAGGAAAACGCCAGCTTATCAAAATTATGAGAATGAGAAAGACCCCAAACCATTCAAATCAATATCTATAAAATGTTAAACTCTTCATGTAGAGGGGAGTTTTAAGAAATGTTGGAAAAACGCACCCGATGAACTGAGACAGGGAGATCCAAAGCTGAAGAGCCCTACAGTCTCTCTTCATAATAAACAAAACTCTGTGACAACAGGTGCAACAGAGAGGCAAAAGCAAGACAACCACTAAATATCTCTCCTTATCCTTCCTGATGGGTTCTTCTCTAGTTTTGTGTTCTGCTGGTGTCCTCTTGACTACTGGCAGCATGAGGCGGCACCTGCAGGCCAATCAGGTTGCACAGGTAGTCCACAGATAGACCATACGTGCCGTCACAAGAAGGTTTGCTGTGTCTCTCAGCACAGTGTCAAGAGCATGGAAGAGAGCGGCCATTACACGAGGAGAGCTGGACAGGGCTGTAGAGAGGCATCAACCCAGCTGCAGGACCGGTATCTGCTCCTCTGTGTGAGGAGGAACAGGAGGAGCACTGCCAGAGCCCTACAAAATGGCCTCCAGTACGCTTCTGGTGTGCATGTTTCTGACCACACTGTCAGAAACAGACTCCATGAGGGTGGCATGAGGGCCCGATGTCCTCTAGTGGGACCTGTGCTCACAGCCCAGCACCGTGCAGCTGGACTGCCATTCACCAGAGAACACCAGAATTGGCAGGTGCAGCATTGGCGCCCCGTTGTCTTCACAGATGAGAGCAGGTTCACACTGAGCGCTTGTGACAGGTGTGAAAGAGTCTGGAGATGCCATGGTGAAAGTTACGCTGCCTGTGACATCATCCAGCATGACAGGTTTGGCGGTGGGTCAGTGATGGTTTCGGGGGGCATGTCCTTGGAGGGTTGCACAGACCTCCATGTCATAGCTAACGGTACCCTGACTCCTCAGAGCGATTGTACGCTGGTGCAGCGACTGCCAGGACAAGAACAAAAGTTAAGGTGGCATAAGTCCGAGTGGGGTGGGCGGGTCCAACAACCACCGACTTTCACCTGGGAGAGCAGTGATCACGTCCTGTAAGATTATAAAGCCAAACCCTGTTCTTTTTTCCTAAACCTAACTATGTGTTTGTTGTTTGAGGGAAAAATACATCACTTGGCGTTGTTGTACTGACGTAGTGCGTTTATTTTGAAAGACACTGTATGTTCACATTAAATTTCCTGTAAAAACGGAAATGTTTTTTTAAAGAAGACAATGTATGTAACAGGCAGAACTTGACACGGCGTCCCTGAACGTCAACAACCAACACTCAAAGTTCCCATCACGCCGTATCTGGACGTGGAAGGTCCATGACCAAACGTCAACATGTGACAAGGCCGCATTGGGAATGTGTTGGATGCCCTGATCCAGGTCTGGGAGGAGATCCCCCAGGACGTCTGAGGATGCCCAGATGTTGTCAGGAGTGCATACGGGCACGTGGGGGCCATACACACTACTGAGTCACATTAAGAGTTGCTGTGATAAAATTCACTCAAGTTGGATCAGCCTGTGATTTCAAGTTTTTCAGTGTGATTTTGAATCCAGGCCTCAGTCGGTTTATGATTTGGATTTCCATTGACAGCTGTTACATCATTTTGTTCTTGATGTACTGATGTGTGATTTAAGTGTTACCTCAAATTTTTGAGCAGTGTAGTTCCTTCCCAACACTGGTAAAATCCACCCTTTCCCAACACTCTTTTCAGCCTCTCATCCACCACAAGGTGGTGCAATGTGACAGAGAACGAGAAAACTCAGCAGAGCCCACGTGTGATCAGCAGTCCTGAGATTCTCACAATCTTTTCCAGAGCAGGTGGAGGTATTTCTGTCTCAGTCTCCCCTGTGACACTGTCTAATGAAGGCTAATTTACCAAAACTATAACAGACATTTGTCCCGCCCCGACAGGAGAGTCAGGGAGAGTCTGTTCACGCCCACACAGTCCTGAATGAAGCTCTGATCAGCCAAATGATTACATCTGTGTGGGGGTAACATGGACGTACAGGACCTTTGATGATTTGGGATTGGGTTGTTGTGGGTTTTTTGGACACTCTTAGAAATAAAAGCTGTTTGTATAATAAAACAGCATGATAAAGTTCAACATTTTGAATTGTAATTAAAGTCAAAAACACACAGATGTGATGACTGACCTTTGATATGAAGTAGTGACGCTGCAGGAATAACGAGGCTAAAACTTGACTTTTACCAGCCAAAACAAAAGTGTGTTATTTTCCAGAATAAACTATATCTTTAAATAAAATGTTGCTGATTTCTGTTTGTTTTGAACACCGTTGGATAAAAACAGAACAAAGTGCAACTTGATTGATCTTTATTATGACAACACTAAAGTTCACAACACATGACTGTAGACTGTCATTGTTACTGACAGATGTGTCGCATGACGTTCATTTATCAGTTGCACAGATCGGTCGTGCAGCATCTGCCGGAGAATTTGAAAAAACATGTTCAGCTGTGTTCAGCTCTAACATCTGCTCACAACTGGAAACACAACATTAATGTACAGGTGTTATTAATCAGCTGCAGGTTTGTAGTGTTTCCTGTACATGAACTCACCCTGGCTGACAAGCAGCAACACCACAAGAGCAAGAATCACAGTCTTCATGTTCTCACGTGTCTGTTCACTGATCTCTGTGTGAATAAAGCAAAGGTGGGAAAGAGTCAGAAATCAAATGAGACATTCAGCTGTGACTGTGTGAGCTCTTTAATCAGGCACATACAGAATAAACTTTAAGATAAAGGAGAAAAGATATCCCACCTGGTAAACTGTTCCACTGCAGCGCTGATTCCTCAGATGTGCTCTGCAGGTTGTGAGTTCCCTTTTTACTGTGACTTGTTGACCAATCAATACAAATCCAGCGTGTCATAGCTCATAAATTCTCATGTGGATTTCACTTAGAAACAGCGACTGATCGAGGACAGACACACATTTTGAAAAACACACTATGACCACACTAATTCACCAAGAGAACATACCAATACTTTTAAACTGTCATAATAAACAACATTAATGTTATGTAAGCTCCTGAACATGTCCACCAAGTGAACCTTGTCATGGGACTGTTTCTGCCAAAACCAGAGAAGCTGTTTAGCAACCAAATAAAAAAGGAAAACGCCAGCTTATCAAAATTATGAGAATGAGAAAGACCCCAAAACAATTCAAATCAATATCTATAAAATGTTAAACTCTTCATGTAGAGGGGAGTTTTAAGAAATGTTGGAAAAACGCACCTGATAAACTGAGACAGGGAGATCCAAAGCTGAAGAGCCCTACAGTCTCTCTTCATAATAAACAAAACTCTGTGACAACAGGTGCAACAGAGAGGCAAATGCAAGACAACCACTAAATATCTCTCCTTATCCTTCCTGATGGGTTCTTCTCTAGTTTTGTGTTCTGCCAGTGTCCTCGTCACCACTGGCAGCATGAGGCGGCACCTGCAGCCCAATCAGGTTGCACAGGTAGTCCACAGATAGACCATACGTGCCGTCACAAGAAGGTTGCTGTGTCTCTCAGCACAGTGTCAAGAGCATGGAGGAGAGCGGCCATTACACGAGGAGAGCTGGACAGGGCCGTAGAGAGGCATCAACCCAGCTGCAGGACGGGTATCTGCTCCTCTGTGTGAGGAGGAACAGGAGGAGCACTGCCAGAGCCCTACAAAATGGCCTCCAGTACGCTTCTGGTGTGCATGTTTCTGACCACACTGTCAGAAACAGACTCCATGAGGGTGGCATGAGGGTCTGACGTCCTCTATTGGGACCTGTGCTCACAGCCCAGCACCGTGCAGCTGGACTGGCATTCACCAGAGAACACCAGAATTGGCAGGTGCAGCATTGGCGCCCCGTTGTTTTCACAGATGAGAGCAGATTCACACTGAGCACTTGTGACAGGTGTGACAGAGTCTGGAGACGCCATGGTGAAAGTTACGCAGCCTGTGACATCATCCAGCATGACAGGTTTGGCGGTGGGTCAGTGATGGTTTCGGGGGGCATGTCCTTGGAGGGTTGCACAGACCTCCATGTCATCGCTAACGGTACCCTGACTCCTCAGAGCGATTGTATGCTGGTGCAGCGACTGCCAGGACAAGAACAAAAGTTAAGGTGGCATAAGTCCGAGTGGGGTGGGCGGGTCCAACAACCACCGACTTTCACCTGGGAGAGCAGTGATCACGTCCTGTAAGATTATAAAGCCAAACCCTGTTCTTTTTTCCTAAACCTAACTATGTGTTTGTTGTTTGAGGGAAAAATACGTCACTTGGCGTTGTTGTACTGACGTAGTGCGTTTATTTTGAAAGACACTGTATGTTCACATTAAATTTCCTGTAAAAACGGAAGTGTAGTTTTAAAGAAGACAATGCATGTAACAGGCAGAACTTGACACGGCGTCCCTGAACGTCAACAACCAATACTCAAAGTTCCCATCACGCCGTATCTGGACGTGGAAGGTCCATGACCAAACGTCAACGTGTGACGAGGCCGCATTGGGAATGTGTTGGATGCCCTGATCCAGGTCTGGGAGGAGATCCCCCAGGACGTCTGAGGATGCCCAGATGTTGTCAGGAGTGCATACGGGCACGTGGGGGCCATACACACTACTGAGTCACATTAAGAGTTGCTGTGATAAAATTCACACAAGTTGGATCAGCCTGTGATTTCAAGTTTTTCAGTGTGATTTTGAATCCAGCCCTCAGTCGGTTTATGATTTGGATTTCCATTGACAGCTGTTACATCATTTTGTTCTTGATGTACTGATGTGTGATTTAAGTGTTACCTCAGCTTTTTGAGCAGTGTAGTTCCTTCCCAACACTGGTAAAATCCACCCTTTCCCAACACTCTTTTCAGCCTCTCATCCACCACAAGGTGGTGCAATGTGACAGAGAACGAGAAAACTCAGCAGAGCCCACGTGTGATCAGCAGTCCTGAGATTCTCACAATCTTTTCCAGAGCAGGTGGAGGTGTTTCTGTCTCAGTCTCCCCTGTGACACTGTCTAATGAAGGCTAATTTACCAAAACTATAACAGACATTTGTCCCGCCCCGACAGGAGAGTCAGGGAGAGTCTGTTCACGCCCACACAGTCCTGAATGAAGCTCTGATCAGCCAAATGATTACATCTGTGTGGGGGGTAACATGGACGTACAGGACCTTTGATGATTTGGGATTGGGTTGTTGTGGGTTTTTTGGACACTCTTAGAAATAAAAGCTGTTTGTATAATAAAACAGCATGATAAAGTTCAACATTTTGAATTGTAATTAAAGTCAAAAACACACAGATGTGATGACTGACCTTTGATATGAAGTAGTGACGCTGCAGGAATAACGAGGCTAAAACTTGACTTTTACCAGCCAAAACAAAAGTGTGTTATTTTCCAGAATAAACTATATCTTTAAATAAAATGTTGCTGATTTCTGTTTGTTTTGAACACCGTTGGATAAAAACAGAACAAAGTGCAACTTGATTGATCTTTATTATGACAACACTAAAGTTCACAACACATGACTGTAGACTGTCATTGTTACTGACAGATGTGTCGCATGACGTTCATTTATCAGTTGCACAGATCGGTCGTGCAGCATCTGCCGGAGAATTTGAAAAAACATGTTCAGCTGTGTTCAGCTCTAACATCTGCTCACAACTGGAAACACAACATTAATGTACAGGTGTTATTAATCAGCTGCAGGTTTGTAGTGTTTCCTGTACATGAACTCACCCTGGCTGACAAGCAGCAACACCACAAGAGCAAGAATCACAGTCTTCATGTTCTCACGTGTCTGTTCACTGATCTCTGTGTGAATAAAGCAAAGGTGGGAAAGAGTCAGAAATCAAATGAGACATTCAGCTGTGACTGTGTGAGCTCTTTAATCAGGCACATACAGAATAAACTTTAAGATAAAGGAGAAAAGATATCCCACCTGGTAAACTGTTCCACTGCAGCGCTGATTCCTCAGATGTGCTCTGCAGGTTGTGAGTTCCCTTTTTACTGTGACTTGTTGACCAATCAATACAAATCCAGCGTGTCATAGCTCATAAATTCTCATGTGGATTTCACTTAGAAACAGCGACTGATTGAGGACAGACACACATTTTGAAAAACACACTATGACCACACTAATTCACCAAGAGAACATACCAATACTTTTAAACTGTCATAATAAACAACATTAATGTTATGTAAGCTCCTGAACATGTCCACCAAGTGAACCTTGTCATGGGACTGTTTCTGCCAAAACCAGAGAAGCTGTTTAGCAACCAAATAAAAAAGGAAAACGCCAGCTTATCAAAATTATGAGAATGAGAAAGACCCCAAAACAATTCAAATCAATATCTATAAAATGTTAAACTCTTCATGTAGAGGGGAGTTTTAAGAAATGTTGGAAAAACGCACCTGATAAACTGAGACAGGGAGATCCAAAGCTGAAGAGCCCTACAGTCTCTCTTCATAATAAACAAAACTCTGTGACAACAGGTGCAACAGAGAGGCAAATGCAAGACAACCACTAAATATCTCTCCTTATCCTTCCTGATGGGTTCTTCTCTAGTTTTGTGTTCTGCCAGTGTCCTCGTCACCACTGGCAGCATGAGGCGGCACCTGCAGCCCAATCAGGTTGCACAGGTAGTCCACAGATAGACCATACGTGCCGTCACAAGAAGGTTGCTGTGTCTCTCAGCACAGTGTCAAGAGCATGGAGGAGAGCGGCCATTACACGAGGAGAGCTGGACAGGGCCGTAGAGAGGCATCAACCCAGCTGCAGGACGGGTATCTGCTCCTCTGTGTGAGGAGGAACAGGAGGAGCACTGCCAGAGCCCTACAAAATGGCCTCCAGTACGCTTCTGGTGTGCATGTTTCTGACCACACTGTCAGAAACAGACTCCATGAGGGTGGCATGAGGGTCTGACGTCTTCTAGTGGGACCTGTGCTCACAGCCCAGCACCGTGCAGCTGGACTGGCATTCACCAGAGAACACCAGAATTGGCAGGTGCAGCATTGGTGCACTGCTGTCTTCACAGATGAGAGCAGGTTCACACTGAGCGCTTGTGACAGGTGTGAAAGAGTCTGGAGACGCCATGGTGAAAGTTACGCCGCCTGTGACATCATCCAGCATGACAGGTGTGGCGGTGGGTCAGTGATGGTTTCGGGGGGCATGTCCTTGGAGGGTTGCACAGACCTCCATGTCATACCTAACAGTACCCTGACTCCTCAGAGCAATTGTATGCTGGTGCAGCGACTGCCAGGACAAGAACAAAAGTTAAGGTGGCATAAGTCCGAGTGGGGTGGGCGGGTCCAACAACCACCGACTTTCACCTGGGAGAGCAGTGATCAAGTCCTGTAAGATTATAAAGCCAAACCCTGTTCTTTTTTTCCTAAACCGAACTACGTGCTTTTGTTGCCTAAACCCAACCACGTGTGTTTGTCGTTGGAGGGAAAAATACGTCACTTGGCGTTGTTGTACTGACGTAGTGCGTTTATTTTGAAAGACACTGTATGTTCACATTAAATTTCCTGTAAAAACGGAAGTGTATTTTTAAAGACAATACATGTAACAGGCAGAACTTGACACGGCGTCCCTGAACGTCAACAACCAACACTCAAAGTTCCCATCACGCCGTATCTGGACGTGGAAGGTCCATGACCAAACGTCAACATGTGACAAGGCTGCACTGGGAATGTGTTGGATGCCCTGATCCAGGTCTGGGAGGAGATCCCCCAGGACGTCTGAGGATGCCCAGATGTTGTCAGGAGTGCATACGGGCACGTGGGGGCCATACACACTACTGAGTCACATTAAGAGTTGCTGTGATAAAATTCACACAAGTTGGATCAGCCTGTGATTTCAAGTTTTTCAGTGTGATTTTGAATCCAGCCCTCAGTCGGTTTATGATTTGGATTTCCATTGACAGCTGTTACATCATTTTGTTCTTGATGTACTGATGTGTGATTTAAGTGTTACCTCAGCTTTTTGAGCAGTGTAGTTACTCCCCAACACTGGTAAAATCCACCCTTTCCCAACACTCTTTTCAGCCTCTCATCCACCACAAGGTGGTGCAATATGACAGAGAACGAGAAAACTCAGCAGAGCCCACGTGTGATCAGCAGTCCTGAGATTCTCACAATCTTTTCCAGAGCAGGTGGAGGTGTTTCTGTCTCAGTCTCCCCTGTGACACTGTCTAATGAAGGCTAATTTACCAAAACTATAACAGACATTTGTCCCGCCCCGACAGGAGAGTCAGGGAGAGTCTGTTCACGCCCACACAGTCCTGAATGAAGCTCTGATCAGCCAAATGATTACATCTGTGTGGGGGTAACATGGACGTACAGGACCTTTGATGATTTGGGATTGGGTTGTTGTGGGTTTTTTGGACACTCTTAGAAATAAAAGCTGTTTGTATATTAAAACAGCATGATAAAGTTCAACATTTTGAATTGTAATTAAAGTCAAAAACACACAGATGTGATGACTGACCTTTGATATGAAGTAGTGACGCTGCAGGAACAACGAGGCTAAAACTTGACTTTTACCAGTCAAAACAAAAGTCTGTTATTTTCCAAAATAAAATATATCTTTAAATAAAATGTTGCTGATTTCTGTTTGTTTTGAACATCGTTGGATAAAAACAGAACAAAGTGCAACTTGATTGATTTTTATTATGACAACACTAAAGTTCACAACACATGACTGTAGACTGTCATTGTTACTGACAGATGTGTCGCATGACGTTCATTTATCAGTTGCACAGATCGGTCGTGCAGCATCTGCCGGAGAATTTGAAAAAACATGTTCAGCTGTGTTCAGCTCTAACATCTGCTCACAACTGGAAACACAACATTAATGTACAGGTGTTATTAATCAGCTGCAGGTTTGTAGTGTTTCCTGTACATGAACTCACCCTGGCTGACAACCAGCAACACCACAAGAGCAAGAATCACAGTCTTCATGTTCTCACGTGTCTGTTCACTGATCTCTGTGTGAATAAAGCAAAGGTGGGAAAGAGTCAGAAATCAAATGAGACATTCAGCTGTGACTGTGTGAGCTCTTTAATCAGACACATACAGAATAAACTTTAAGATAAAGGAGAAAAGATATCCCACCTGGTAAACTGTCCCACTGCAGCGCTGATTCCTCAGATGTGCTCTGCAGGTCGTGAGCTCCCTTTGTATTGTGACTTTTTGAGCAATCAATACAAATCCAGCGTGTCATAACTCATAACTTCTCATGTGGATTTCACTTACAAACAGCGACTGATCGAGGACAGACACAGATTTTGAAAAACACACTATGACCACACTGATTCACCAAGAGAACATACCAATACTTTTAAACTGTCATAATAAACAACATTAATGTTATGTAAGCTCACTGGCATTGTACCGAGAGGTGTTGCTGAAAGCTCCTGAACATGTCCACCAAGTGAACCTTGTCATGGGACTGTTTGTGCCAAAACCAGAGAAGCTGTTTAGCAACCAAATAAAAAAGGAAAACGCCAGCTTATCAAAATTATGAGAATGAGAAAGACCCCAAACCATTCAAATCAATATCTATAAAATGTTAAACTCTTCATGTAGAGGGGAGTTTTAAGAAATGTTGGAAAAACCCACCTGATAAACTGAGACAGGGAGATCCAAAGCTGAAGAGCCCTACAGTCTCTCTTTATAATAAACAAAACTCTGTGACAAAAGGTGCAACAGAGAGGCAAATGCAAGACAAGCACTAAATAGGAAATGGTTTCACATGTGGTGGTCACAGACAGTTGCTCTCTCCTTATCCTTCCTGATGGGTTCTTGTCTAGTTTTGTGTTTTGCCAGTGTAGACCATACGTGCCGTCACAAAAAGGTTTGCTGTGTCTCTCAGCACAGTGTCAAGAGCATGGAAGAGAGCGGCCATTACACGAGGAGAGCTGGACAGGGCCGTAGAGAGGCATCAACCCAGCTGCAGGACAGGTATCTGCTCCTTTGTGTGAGGAGGAACAGGAGGAGCACTGCCAGAGCCCTACAAAATGGCCTCCAGTACGCTTCTGGTGTGCATGTTTCTGACCACACTGTCAGAAACAGACTCCATGAGGGTGGCATGAGGGCCTGACGTCCTCTAGTGGGACCTGTGCTCACAGCCCAGCACCGTGCAGCTGGACTGGCATTCACCAGAGAACACCAGAATTGGCAGGTGCAGCATTGGCGCCCCGTTGTTTTCACAGATGAGAGCAGGTTCACACTGAGCGCTTGTGACAGGTGTGAAAGAGTCTGGAGACGCCATGGTGAAAGTTACGCAGCCTGTGACATCATCCAGCATGACAGGTTTGGCGGTGGGTCAGTGATGGTTTCGGGGGGCATGTCCTTGGAGGGTTGCACAGACCTCCATGTCATCGCTAACGGTACCCTGACTCCTCAGAGCGATTGTACGCTGGTGCAGCGACTGCCAGGACAAGAACAAAAGTTAAGGTGGCATAAGTCCGAGTGGGGTGGGCAGTCCAACAACCACCGACTTTCACCTGGGAGAGCAGTGATCACGTCCTGTAAGATTATAAAGCCAAACCCTGTTCTTTTTTCCTAAACCGAACTACGTGCTTTTGTTGCCTAAACCCAACCACGTGTGTTTGTCGTTGGAGGGAAAAAAACGTCACTTGGCGTTGTTGTACTGACGTAGTGCGTTTATTTTGAAAGACACTGTATGTTCACATTAAATTTCCTGTAAAAACGGAAGTGTAGTTTTAAAGACAATACATGTAACAGGCAGAACTTGACACGGCGTCCCTGAACGTCAACAACCAACACTCAAAGTACCTTTCACGCCGTATCTGGACGTGGAAGGTCCATGACCAAACGTCAACATGTGTCGAGGCTGCATTGGGAATTATGTTGGATGACCTGATCCAGGTCTGGGAGGAGATCCCCCAGGACGTCTGAGGATGCCCAGATGTTGTCAGGAGTGCATACGGGCACGTGGGGGCCATACACACTACTGAGTCACATTAAGAGTTGCTGTGATAAAATTCACACAAGTTGGATCAGCCTGTGATTTCAAGTTATTCAGTGTGATTTTGAATCCAGCCCTCAGTCGGTTTATGATTTGGATTTCCATTGACAGCTGTTACATCATTTTGTTCTTGATGTACTGATGTGTGATTTAAGTGTTACCTCAGCTTTTTGAGCAGTGTAGTTACTCCCCAACACTGGTAAAATCCACCCTTTCCCAACACTCTTTTCAGCCTCTCATCCACCACAAGGTGGTGCAATGTGACAGAGAAAGAGAAAACTCAGCAGAGCCCACGTGTGATCAGCAGTCCTGAGATTCTCACAATCTTTTCCAGAGCAGGTGGAGGTGTTTCTGTCTCAGTCTCCCCTGTGACACTGTCTAATGAAGGCTAATTTACCAAAACTATAACAGACATTTGTCCCGCCCCGACAGGAGAGTCAGGGAGAGTCTGTTCACGCCCACACAGTCCTGAATGAAGCTCTGATCAGCCAAATCATTACATCTGTGTGGGGGTAACATGGACGTACAGGACCTTTGATGATTTGGGATTGGGTTGTTGTGGGTTTTTTGGACACTCTTAGAAATAAAAGCTATTTGTATATTAAAACAGCATGATAAAGTTCAACATTTTGAATTGTAATTTAGATCAAAAACACACAGATGTGATGACTGACCTTTGATATGAAGTAGTGACGCTGCAGGAACAACGAGGCTAAAACTTGACTTTTACCAGCCAAAACAAAAGTCTGTTATTTTCCAAAATAAAATATATCTTTAAATAAAATGTCGCTGATTTCTGTTTGTTTTGAACACTGTTGGATAAAAACAGAACAAAGTGCAACTTGACTGATCTTTATTATGACAACACCAAAGTTCACAACACATGACTGTAGACTGTCATTGTTACTGACAGATGTGTCGCATGACGTTCATTTATCAGTTGCACAGATCGGTCGTGCAGCATCTGCCGGAGAATTCAGTTGAGTTAATCAGTAGCTTGCAGGCTCTTGCATCGTAGCAGCTCTGGAAGTAGCTGTAATCTGTAGAAACATTGAAGAGAACATGGATTATGAGACAACTTGTACACGTTTTCAAAAAACTGGGACGTTTGTCCTTGTTGTGAGCAGTACACAGAAGGAACAGCCTGTACTCACCACCCGTAAAGGTGAATCTGGCACAGACTTGATTTGAACCAGAGCAGGTCTGTATACGACTTGAACAGCGAGTGCAACCTCCACAGTAACACCTCAAGGCTTCACCTGGACAAAAAGAAAAGAAAAAACATGTTCAGCTGTGTTCAGCTCTAACATCTGCTCACAACTGGAAACACAACATTAATGTACAGGTGTTATTAATCAGCTGCAGGTTTGTAGTGTTTCCTGTACATGAACTCACCCTGGCTGACAAGCAGCAACACCACAAGAGCAAGAATCACAGTCTTCATGTTCTCACGTGTGTGTTCACTGATCTCTGTGTGAATAAAGCAAAGGTGGGAAACAGTCAGAAATCAAATGAGACATTCAGCTGTGACTGTGTGAGCTCTTTAATCAGGCACATACAGAATAAACTTTAAGATAAAGGAGAAAAGATATCCCACCTGGTAAACTGTCCCACTGCAGTGCTGATTCCTCAGATGTGCTCTGCAGGTTGTGAGTTCCCTTTTTACTGTGACTTGTTGACCAATCAATACAAATCCAGCGTGTCATAGCTCATAAATTCTCATGTGGATTTCACTTAGAAACAGCGACTGATCGAGGACAGACACACATTTTGAAAAACACACTATGACCACACTAATTCACCAAGAGAACATACCAATACTTTTAAACTGTCATAATAAACAACATTAATGTTATGTAAGCTCACTGGCATTGTACCGAGAGGTGTTGCTGAAAGCTCCTGAACATGTCCACCAAGTGAACCTTGTCATGGGACTGCTTCTGCCAAAACCAGAGAAGCTGTTTAGCAACCAAATAAAAAAGGAAAACGCCAGCTTATCAAAATTATGAGAATGAGAAAGACCCCAAACCATTCAAATCAATATCTATAAAATGTTAAACTCTTCATGTAGAGGGGAGTTTTAAGAAATGTTGGAAAAACGCACCTGATAAACTGAGACAGGGAGATCCAAAGCTGAAGAGCCCTACAGTCTCTCTTCATAATAAACAAAACTCTGTGACAACAGGTGCAACAGAGAGGCAAATGCAAGACAACCACTAAATATCTCTCCTTATCCTTCCTGATGGGTTCTTCTCTAGTTTTGTGTTCTGCCAGTGTCCTCGTCACCACTGGCAGCATGAGGCGGCACCTGCAGCCCAATCAGGTTGCACAGGTAGTCCACAGATAGACCATACGTGCCGTCACAAGAAGGTTGCTGTGTCTCTCAGCACAGTGTCAAGAGCATGGAGGAGAGCGGCCATTACACGAGGAGAGCTGGACAGGGCCGTAGAGAGGCATCAACCCAGCTGCAGGACGGGTATCTGCTCCTTTGTGTGTGAGGAGGAACAGGAGGAGCACTGCCAGAGCCCTACAAAATGGCCTCCAGTACGCTTCTGGTGTGCATGTTTCTGACCACACTGTCAGAAACAGACTCCATGAGGGTGGCATGAGGGTCTGACGTCCTCTATTGGGACCTGTGCTCACAGCCCAGCACCGTGCAGCTGGACTGGCATTCACCAGAGAACACCAGAATTGGCAGGTGCAGCATTGGTGCCCCGTTGTTTTCACAGATGAGAGCAGATTCACACTGAGCACTTGTGACAGGTGTGACAGAGTCTGGAGACGCCATGGTGAAAGTTACGCAGCCTGTGACATCATCCAGCATGACAGGTTTGGCGGTGGGTCAGTGATGGTTTCGGGGGGCATGTCCTTGGAGGGTTGCACAGACCTCCATGTCATCGCTAACGGTACCCTGACTCCTCAGAGCGATTGTATGCTGGTGCAGCGACTGCCAGGACAAGAACAAAAGTTAAGCTGGCATAAGTCCGAGTGGGGTGGGCAGTCCAACAACCACCGACTTTCACCTGGGAGAACAGTGATCACGTCCTGTAAGATTATAAAGCCAAACCCTGTTCTTTTTTCCTAAACCGAACTATGTGTTTGTTGTTTGAGGGAAAAATACATCACTTGGCGTTGTTGTACTGACGTAGTGCGTTTATTTTGAAAGACACTGTATGTTCACATTAAATTTCCTGTAAAAACGGAAATGTTTTTTTAAAGAAGACAATGCATGTAACAGGCAGAACTTGACACGGCGTCCCTGAACGTCAACAACCAACACTCAAAGTTCCCATCACGCCGTATCTGGACGTGGAAGGTCCATGACCAAACGTCAACATGTGACAAGGCCGCATTGGGAATGTGTTGGATGCCCTGATCCAGGTCTGGGAGGAGATCCCCCAGGACGTCTGAGGATGCCCAGATGTTGTCAGGAGTGCATACGGGCACGTGGGGGCCATACACACTACTGAGTCACATTAAGAGTTGCTGTGATAAAATTCACACAAGTTGGATCAGCCTGTGATTTCAAGTTTTTCAGTGTGATTTTGAATCCAGCCCTCAGTCGGTTTATGATTTGGATTTCCATTGACAGCTGTTACATCATTTTGTTCTTGATGTACTGATGTGTGATTTAAGTGTTACCTCAAATTTTTGAGCAGTGTAGTTCCTTCCCAACACTGGTAAAATCCACCCTTTCCCAACACTCTTTTCAGCCTCTCATCCACCACAAGGTGGTGCAATATGACAGAGAACGAGAAAACTCAGCAGAGCCCACGTGTGATCAGCAGTCCTGAGATTCTCACAATCTTTTCCAGAGCAGGTGGAGGTGTTTCTGTCTCAGTCTCCCCTGTGACACTGTCTAATGAAGGCTAATTTACCAAAACTATAACAGACATTTGTCCCGCCCCGACAGGAGAGTCAGGGAGAGTCTGTTCACGCCCACACAGTCCTGAATGAAGCTCTGATCAGCCAAATGATTACATCTGTGTGGGGGTAACATGGACGTACAGGACCTTTGATGATTTGGGATTGGGTTGTTGTGGGTTTTTTGGACACTCTTAGAAATATAAGCTGTTTGTATAATAAAACAGCATGATAAAGTTCAACATTTTGAATTGTAATTAAAGTCAAAAACACACAGATGTGATGACTGACCTTTGATATGAAGTAGTGACGCTGCAGGAATAACGAGGCTAAAACTTGACTTTTACCAGCCAAAACAAAAGTCTGTTGTTTTCCAGAATTAACTATATCTTTAAATAAAATGTCACTGATTTCTGTTTGTTTTGAACACTGTTGGATAAAAACAGAACAAAGTGCAACTTGATTGATCTTTATTATGACAACACTAAAGTTCACAACACATGACTGTAGACTGTCATTTTCACTGACAGATGTGTCGCATGACGTTCATTTATCAGTTGCACAGATCGGTCCTGCAGCATCTGCCGAAGAATTCCTTTGCGTCAACCAGTCCCTTGCAGGCTCTTGCATCATAGCAGCTCTGGAAGTAGCTGTGATCTGTAGAAACATGGACAAGAACATGGATTATGAGACAACTTGTACACGTTTTCAAAAAACTGGTCCATGTGATGGACGTTTGTCCTTGTTGTGAGCAGTACACAGAAGGAACAGCTTGTACTCACCATGCGTAAAGGTGATTCTGGCACAGACTTGATTTGAACCAGAGCAGGTCTGTATACGACTTGAACAGCGCGTACGACCTCCACAGTAACACCTCAAGGCTTCACCTGGACAAAGAAAAAATATTATGTTTAGCTGTGTTCAGCTCTAACATCTGCTCACAACTGGAAACACAACATTAATGTACAGGTGTTATTAATCAGCTGCAGGTTTGTAGTGTTTCCTGTACATGAACTCACCCTGGCTGACAAGCAGCAGCACCACAAGAGCAAGAATCACAGTCTTCATGTTCTCACGTGTCTGTTCACTGATCTCTGTTTGAATAAAGCAAAAGTGGAAAACAGTCAGAAATCATATGCAACATTCAGCTGTGACTGTGTGAGCTCTTTAATCAGACACACACAGAAAAAAAACTTAGGATAAAAACTTAAATGTATCCCACCTGGTAAACTGTCCCGCTGCAGCGCTGATTCCTCAGATGTGCTCTGCAGGTCGTGAGCTCCCTTTTTATAGTGACTTGTTGAGCAATGGATGCAGATCCTGTGTGCCAACAACTTGGAAATTCTCATCTGGGTGTCACTCACAAACACAGTGACTCATCAAGGAGAGACAGATCTTAGAACAAAGAAAACACTAGCTTTTCAAAATTATGATGGAAATGTGGAAGTGAAGCAAAACAACAGAAGGATGACAGTGATGTCATTCAAGTCAGTGTCTATAAAATGTTAAACTCTTCACTTAGTAGAGACAATTTCAGACACAAGTACACAAATCAGCTTCACTATAACTCGCAGCATTCACAGACAAAGCACTTGTCTTTATCTGGACACATTTACCTACAAATACAACATGCAAATCTTATTAGCACAAGCCTATGGCATTTTACATTGTATTAATTAGCCTAGCAGCTAGCAGACTTTTCCTCTGCTCATATGAAGCCAGGATAAATTACACACAAGACTTTAAATGCTATTTTGTGGAGGCTTTATTGTCTTCACATTTTATTGTTTATCTGTGAAATTAAAGTAAATAAAAGTCTTGATTACACTGAGAGAAATGGTTTCAGCTTCCAGAAATAAACAGGAGGTCTGCGTTGCTACGATGTGTGGTTACATTTCGGCACAGAAGTCTAAATATTGCATTAATTTATTGCACTTCTAATGTTGGTTTGGCCAATACACCAGTTGGAGTAAAAGAGTCAAATTGCTTAAGATTACAACACTGCAACAAAAAGAGCGACTGGATCAATTCTGAGCACATTACTTCCTGTGAGCATTACATCAGAGATGAGTTTTCTTGTTTTTAGCAACCTTCAATATCATCCTACCCCCCCAACACAGAGGGTGAAACGACATATGTAGAAGGGAACAAGCTACGTGAGATAGCATGGGGTAGAGCAGGGACAAAAGTTAGAGGTAAAGTCGTAAATATAAAGTAGCAGAGTGAGTCAATAAATAGATCAAATGAAGTTAAATCTGCAAATTGCTTGGATCAACATACAGACAGCGGCAGTGACCCGACTCAGTGACAATGAACACTAAAGATCACAGTCCGTCATCTGAAGGGAGCTTCTGCAGGGTTGCCACTTTGTGACAAATTTATCATTTGAACCCCTCGGAGAATATTTAACTTTCTCAAGCTTGAGAAAGAACATCACATCTGAAAGACAAGTAGAAATGGAAGGAGGCTGTGAGGATTTCCATTTGAGACGAATTCTGCGATGTGCCAATAAGGTTGTGAAGGCGACAATGTCCGCTTGCTTAGAGTTTAATAAGGACAGGTTAGTGGGCACACCGAAGATGGCTGTCATAGGGCATGGTTGCAGACTTGGTTTCAAAGATTGAACGCCAATAGGTTTGCAATTTAGGGCAAAGAGCAAACACACGAGTGAGGTCACAAGGGTACATCTGTCACTCCTGTCATTTACAATCTTGGATACCCTGGATTTAGAGAAGTGTAATCTGTATAAAATTTTGAACTAGATGAGCCCAAGACGAGCACAAGAAGACGTGGTTCACACTATATCAATCGCCTTATCCCACCATTCCTCAGTCAGTTCAACACCCAACTCTTGTGCCCAAGTAGTTTTTATTTTAGTTATAGAGTGAGCAACAAAAGACATTATTTTATATTTACAATCATACATTCTTAATAGGTTTCTCTTTTAAACCAATGCAGTGTTTTTGTAACCCTCTTCTCTGGATTGTTGGTGTTTCCCGGTTCCTGCGGACTGTGGCTAACAAGAGGACTACAACATTTGTTTCTTCCTCTTTGTCGCTGAGATGTGTGGTTACATGTCTGGGGAGGCCACGGCGTAGGGGACGGCACAGAAGTCTAAGTGTTGCATTACTTTATTGAACTTTTAATGTTAGTTTGGCTAATACACGAGTTGGAGTGAAAGGGTCAAATTGCTTAAGATTACAACACTGCTATCTGCCACACTGGCTCCCAACATAACTGGTTCCACTTTCCAGTTCCTCTACAACTGAATCACAGCACTTCCTCTCCTGATATCAAGCTTAATCAAAGGCCTGTCCCATATAGACGCCAGTTGAGTTCAGTGTTTGAAGCAAATAAAAGCCAGGGTTGTTAATTAAAGTTTTATGGTAACGGTTAACGTGTTAAGGTTGGTGGCACTGGTTCATTTTGTGTTGGGTTTAAACTCCAAACTGCTGCATGACTGGTTCCCAATCATTGTCCTTAAGGGACCCCCTTTTTGTCATAAAGTAAACGGACAACCTCTGACTAAGTGAAATATTTTAAGTGTGTTTCATATTATATTCAATGCATAACAATAACAGAAGAGAAAAACTGTTAAACTGCCTAATTAACCCAAATAGTGGACGCAATAACTGCAGGAAGTCTGTGTAAAAAGAGCGATTGGATCAATTCTGAGCACATTACTTCCTGTGAACATTACATCAGAGATGAGTTTTCTTGTTTTTAGCAACTTTTAATATAATTCTCTTTCTATATTATGTATTTTTATTTTATTTTTACAGTCATACATTCTTAATAAGCTTCTCTTTTAAACCAATGCAGTGTCTCTGTAACCTCCTTTCCTTGATTGTTGGTGTTCCCTACTTCCTCCAGGCTGGCGGGCTACAACATTTGTTTCTTCCTCTTCGTTCAATTTTTACCAACACTGCAAGACAGTACTAACACATCCCAACTGAAGGGGCACTCACTCTCTCTGTGTATCACTCAGACCTGTCCCCACAACACAAGGCAGGTAGGAACCAATTAGCTCATAACCAAGGGAACACAGTGACTCCACTTAAACACCGCACATGAAAATACAAATGAAGCAGGACACACAGTACTATAAATGACCATGAAGTAACAATTTACCAGTGACTCAATAATGCTGAATGTACTTAAATATAAATGATGTACCTATTAGTAAATAACACAGTAACTTAAGTCTTAAAAATATGTGCAGTAATTATGGTTGCATTTTCTTCTCCCTGGTGTTTTGCCATTGTTCTATCTGGAGAGAGTGAAGCCTCTTTGATTTAGAGATGCACCAGTCCAGCTTTTTCTGTTTCAATACCGATCCCGATGCTGTGGCTTTGAGTATCGGCCGATACCCGATACCGTGGTTGACCTAAAAAGCTATATACCTTGGAGTGTTCAGAGTGAAATACCTCCACACAGCAGATTCTCTCCCTCGCTCTATGTTGTTTGCCTAGGTAGGCTAATCAACTGTCGCGGCATGTGGCATATGTGCTGCTGCTGACGTATGACGTAGCTCGTGTCGCAATAGATTTAAAGGGAAAGGATTGGCTTAGGTATCGGTTGCATTTTCCGATACGCGATCCATCTGTTTTGATGATATCGGGGCCGATATTCGATCTAGATATCGGATTGTGCGTCCTTACTTTGATTACAGCTTGTGTTCAGGTCTTCATCACGCCCTTATCCTGTGAGATTTTTTTTTTTTAATTTATGTCTTGAATAATAATCCAGCCTTTAAAAATACCATCTAGTTTTCTTCACAGGAACAAACAAAATGCCACAGGCCAAACATTTGGAAGCAACTTTAAGTTTCTGTTCACAATGCCTTTCTTAAAAACCTTTTTATAATGACTTGTTGAGCAATGGATGCAAATCCAGTGTGCCAACAACTTGGAAATTCTCATCTGGGATTCACTCACAAACATAGTGACTCGTCAAGGACAGACATCAAAGTAATGATAGAAATGAGAAAGTGAAGCTAAACAATAGAAATAGATTTTAATCTGTTTACTTTTCTTATGCAATCAGAACAGTGAGCTGTATTTTTACAGTTTACCTGTAACACGCAAGCAATGTGTTGTTAAGTTGGAGTGGAAGAGTTAAACAGCTTACAACACTGCTATCTAGCACACTTGTTCATAACCTGGGGGTCCTGACTCCTACAAAGCTTCACGGGGGTTGTGAGGCCTTTTTTAGACTTTAGAGGGTGTACGACAACCTTTTAAAAAACAATAAGTTGGCCTGCAGTAGTGTTTGTGAGTGAATCCCAGATGAGAATTTCCAAGTTGTTGGCACACTGGATTTGCATCCATTGCTCAACAAGTCACTATAAAAAGGGAGCTCACGACCTGCAGAGCACATCTGAGGAATCAGCGCTGCAGTGGGACAGTTTACCAGGTGGGATATCTTTTCTCCTTTATCTTTTTTTTTTTTTCTGCATGTGTCTGATTAAAGAGCTCACACAGTCACAGCTGAATGTCTCATTTGATTTCTGATATTTTCAATGTTTGCTTTATTCACACAGAGATCAGTGAACAGACACGTGAGAACATGAAGACTGTGATTCTTGCTCTTGTGGTGTTGCTGCTTGTCAGCCAGGGTGAGTTCATGTACAGGAAACACTACAAGCCTGCACCTGATTAATAACACCTGTACATTAATGTTGTGTTTCCAGTTGTGAGCAGATGTTAGAGCTGAACATGATATTTTTTCTTTGTCCAGGTGAAGCCTTGAGGTGTTACTGTGGAGGTCGTACGCGCTGTTCAAGCCGTATACAGACCTGCTCTGGTTCAAATAAAGTCTGTGCCAGAATCACATTTACGCATGGTGAGTACAAGCTGTTCCTTCTGTGGGCTAGGGATGCGCGCAATTAGCCGTCTAAACAATTAACCGTCTGCCCCCTCGCTAGTCGGCACCAGAAATATTAGTCGGTTAAACCAATTACTGTTTTATTCATGTTCAAGGCCTCTTAACTGTCATGCAGCCGCCCGCCACTAGTGGGTGCTACAGAGCAGTCAGACAGCAGTCCCCCTCCCCGCGGTAATGCTCGAGTAGACTAGACTTTTAAAACAGTATGGTGGGAAATAAGAGAGATGTCCTCTCACAAAACCAGTGTGGTTTAGCAGTACTTTGATCTAGAAAATAAAAACAGCCACTATCCACGATCTGACCAATTTGACATTGTTCACCCGGAGATGCTGTGATCCCGCCCGGTCTGAGAAGATAACGCAGCTCATCATGACAATGACTTCGCAAGATATGCTTCCAATTAACTTTGTTGAAGGTAAAGGCTTCAGAAAGTTAATGGAATATGTTGAGCCTGTCTACACCGTGCCAAGACCTTTTTTTAGACTAGTCGACCAGTCTTAATTAAAATTTTCATGTCGTCGACAGGGAAATTAGTCGCCAGCAACATCCCTACTG
Source organism: Cephalopholis sonnerati (assembly GCA_019142605.1). Classification (NCBI taxonomy): domain Eukaryota; kingdom Metazoa; phylum Chordata; class Actinopteri; order Perciformes; family Serranidae; genus Cephalopholis; species Cephalopholis sonnerati. The sequence goes on from JAGQAX010000128.1 coordinate 316,155, forward strand.
TGTTCTTTGAAAACTTGTACAAGTTGTCTCATAATCCATGTTCTCTTCAATGTTTCTACAGATTACAGCTACTTCCAGAGCTGCTACGATGCAAAAGCCTGCAAGGGACTGGTTAACGCGAATGAATACTTCGGCAGATGCTGCACGACTGATCTGTGCAACTGATAAATGAACGTCATGTGACAAATCTGTCAGTAATAATGACAATCTACAGTCATGTGTTGTGAACTTTAGTGTTGTCATAATAAAGATCAATCGAGTTGTAACTTGTTCTGTTTTTATCCAAAACAACAGAAATCTAAAATATTTTCTGGAAAATAACTGCCTTTTTTTTGGCCTTTTTTTACTTCATATCAGAGGCCAGTCATTACAGGGCAGCACAGATGAGGCTTCTGAGCTTTTTGTGAACAAGGCACTGCCCCCTGTGGACACAAATGGAACTGCATGACCTAATCCCCCATTTCACCACAGGAACTTTTATCATTTACCCAGGATTTTGAAAAACCTTGGCGCGTTTCCATCAAAATTACCCGGAGAAAAAACTTTCCCTCAACCCCAAACTTTCCCTGACAAAAGTACCTAGTAGGGGCGTAGGACTTTTCAGATTCCCCTGAATTCTTGAGGGGCGGGGCTGTGTGCTGAAGAACGCTGATTTGTGGAACACACACTTGCAGCTTTCTGCACTTCTGTGCCAGTGTGGCTGCAAACTTCACTTCAGTTCGTTTGTGTTTTGATCATTTGGAAAATGGAGCAAAAGAAGAGAAACTACGAGAAGTGGACGGACGATGAGGTCCAGGCTCTTGTGAGCGTATTTGCCGAGGATGGAATTCAGCGGGACCTCGGTCGGCGGACCTAAATATAGGGCACATGCCAAAAGAAAGTCGTGAAGAGTTGAAGAAACTTAAACAAAATTATAAGGAGCTGAAGGACCACAACAGTCGAACTTTGAGGTGCGGTGCAAACCACACAGATTACCAGGAATTCTTTGACCCAGGTAAATAAATTCCTGGTAATAAAAGTTCCTGGAAATGTTGGTGGAAAAGGAGCTCTTGATGAAGAGGAGGGAAACAATTTCATTTACAAATGGAATCCAACGACTATTATGAGTCAGACCAAGGACCCATTTACTATCCACCTGGTCAGATCATGGTATGAGGTCCATCGAATTATTGGAGTGAGGAACTATTTGTCCCCCAAAACACTGTTGTGGAAAAACAAACTCATACCAATGATCTCTGATAATAAAATTTCTAAGCTTTGGAGTGACAGGGGGAAAATATACCTTGAGCAATGTTACAGTAATAATATGGTCATGTCCTTTAAACAGCTAATATGAACTATTGAACAAAGAGAAAAAAGTCTGCGGGAACAAATGATCCTACCTGACCTGACAAAGGTGGAGGAACTGTTTCACAGCAACAAAGGTTCAAGGCAGTTTATCAGCAGGATTTGTGTAATACTGATTGAAGAATTCCCAAAAACATAAAGTACACAGATCAGGAGAGAGGTGTGAATCTGACCTGGGTATTCCTTACATCAGAACAGTTTGTTCGCCACTGTAAATGCTAGATTTAGATTGGTCAACACATCGCACTGCACCAAAGTTACAACATTTTGGTCTGACTTCTGTGACACACTCATTAAAACTATGGACACACTATTTCCATTAGATCCAGGACTTTTTCTCCTAGTAAATGTTACAAATTTAAAACTAAACCAAAGCTCCAGGAAACATATTGGTATAGCTCTGACTGTTTCCAGGAGGTGTATTGCATTAACCTGGAAGTCTGATTCCCCCCTCTCTGTATCAAAGTGGACATTGGTACGTCTCTAGAGAAGATCATCTATGTCCTGAAAAACAGATATGATGCCTCTTTAAAGATTTGGCAGCTTTTCATTGAATATATAGAAGCATTATCTTTATCAACCTACTCACTGAATCCATTGTAAGCTAATATTGATCTTCAGGTACAATGGATGAGATATGTTAGTGACAAGAGAGTCACAAAACAGATAATGATGCTATGAAAAAACTCCTGAGACCCTGTGTCCTCATATAAGGACGTCACACTTTGGGTTTACTGGACCTTATACTTCATTCTGCTTGAGTAACATCATTTAATTGTTTTTTTTAGTAACTTTTAGTGATTATAATTAAATACATTGTGTAATATAAATGAATGTAACAAGTTCCTCCCCAACACTGGTAAAATCCTATGAAGGTAGATTTGTGTCTTTATTATTCAATCAAAAAAAAGTGTTCAAATGCAGTTTTTTGGGTCCCGAATATTTTTTTGCATTCAAACACTTTTTTTGATTGAAAAGGTTTTTTTTTTGATTGAAGTGAAGTTTTTTTTGATTGAAAATACATTTTTTGATTGAAGTAATCTTTTTTGTATTTGGGCCATATTATGGGTAGGAGATTTGTGTCTTTATTATTCAATCAAAAAAAAATATTTTCAATCAAAAAAAAAAACATTTTCAGTCAAACAAAAGTGTTTGAATGCAAAAAAAAAATTGAGACCCCCAAAATTGCATTTGAACACTTTTTTTTTTATTGTAGTTTTTTTTTTTGATTGAAAAATTATTATTTTTTTGATTGAAGAAACTTTTATTTTTGATTGAATAATAAAGACACAAATCTACCTTCATAAAATCCACCCTTTCCAAACACTCTTTTCAGCCTCTCATCCACCACAAGGTGGTGCAATGTGACAGAGAACGAGAAAACTCAGCAGAGCCCACGTGTGATCAGCAGTCCTGAGATTCTCATAATCTTTTCCAGAGCAGGTGGAGGTATTTCTGTCTCAGTCTCCCCTGTGACACTGTCTAATGAAGGCTAATTTACCAAAACTATAACAGACATTTGTCCCGCCCGACAGGAGAGTCAGGGAGAGTCTGTTCACGCCCACACAGTCCTGAATGAAGCTCTGATCAGCCAAATGATTACATCTGTGTGGGGGTAACATGGACGTACAGGACCTTTGATGATTTGGGATTGGGTTGTTGTGGGTTTTTTGGACACTCTTAGAAATAAAAGCTATTTGTATATTAAAACAGCATGATAAAGTTCAACATTTTGAATAGTAATTTAGATCAAAAATGCACAGATGTGATGACTGACCTTTGATATGAAGTAGTGACGCTGCAGGAACAACGAGGCTAAAACTTGACTTTTACCAGTCAAAACAAAAGTCTGTTATTTTCCAGAATTAACTATATCTTTAAATAAAATGTTGCTGATTTCTGTTTGTTTTGAACACCGTTGGATAAAAACAGAACAAAGTGCAACTCGATTGATCTTTATTATGACAACACTAAAGTTCACAACACATGACTGTAGATTGTCATTATCACTGACAGATGTGTCGCATGACGTTCATTTATCAGTTGCACAGATCGGTCGTGCAGCATCTGCCAGTGTATTCACTCATATTAACCAGTCTCCTGCAGGCACCTGCATCGTAGCAGCTCTTGAAGTAGCTGTAATCTGTAGAAACATGGACAAGAACATGGATTATGAGACAACTTGTACAAGTTTTCAAAGAACTGGTCCATGTGATGGACGTTTGTCCTTGTTTTTTAACTGAGCAGTAAACTGAAGGAACAGCCTATGCTTACCAAAAGTATAGGTGATGTGGGCACAGACTTTATTTGAACCAGAGCAAGTCTGTATACGGTCATAACATTGAGTACGACCTCCACAGTAACACCTCAAGGCTTCACCTGGACAAAGAAAAGAAAATATATGTTCAGCTGCTGTATACAAGCTAGTGCTGTCACTGCCACAGATGATTGTCCTTTAGCTCTAACATCTGCTCACAACTGGAAACACAACATTAATGTACAGGTGTTATTAATCAGCTGCAGGTTTGTAGTGTTTCCTGAACATGAACTCACCCTGGCTGACAAGCAGCAGCACCACAAGAGCAAGAATCACAGTCTTCATGTTCTCACGTGTCTGTTCACTGATCTCTGTGTGAAGAAAGCAAAGGTGGAAAACTGTCAGAAATCAAATGCTACATTCAGCTGTGAGCACTTTAATCATACATATATTAAAACGCTTAAAGATATCCCACCTTTTGAATTGTCCACTGGAGTTATGATTCCTCAGATGTGCTCTGCAGGTCGCCTGCTTCCTTTTTATTGTGTCATCGATGGAAATCCAGGTAATTATTAACTCTAAAATTGTCATCTGGGTTTTACTCACACTCAGAGGGACTTTTCAAGGACACGTGTGGATGCTGCGAAACACACTATGATCTCACTGATTCACCAGGAGAAATACAGATGTTTTAAATGATCATAATTGTAATTAAAAATAAACAGAAACAATGTTAATGTTAGCTTTAAATAGCCTGAGTAATAGAGCTGAAAAAAAGACCAATAGTTTCCCAACAAGTGAAATGTGTCAGACTCTCATTCGGAGGGCAGAGTGCCATATTAAAACAGCACCATTATTTCATTATAATAACAACAGATGAAAAATACAAAGAATATATCATTAAATATTATAATAGTTAACCTCTAAGAGTCAGATTGACTTTTTTTTTTTTAGCACAAAGTTTACTTACTGGAAACTTCCCATGAGGTGTGGCCAAGAGCTCCTGACATTTCCAGTAAGTGGACCCTGTGATAAGATTTTTTTTTTCCAAAATCAGACAGACTGTTGTTTCCCCAGATCCTTAATGAATGCTCTGATGAAGGTCAAACTGACCGAAAGCTCAACAATAAAGTGAAACACTGCATAGATATATGATGTAAGGAAATCTTTGTCTACCAGCTTGGACTTATTGATGTTTCCTGCACCTTGCTAAGACCGAGCTGGGCGGAGCGGTTTTGGTTCTGCATCAACAAAATCCTTAATTTAAAACACCCCAGCTTGTGTTGGCTATTTAAATATCAGATTAAATATAATTTGTGTAAACTGAAGATCAACTTTCCTCCCTGTCCTAGCCGGCACATGACCAACCATCAACATTGAAATGTGGTTGAAATTTCGTCAGTTGTTGTTTCAACATTAAAACAACATTTAAACATTTAATTCTGATGGCTGTAAAGAGGTTAACAAAATTCTCATAAAATCTTCACTGAAATTTCATAAAGATCTGTTTTCAACATTGAAACAATTTTCAAACAACGTACCAACTCTTGGGAGCATGAGTGATATTCGTCTTTCATATGATATCAGAAAGGTTAATAAGCTCCACCTTCCTTTTTACAAAACAAAACATGGCTAGTACTCCCTCGGATAATCAAGGTGTACAGATTTGGAACACCAAAGTACATCTTGTCAGGAGCCCTTCATCCTTTTAAAAGGAAATTATCATTACATATAAATTATAATGTCTAATGATTTCTTGATTTCTATGTAAATATACTTTCCCCCTTTTTTTGTTCTTCTTTCTACACACTGTGTTCTATGTATTTCTTAGTTTTCACTGGATTACTTTTCACTGACTGCTCAGTGTGCTTTCTGTTGTCATTTATTGTTTGTTGTATTTTTCAGTATAATGTTAGTTAAGGTCTTTTGGTGACTTTTCTCCCCTTTTTTTGCCGTTATCTGTTTTTCTCCTTAAATTAAGGGGAGGTCCGTTTGTATAAGCCTGTGGCTTCTTGACCTTTCCTGACACATTTCTTATTTTTTTCTTTTTTACTGTTTGGATTTTATGCAGTTTTATGTGATTGCAAAAAAAGGAAAAATATAGGAAAAATAAAATAAAATAAAGATGAAAATAAAAAAAACTACAAAATACATAAAACTTAAGATTAAATAAAAATAAATAAATAATAAAAATAAAATAAAGACAAAATCAAAACTACATAAAAATTAAGATAAAATAAAATAAAGATGAAAATAAAAAAACTACAAAATACATAAAAATTAAGATAAAATAAACAAATAATAAAAATAAAATTAAGACAAAATAAAATACATAAAAATTAAGATGAAATAAAAATAAATAAATAATAAAACAAAATAAAGACAAAAATAAACATAAATAAAATAAAGATAAAAAATAAAATAAATAATTAATAAAAAATAAAATAAATAATTAATAAAAATAAAATAAAGACAAAAAAATAAATTAAAAACAAATAGATAAATAAAAATAAAATAAATACATAAAATAATATTGCACATTTTAATTGGACACACTACACTTTACCCATTTTTACTTTGTTGTACTTTTAATATTGGTTTAACTAATCAACTTATTAAACCTGGAGGGGACCATGTGTTTGGTCGTGTGTGCGTGTGTCCACATCTAATCTCGCAAACTACTGGACCAATCAGCGTAATATTTTGTGTGCACATGACTGACTGTATGTTCTAGGATCTCGCGTGGTTGCAGTGATTAATAATCGTTAAAAAAACCATTACACTGACTGTTTTATTTTTAATTGACTGCTGACTGTTCACTCCTCTTAACCGGCCGCTAGGGCCGCAAATGTTTTGTAAATAAGCCTTACCTTGTGTTACAGGAAACACTTTGGTCTTCTTCGTGACTCAAATACTGACATTCATAAAAAAAGTTTGGTCTCATTTTGAACCGGAACACTTGCAGAGTATTTACATTCCAGATTAATTATAATTCACCAACGCTGTGCACGATACGAGATGAATAAGTCGCCGTTTTCGTTATTTCCTCCGCCATCTTGATTGTACGGCAGCCGGGAAGGACAAGTCCACCGAGCGCGGCTGCTCTTTTTCCTTTGTCTGCCGCACGGCGTCTCAGAAGCGAACCGCTTGGCCAGATTTTGTAGACCTGCAGGTGTTGTTGATTTAGTCATTATCCTATTATATTATATAATAAAATGTCATAACTCAGGAACAGAAGGGGAGACATTTGGTCAGACACTGAATCAGTGACACTGATCTTGATACAGTGCTGACTGTGCAGATATTCTGTGTGAAGCATCCATGTTTTCACACACATACATGTAAACTGTAAGAGAAACTTGACCAGTGCATGGAGTCAAACAATGACAGCGTGTTAGCCCAGCATCTGGATTTTTCCTCCCAGCCACTTATCAAGACCATGAATGCATGCCAGGAAAACATGCTCTCACACCACTGGCTTACAGTAAATGCCCCGTATGGTGCAGTAGATCATTAAACCATAGATAACACCATAACACCGTCCCTAATACTGTTAATGTCTAAGCCAGTGGACGTGAAACTAACTCAAATAAAGCATGCATGTTTTCCTGGAGTGTACCTGTGTGTGTGTGTACTGTAACCCTGAATGAAAAAATTAAACAGAATTAAATTAAATTTACATTAAAATACAGATATTAAGTGCTCCTGAATATAATCATGGTCAGCAATGATGCTGCAGATTCCCTCTCAACAAACACACGACAGATACTGTACATTCACTTATATAATCAGATTGTGAGTCGAGACAGATCAGCACAAAAAAGGATAAAGCACCACTCACCAAGACTCAGTGAATTCACTAATGAGAGAAACAACAGCTGCAAATCCTCTTTTTTTTTTTCTTTAAAGCCGACTAAGGTCCTCATGTGTGTTTCTCTGTTCTTACCAGAGATTTTATTCAACTTGTGGACAATTTCCTCTGTGCAGTAAATGTATTTTCTGTAAATCATACTGGCTGTATATGGTAATTTAATTTAAAGAATACACAGTGTATGTATTTTTGACTTTAGGTGTCAACATTAAACAAGGTGCTGGAAACATTCCTCAGAGATTTTGCTCCATATTGACCACATCCCAAAGGTGCTCTGTTGGATTGAGATCTGGTGACTGTGGAGGCCACTGGAGTACAGTGAAATCGAAACCAGTTTGAGATGATTTGAGCTTTGTGACATGGTGCGTTATCCTGCTGGAAGTATCCATCAGAAGATGGGTACACTGTGGTCATAAAGGGATGGACACGCTCAGCAACAATACTCAGGTAGGCTGTGGTGTTTACACCTTTGAACCCTGAGCAAATTGGTGTGATTTCTTTTAAAACACATGTAGAAAAAGGCAGTGAGCAGCTTGGTAAAAAATGTCACACAAATTGCAAAAAAATAAAATGGATATAGAAAATTATAAAAAAAAAATTAGGGAAAAACTACATTTATAATTATTGTTATTACATTTTAAAATTATGTTAGAGAATGATTATAATTTCTAAGCACTCTGTCCAAGTCGTTTACTTTTTTTTTTTTTTAATTTTGTACTAATTTTTACTAATTTCTCACTATTTTTTTTGGTCATTTCTTCTTTCTTTGCTCATTGCCTTCCTCCCACATTTTTAAAGAAATCAAGCCAGTTTACTTGGTTTCAAAGGGTTAAACCATGCTCAGTTGGTACTAAGGGGCCCAAAGTGTGCCAAGAAAATATCCCCCACACCATTACACCACCACCACCAGCCTGAACCGCTGATACAAGGCAGGATGGATCCATGCTCCAAATTCTGACCCTACCATCTGAATGTGGCAGCAGAAATCCAGACTCATCAGACCAGGCAGCATTTTTCCAATCTTCTATTGTCCAGTTTTGGTGAGCCTGTGTGAATTGTAGCCTCAGTTTCCTGTTGTTAGCTGACAGGAGTGGCACCTGGTGTGGTCTTCTGCTGCTGTAGCCCATCTGCTTCAAGGTTCAGAGATGGTCTTCTGCATACCTTGGTTGTAACCAGTGGTTATTTGAGTTACTGTTGCCTTTCTGTCATCTTGAACCAGTCTGGCCATTCTCCTCTGACCTCTGGTATCAACAAGGCATTTTCACCCAGAGAACTGCTGCTCACTTTTCGGTCCATCCTCTGTAAACCCTAGAGATGGTTGTGCATGAAAATCCCAGTAGATCAGCAGTGTCTGAAATACTCAGCACCAACAACCATGCCACCTTCAAAGTCACTTAAATCACCTTTCTTCCCCATTCTGATGCTGTTTGAACTTCAGCAGGTCGTCTTGACCATGTCTACATGCCTCAATGCATTGAGTTGCTGCTACCTGATTGGCTGATTAGCCATTTGCATTAACCAGCAGTTGAAAAGGTGTACCTAATAAAGTGGCCAGTATATGACGTTTTGTGAATGAGAATCTCTCTATCAACTGTCTTCCTACAGAATCACAAACATCTTGCCCTTGTTAAAAATAATCCAACTCCTCTCTTCCTACTGAGGAGTCAAACAAGAAAAACAATATAAATCAAGTGTGACAAGTGTGAGATCGCAGTAAAGGACACTTTAACACATTTCTGCATACTTTATTTTGTCAAGGAGAAATCATTCAAAAAGAACAAAGTTCCTGAATACTCTGAATATTGTATGAGTATCGTGAGTTCATGTTATTTTCCCAGGAGGCATTCATATTTTGTTAATTATTGACAGTACTAAATATTTCATGGGACCCACTTTTCAGCTAAGTATGTATATTTATTTATGTTTAATTTATCCGCAGCTATGTCGTGTTTATAGAACTGATCCTTAAGAAAGAAATTTTCAATCTTTTTTTTTTGTGGAGAGAGAAATTAAACCTATCTCACAGCGCTATATTTAATGCCTTGGTGAGGAGAAAATAGGACATGTATTCAAAACTCATGAAGGATCTTTAGGAGAGTATAAAACTGGAGATGTTCAGTGAAATCATAATTATAATCATAAGTTATAAACTGTGTACTGCTTAGTGGAGTTTTTGATATTCATAGTTTAAGAACTCACAAATAAAAAATTCTGAACTGAGAAAAACATTCAATGTAAAACAATAAACAATCTACGCTGTGATGCACATACTCTATTCTCTATATGCGAGGTGAAGCACGTGTCGTTTTTGTTCCTCTGTATATTAAAACATCCGACCACTCTGACCCGTCTGCCTTACAAATACAGTATCCGTGTACACAATCAACAGGTTGTCATGTAGAATGCTTACACATTGATTTGGAAACCTTTTCCTTAGGAAAAAGAATAAACAACTTTACCATGCAAGGAGGTAACAGGTATTATCAACTGCAAATTGCTCTGAGGATGTTGGAAAAAATATACAGTATATACTGGAACTTCTTTTTTTTTTTTTAAAGACACACTTCAGTAAATCCAAGATAATGCACAAATGACATGCGTTTGCATAGAAATGGTGGAAATCGCGTGGAGTTTGACGAATATGAGAGCCCAGGAATTAGGAGGAGGGGGAATACAGCACACATTGACAATCTCCAGCAGAGTCTCTTTGAACACTGTAAGAAGTTGCATGTCAGTATTTTTATATTCCAGTTGCAGTGAAGTCAGTGCATCTGCCCCGGAAACAGTTTAATCTGTGAGGTCCAGACACCACGACTGCTCTGTGCTCTGAGTCTGGAAGCCGATGCTGGACCTTCGCGATGACGCACTCTCGCTGTCCCTGCTCTCCGTAGAGCCCCCGTTCCCCAGTAGGCACTCCAGACTGGTGTGTTCTATGGCAGATGGGTCGCCCAGTGGAAGGTGGGGCTCGAGGGCATCCGATTGCGGTGATCCTGAATCAAGGGAGGATCCGAGAGCTTGGCCTGGCAATGTGGGCAGAGAGGTGGACGCAGAGCGGATTAAGGGGTTTGAGTCCTCGATTTGGAAGATGGAGGTGTCCTGGATGAGATTGCGGGATGTTGGGGCAGACATAAGAACACAAATGTCGTCGTGTGAGGCTTGTGATAGGTTGAGGTGGGACTCAGAGTGCAGGCAGAGATGCGGGTGAGAAGCAGGTGACGAGTCCAGCAGGCTGTGTGTTGATGTACCTGCGGGAGCACCGGACAAAAGGCAAGAGTATTCATCACTATCACTGGGAGGCTGCAGGCACAAAGTGGGCTGGGACTGGCTGATGTTGGTGGGGCTAGCACTGAGAGGTCTGTTGTCAGAGTCTTCATGCCCAGCATGAGATGCGAGACCCCGGCTTCCACCCTGGAAGCCTGGGCTGACGCCAAGAAGAGACGGGCTGGTCCACAGATGCGTGGTCATGCTCTCAGAGCTGTGACACGGGCCTAACCTGGGTTCAGAGTTTACAGAGAGGGACGGACAGGAGTTGGCAGGCGGACTAGAGGATTTAGGCTGACGGTGGCTCTCTGTTTGGGATTCAGCAGCTCCACTGTAGCTCCAGTGTCCAGCAGGTGGGACACTTTGGTGGCCTTCGTGGCTCCCTGGATCGCTGTGGAGGTGGTAGGTTGAAGCTTGGTTGAAGGGCGTGCCCGTGTTGGGGGCTGTGGGAGGGCCGGACACTATTTGGATGCCATATGGGTATGAGGGGAGGGAGGTTCTGTAGTGATGCACAGACATGTGGGCCTGGAGGAGATGCATCATGTGGTGCAGGCCCTTGGCGAGCTCGGATACTTCCTGGTTTAATGTGCCCATCTGTGAAGAGAGTGCACACAGTTTAGTCATGACATTTGAAAGACTAGCAGCGTATAATACCAGCAGCACACCACTGCTACTGTTATTATTATCAGTCATACTTCCATTATCTTTACTGCTGCTATTAATATTATTCTATAACATTCACTGCCACTGTTATTATCATCAGTAATATTTCTGTATTATTACTGCTGCTATTGCTGCTGTTAAAGGTTCTGTATGTAAGTGTCAGATGATCCCTTTTAGTGGTGACGCCTCTCTCTGAGGCCATAAGGTGATCTGCAGTCATCATCCTCCGTGGCCACGAGCGAGCACCTGCCTCTGCCACAACAGTGACGGACACAAGACTGACTGTAATTGACCTGCATTACGTTGACAGAAGACTAAAAAAATACATTATAATCACATTTAGAATAATGTTACTATCTACAATGTTGTTATTTTGAATTTGGTTATTCCACAGGCTATATGTCGGGCAGGAAATCCAAAGTGTGGGATCATTTTGAGAAGGTGAAGGACCAACCCAAGGTGATATGTAAACTCATCTTCATTGGTCGACTACAAACATGACGTATCATCCGAAACATGGAAGTAGCTACATGCCCATTAGCCCACAGCGTCATTAACAGGCGGCTCGCTCAGTGTGTGACGTGCACTTGTAGATAAAATATAGGCCTATATTAATGAAGGTTCATTAGTACGGTTTGTATTTTTCTGTAATGTAGCACAGTGTTAACAATGTTACTGATACTATTCTTTCTCACACCTTCAACTCAAACCATTGTGTTGCCCCACCCAAAATATATCATTTAATAATTAAATTAATATTGTAAACATGCGGATGACTCGTCAGCTAATGGCCCTAAATGACGACTATTCGTCGACTAGGAATATTCTTAGTCGGGGGCAGCCCTACTACAGTATAATCATTATTAGTCATATCTATTATAAATCAGTGTTTATTGTTGTTGCTGTGCGTCTCTGTCTCTCACAATCCGACCAGCAGAGGCAGATGGTCGCCCATCATTGACTCTTGGTTCCGCTCAAGGTCTCTGCCTGTCAGAAGGAAGTTTGTCCTTGTCAGTGTTGCATATCATGCTCGCTCTTGGTGGGAATTCGTCTGAATCGTTCAGTCCGTGGGAATTAAAAGTGTATTTCTAGACCTGCTCTATATGAAACGTGTCCTGAGAAAACCTTTGTTATGATTTGGCGCTATATAAATAAAAATTGGCTTGACTTGATATCCGTCCTACCTTGCACATTCTATTATTACACCAAGCAAACGTGTGCAGCTTCAAAGTACAAAAAAAAAACTGCCCAATTAAGTCTCCAGCACAGTGACAAATTAATCAGCTTCTATCTTTGAGGTTTAGTATTGGATTCTTTCCAGATATAATTATCTGATGACCTCTTAAAAGAGAAACAAACCACTTTTAATCTCCGCTATGACTCTAAGAAATGACTTCTTATGTGGCAGTGAAATCCAGCGGGACACAGACTGAGGGAACTGACGCAAATAGGGAGGAAAGTAGAAAGAAAACTGGGAATAAGGGAGTGAAAAAAGAGGGAAAAGGGGCCAGAGAAAGGCCACAAGTAGAGCAGGGTTGTCATCTCATGTTTTTTTTCTCTTCAGATTGTCGAGTCAGCATTCCAGACTATCCTCTGCATTGCAGAAGTGCCCTGCTGATTAATTAATATCGACTTCAGACAGCACCTACCTGGGCCCATCTGGATCCGCTCGCTGCACCTGCTTTCGCTTTTATTTACATTCAAATGAGGAGTGCAGGGGCAGACTGAGACACAAGGCAGTAACTGAGTCTACTGAAGGTAAATGTACCTCCATGGCTGACACTGAAGGAGATGACAGAAATCTATCTAGTGTGATGAGTCTCTGCTTATTTTCTTGGTCTGCACTGCAATTCATTTCTAAAGATTGAAACAGGAACTCATATTTTAAAGTCGAGCTAGCGCACAGGTTATATTTTCTAATCAAGAATTCATCAGTGCTTCCTGTACTTCACATTCAGCGTCTCTACAGACAGAAGACAGACAGACGGGGTGATGAGACGGATACAAAGCAGAGTTGATTCAGATCTGTGCGGCTAAATTACTTTTGGTGCAATCGATTTTAATTTAATGTTATTTACTGTGCCTTACCTTTTGGTTGAGTTGACTGATGCTCTGTCTGACTTCCTCTGTCTCCAGCAGCAGGGTGGCATTAGCCTGTGTGGAGTCTGAGAAATGAGGAGGAGAATACAATAAGAAGCTGACTCAGTAGCACACAAGTCAGGCGCACCACCGAGAGGATTTATCCTTATTAATGTGAAACAAAATTAGGATGTGTGACTCCAGAGGACGCCTAATTACATATACAGGGTGTTTAAATGCTGCATGTGTTTACACCAATCATCCAAAACATTAAAATCACTGACAGGTGAAGTGATAGCATTGATTATCTCGTTACAATGCAGTGTTCTGCTGAGAAACCTCGAGTCCTGGTACTCATGTGGATGCCACTCTGTATACTCCACCCACCCAAACACTGTTGCAGACCACGTGCCCCCCCTCATGGCAACGGCACTCCCTGATGACAGTGGCCCTCCCAGCAGGCCACTGCAGCTTGACACACTGCTCAGTAATGGCCCGAGGAATGAGACAAAGAGCTCATGACGTCAACCTGGCCTCCAAAATTCCCCAGATCCCAATCTGACGGGGCGTTCTGGTGCTCCACAGGTCCTGTGTCTAAGCCCTGAGAGGTCAGAGCCAAGTCCGATGCAGAGGGGCCTCTAACCTGCTGAGGCATGGACACAGGACCTCTGGGGATGTCCGGGGGTGTCTGGTACCAGGGTGCTGACGGCGTATCCTTTGAGTCCTGTGGGTTGCAAGGTTGCACTGCATTGCCATTAGGGTGTGCTGCTGCCATGAGGGGACGTACTTTGTCTCTAATGGTGTTGGTGTGGGTGCCGCGTGACGAGTAGTATCACCATCATTGGAGGGAAGCTTAAAGCTTAAACCTGACCAGTATGACAGCAGATGGACCACAGCATCAAAACAAACTAGAAATAAGCAAAGCAAAATGCAGGCAATCCTCCGGGAGGCGCTGTAGGATGGCCAGAACAACTAAAAACAAATCAGGAGCTTTATCCTACAACATAGTTTTTAAAAACACTTTAAGTATCTAGCAAGCTGTATTACACATAGTTACTGTGTGCTGATCTACATCACTGATGCCAAAGCACTCGTTACACTAGAGTAAATTAGTTGGACTTAAACTGAACTGAACGTGATACTCATCCCTGGGTGATAGTGATCAGTGAAAAGCTCAGGTCAGAGGATCTGTGTGCTGCTTTGACCTCAGTTGTCCTTGAACATGTTTTCTGACTCTTTGGACAGCTGGCTGTCATTTCATTCCTCTGTGCTCTCATATTTCCCCCCAGAAAGAGGCAGGGCAGCATTGTTGTATCCACTGTTTGAACTCTTGAGTTTACCTCCAGCCATCTGGCACCCAGGTGACCCTCGTAGCTGGGGGTGGTTTGGTTTACCTCGGGTGCTGCCTCCTGCGCTGGCTTTGGGCCCACTGTGCTCCACGTTGAAGTGGAACGTGTGTCCGTTGTCTTCGATGCCGTCTACAACCCTGGCGGGGAGGGGTGAAGAGGGAGGGAAGCTGGAGTTAATGTAACAGTAGAGCTTTTTCAATTATCATTGGAGCCAGCAGACGACCCAGGAATGTGCCATGAGAGCTGCTGCTGGCAGACGCCCATGTGGGTTTGAACATGAGGAGAAGAGCCCAGTCTGGAGGGGCGGACACCTGAGCTCTCTGAACCAGCACTTACCCATATCTAGAACTTACTGGATGACTTAGGGATACATTATGAATACAGATGGTTGGGGCAGGAGGATAAGGTGCTTTAGTAATGAAATGCAGTCACATCTGCTGAAATATGCAATGCAAATACACTCCATTTACATTAAGTGGATCACGCAGGTTTCTGTGGCATGACTTTATATGTCCTTCACTGCGGCACCTTACTTAGGTCATCTCAGGCACTCCAACGCGGCCACAACTAGGGTGAATATTAAGACATAATGTGGTACAGAACCCAGTGAGATGCCGTGTATCACACAGTCAGTTTAAACCAAAACAAACACACACGACAAGAGCCGTCAAGGACGAGATGCACCACATTGCTTTTTTTTTTGTTTGTTGAAGCCTGCCCTGATCAGACAGAGCACTTCTTGTAGCGTGCTGCGTCCTTTTGAATTGTTGCTAGGCAACCACTGAATCGCCTGTCCTTAGTTTTGGCGCTATTTTGCTGTGGAGTAAAACTTACAGGGAAACAAAGATCCGTCTGGGTCCATGAGACCTTAGGAAAGAGGAGAAATCACAGGAAGCACCTCCTGCTGATTCAGGAGCTTCACCTGGATGATGATCAGTTTAAGACTTATTTTAGGGTGAGTCAGGGACAGTTTGACAATCTGCTGTCAATCGTCAGGCCTAATTACGGTTGGAAAACGTTAGAAAGTAGCTGAGGTTACAGTTTCTTCAGATATGTCTTGCAGCTCGCCCAGGGAGGCCTAAAAGTGAGCTCACATTAGCTTCACACAAACCATGTACGGTACCACTTTTTGTCATCGCCACCGCAGAAGGCCTGCTTCTTAATTTACCTGATCGGACAATGGGAAAAATCGCCAATGACGTTGGGCACTTTTTCTACTCTGAGATGAAGTTTTCATCTTGGGTGTTCAGGGCTCTCCTGCAAAAATGTGAGGCGCATAAAGCGGAATAATGTGAGGCACTCAGCAACGCAAAAGCAGCAAGCAAAATGCTTCAGTCTCATTGAAAACAAGGCTGCTAAAGCTTGCTCTGTCTGATCAGGGCTTTGGAAAGGTGCACTGTTTCCTCTATTATATAGCTACTATACAGCAGGTAATTAAGAAAATTATTAGAGATGCTTTGCAATATAGCATCACCTCAAAGTACAGACGCAAACTGTACCAACAAACTGAATCACAACCCAGTGACATTGTAGTTAACATTTATATTGTCATTGTCATCTCATCGTGTTCCATTAAATGAGTGTTTCTATTTTTCTATTTTGGCCAACAAGCTACCAAGATTCAAAAAGTACTGATTTAGACTCTTGTAAGTTTTTGACGAGAGCTTTCACAATACCTGGGACTAAGATCTGGGGGTCCAAAGCATGTGACAGTTGGGATAAGCAGCTTTGAAGGCTTCTGCTCGGCCCCCGACTCTCCCTGGGCTGAAGTTGAGGCTGGGTTGGCTGTCGCGGAGCTGTGCTCTTTTTTCGACGGCGGCTGCGGGGACGAGCTCTGCCCGTGGATGCCGCGGCTGAGGTTTGGTGAACGGCAGCGTCGCAGGGCGTTGAACTGCCGGAGCTCATCCCCCAGGAGGTTCCCCAGGGAGGTGCGGCGAACAGGGCTGCTGAAGTTGGGCAGCAGGAGGTTGCGACGGGAGCGGGTAGCCGGAGAGAGGTGGAAGGAGTCGTCGGTGTCGTCCCCCTTTGTTTCCACGATAGAGGGGAGCCTGGATTCCTGTAAAACAGCAAATATGACACGCTGCATTATTAACTGTACACTTTGTAATGAATAAATTTCTCACAACCAAGAAGTGCATTAATCTTAAAGTGCCTGATTTGTGTTTGTGGATATGAGTATGAATGGACTGGAGTCATAATTACATTAATACTAAAATATTAAAGATATACTAAGCAGGATTTTCTTAAAACAACAATGTATCCACCTTATTCCTAGCCCCCATGATACCTTGTGTGAATTATGGGTGCAACTTCCTGCATTGAACCGAATCCGGCATTCATTTTTTATATGATATAAAGGAAGTACAGTAAATCAGTAACACATTCTCAGCCCTAATGACTAAATACATATTTTAAGGTATGTTGCTGAGTTTATTTTATAACGAGCTATTTTCTAATGTAGGTTGAGAATGAAGTCAGACGGAGAAAGACAGGATATCATGTACTGACGTTGAGTGACGGACCTGTCAGTCTACGTGTCATTCTCTTCTGCTAACTCTGATTTCATACTTTTTCGCTATGTCTGGTTAAACTCTTGTGGGTTTTATTTCTCATATCAACAGTAACCATGGCAACAGCCCACCAAGAGTAGCCACTGGGACTAACCACAGACAGTCTATGGGGACTAACTAGCTTACTGCTACTTCCGCTATCTTTTTTTTTTTTTTTTTTTTTAATTTATTTATTCGATTAGCATTTAAAATCCACCCACAACAAATACATAGTAGATTTCAACAAGCATCATAAAGCTAATCGAAAAGGTGTAGGCTGAAGCTCATGCTTATTTTGCCTACCCTTTTTACAAAAACAACTTTGGCAAGGCAACTCTTTAACTACATGGTCTGAGTTACACCATAAGTCTTCTGAAGAAAAGGGAAAAAAGAGAGAGAGAGAAAAAAGATAAATTCTCAAAACATGTTACAAGATTCCATAACAATAATACAAACAGACACAACCAAAAATTTCAATATTTTGTTATTGCTCTTCTTCATACCTGATTTACATATTTTCTTATTGCTTTAGTTTTATACATATTTTTAAATGAGGAAAGTGAGCTACACATTTTTAATTCATCATCACAGCTATTCCACAAGTTAACACCTCTAACAGAAACACACCTCTGCTTAATATTCGTTCTTGTCTTAGTTTTTTTGAAGAAACCTGTTCCCCTCAAATCATACCGACTCTCTCTGGTTTCAAACAGCCTCTGAGTACTACGGCAAAGTAAATTATTGTGTGCTTTGTACATTATCTGTACCATTTTGAATTCAACTAAATCATAAAATTTAAGGGTATTTAAATTGAGAAACAATGCATTAGTTGATTCAAGAAAGTGTGATCGATTTATAATTCTTATAGCTCTTTTTTGTAACTTAAAAATAGGATGAGTGTTGGTTTTATATGTGCTACCCCATATCTCCACACAATATGTCATATATGGAAGTAACAGAGAACAATATAGCGTGTATAGTGATTTCTTGTTGAGAACATCCTTTGTTTTATAAAGTATAGCAATGGTTTTTGACATTTTGGTTTTCACATTATTTATATGTGGCTTCCAACAAAGTTTATCATCAATTATCACACCAAGAAATTTGTTTTCATTCACTCTTTCTATTTCAATGCAATTGACCCTGATTTTAACCTGAGTTTTTATTTTTCTGGTGCCAAAAATGATAAACTTTGTTTTGTTTAAATTCAGAGATAACTTATTAATGTCAAACCAATATTTCAGAATATTTAATTCCTTTTCAACTGTAGTCAGAAGCTGTTCTAGGTTTTTACCAGAGCAGTAGAGAGTGGTGTCATCAGCAAACAAAACACATTTTAACAGTTTGGAAACATTGCAAATATCATTGATATATAATATGAATAATTTAGGGCCTAACACAGACCCTTGAGGGACCCCACAAGTGACCTTCAATTGATTTGATTTTACATTATTTAATTGCACATACTGATATCTGTCATCCAGGTAACTTTTCATCCACATGTATGCTAATCCTCTTATACCACATCTCTCTAGTTTATTTATTAATATACTATGATCAATAGTGTCAAATGCCTTTTTTAAGTCTATAAAAACACCAACTGTATATTCCTTGTTGTCTATTGCAGTAGATATCCCTTCCACAAGTTCCATCACTGCCATCGAGGTGGACCTTTTTGCCCTGAAGCCATATTGATTATCACTTAAAAGATTATGTTTCTCAATAAATGTTTCAAGTCTATGATCAAATAATTTTTCTAAGATTTTGGAGAACTGCGGAAGTAGTGATATTGGTCTATAATTGGTAAATTGATGCCTTTCTCCACTTTTATAGATAGATAACTTTTGCTGTTTTCATTTTCGAAGGAAAAATACCTGTTTGAAAAGACAGGTTACAAATGTATGTAAATGGTTGCACAATATATTCTATAATACTTTTTACTAATGTCATATCTATATCAAAACAATCAGTGGACTTTTTATTCTTGAGTGTTTTCACAATATCAATTATTTCTCTATCATTTACAGCACTGATAAAGATGGAGGAGGAGTTTTTAGTTATATGTTGATCTATTTCATTGTTAGTTCTTGTCTCAGGGATGTCTTTTGCTAAGTTATAACCAACATGTGCAAAAAAATCATTAAATTCATTGGCTATTTCTTTAATTTTATCAATAATAATATCTTTATCTTTTATAAAGTATTCTGGATAACCAGTTTTATTAGCACCCTTTTTGACTATACTATTTAATACTCTCCATATTTCTTGTGTGTTGCTCCTGTTCTGGTCCAATAATGTATGATAATATTCTTTCTTACTTGTTCTTATAATATTTACTAATTTATTTTTATATGTTTTATACTTTATTTCAGCATCTTTTGTCCTCCGTTTAATAAATCTCTTATATAAAATATTTTTCTTTTTACATGCATCCCCTATTCCCTTTGTAATCCATGGCTTATTTGAACACTGGTGCTTCCTGGTGACTTTCATTAAAGGGCAATGTTTGTCATATAACAGGATTAAAGTTGACAAAAATGCATCATATGCATTATTAGGGTCATCATTAACATAAACCTCATTCCAGTTTTGTTCCCCTAGGTCCACCTTAAGGGCAGCAATGGCTCTTTGTGTTCGATATCTTTTCATTTCAAGTGTATAAGTCTTTTGTTTAGCTTTTATCCCGAAATAATTTTGAAAAATTGCAAAGACAGGAAGATGATCACTTATATCATTTATAAGAAGTCCACCCATTATGTCATAATCAATTTTATTTGTGAATATATTATCTATCAGTGTAGCTGTGTCAATTGTTATTCTGCTTGGTTTTATAATTACAGGGAAAAGGCAGTTGCTGTACATTGTATGGATAAAGTCTGTTGTTTTTTGGTGTCCATTTGGGTTTAGCAAATCTATATTAAAATCACCACAAATTATTTGCACTTTTTTATCATTTGAATTGCTAAACATGGCCGCTAGTTTTTCATTGAATGTGTCTAGGCATGATCCTGGTGTTCTATAAACACAATTTATGATTATATTATCAGCTTTTTTAATATGAATTTCAATGGTTAAACATTCCAATACATTATCTATGGTGTTTGACATACATTCAATCTGGCTGCATCTCAAAGCTCTATCCACATATAAGGCAACCCCCCCTCCCTTTTTATTCACCCTGTATCTCACAGGAAGTTGCGCCCATAATCATTCCTACGGTAGCGCCCTCAGGAATAAGGTGGATAGACTCTCTAGTAATCTCTCTTAATCATCACTTATCACTGACTAGAAGTGTGTGGCAGTGTATTTATCTGCAGACACTTTTGATTTTCTGTGTCTGGAACGTTCATAGCCGTGTACCCCAACAGTGCTCAGGTGAGGTTGAGGCTTTATAAAAGGCAGCAACCAGATGCCAGACTGTAACTAACAGGCATTCAAGAGACAAAGCGCAGAAAAAAATACAAATATAGTGAGCCGAAACGCCAAACAAGAGTGAATCTGAGGTTTACACACAGTAACTGACAATACTACACAGTGTGCCTTTTTGAAAAATGCTGGAACCATGTTTGACAACTTCACAAATCCAAAATGCCACTCACAATACACAAATAATTTCATGAGTAATCTGGCACATAATAACCCTTTTAAGCTGCTGATGAAGAGCAATTATTGTGTTATTTGGATTTTAATGGGATGCAGCTGATGATATTTCAATCACATTATTCTAATCCAGCTGCAAATCTATTTCGCTCAGACCACGGCTGCCTGAGAGCCTGTGAGTAAAAACAACTGGTAACTTTTAATGGCAGACAAAGCGAGCACTCTCCATGGATTTCTTATAAGATAAAGTAAAGCAGGGAGATGAACATACAGTCCGTACTGTAATGTGGGGAATAACTCGTAAGGTTCCCCATTAGGAGAGCTACTGACCCAGTTAGCGAGCTAACTGCGAGGACTGAGCTGCTCTCTCTGTTCCTAATGAGTTTCAACCTGTAGGGGAAGTCCTTGTACAAACCCTTACACAGCACTCACCAGCGATACAGTATGTCCCAGAAAAACACGGGGGTTTAACCCTAAAAAACACCCGCGAAAAACCTGTGATTGATGTGCACAACACAAATGCGCCTCTGACAACAATTGCGTGGTGGTCCTGCCTACTCTGATAGAAGTCAAAACAAGGACTCACGTGGGGAAGTCTGGGTGACCTTGAAAACCTGCTGAGGCCCTGTAGTCACAAAAAGAAAGCAACAGGGATTACAAAAGACATCCTCAGACAAAAAAGAACTGATTTATTCAAATTTATTAAACCTTTAAAAAAATGATAACGAACCCTCATAAATGACACATTTGGAAATTAAGTGTGCCCTGTGGAGATTTCTTATAAGCAAACAAAAGTGATGTTTACATTCAGTGTTACTCACTAGGTAAATGGATGGACCTACACTTGTGTAGCACCTTTCTAGTCGTACACTATGAGTCACATTCACCCATTCACATACACATTCACATGCTGGTGGCCGAGGCTGCACATAAGGTGCTACCTGCTACTCAGTTTTCAACCCACTCGCACACTGACGAAACAGCCATCGGGAGCAATTTGGGGTTCAGTATCTTGCTCAAGGATACTTCAACATGCAGACTGGAGGATCAGGGATCAAACTGCCGATCTTCCGATTGGTGGACGACCTGCTCTGCCTCTGAGTGGGTCACAGATTGATTTTAGGAAGTCTGGACAGCAAAAAAAAACACGTGAAATTTTTGCAAAATTGATCCAAACCAAATTCAGAGGTGGTTTGATTGAAGATTCCAATCGGATTTTTAGAAATACGTCTCAGTCCGGATGCTCTGGCGCTCAAATCGAATTCAAAGTGTCTTTAACTACAACACACAACAATGATGTCAGATCCAGAGTGACGGAAGTGCTGAGCAGTTCCACGCTGCTACTAGCAGAGCGCTAAAGAGGACAACATGAGGAACAACAGGCTGTGGACAGACGCCAAGATAAACTGTCCAGAGGTTGAAATCATGGACCGCCATTTCTCATACTTATGTATTGGGAAGCTGCGTCACCAGCGCTGCTACGTAGTTGCTGACACCTATGATGTTGCCACAGCAACATGCAGATAGGTTGGTGATGTCTGGATACACTAACTGAGTCTGCAAAGTAGATTTTTAACATTGCTTTGATGGCGCATTGCAGCATATCTTGGCATGTTACCACCACCTGTTGATCAGTGCAGTATGTGACACCAGCAGCTCCGAAGTGCAACTAGATGTTTAAATCTCCACAGGGAACTTTGAACTAATTTCGGTGATGTCTTTGCATTTATAAAAAAGTGTAAAACTCAAACTTGTTATTTATGATTTATCCGCTGGAACCATCTAAATGACCTTGGCCAGTGATAAAGCCTTTGCCACACAAGCTGCAACACATAACTATTCCTTTCCCCCGACTGCAGTGGGATTCCAGCGAAAGTTTGTCTTTCTGCTGGCGTGTGGAGAAATTGCTAGCAATTTAGCATAATCACCAGCTGGATGGCAAATGAAACTGTGGTGGTGTGAAGTCGTCCCTCATGTGTGAGAAATGTGCTTCTGACAACATGGCTTAATGTGACAACACACGCCACAGTCTATCGCTCCACCAGTACAGTGCCAGTAATGCTCTTTGATGCGGGACGCCAATTCACCGTGGAAACGCATCAAATTTAGTCCTTCACTGAAGCACAATGCTGTGTTTAAAAATCATCACCACTAAAAGGCAATTAAAGCGAAAATATAACCCCAGCTGTGAAACTTTGCATCTGCTCAGAGCTCGTGCTATCAGAGAGGCAGAGGGGACGAATCTGTGGGTCTATTCAAGGCAGGGACAGATTCTGCTCATAAGGAGGACTAACCCTGGGGCAAATGATTAACTACCCCGCCACAGTTATTAGTACCAAATGACATTAATTGAACATTGGTATCAATTAATGGGGCACAGATGCTATAAGTGTCCCACATATCAAAGTGGGTTTGCAGGGACATAATTGAAGGACTATGTCGTGTTCGCACGTGAAAAGAACAGACCTACTTACAGAACAGCATACATGTGCACATGAGAGTGTGTCAGGGCTTTGTATGATATGCGACTTGTGTTTTGAATTCCATTTTTGCTATGAGAGTCTAGACAGTCAAGAACACCAGCCTATTCTTGAAGGCTTACCCCTGCACACCTATCAGATGAAGTCTGGTATTCCTTCATCGACACCACCCATCAGCTTCTATATGTGCTCATTTGAATTTGTCATTAACTGGATATTATTTAACACTATTCACAATATTTTTTCATATAATTTACCATATTGTTATGATATTTTTCATACATATAACTTTGAACTGTCAAAGTTTGGGTTAGTTTTTCCAAGTTGGCATTTGTACTACTAATATTTACTACAAGACGTTTAGCTATTTCAACCATTACTTTTACACTGCATATTCGATACTTTTAGTTAACCCTTTCAGCCAGTTATCCATTACTTTTAGTAACGCATGTGTAATAGTGATTTTTGGTAACTATTTCAACTGTATATTCATGATTTTTACCTACTTTTTTAGCATTTACACATTCATTTTACTTAACTGTTTAGACTTATCTGCTCACCTGCTAACTGCTTTTCACACACTCACACACTCTCATTCCAGCTGACTTAATATATGGTAGGGCTCAACATCAGCAATTGTCTGATTGCACAGGGCAAGTAAAAGGCCACATTGAGCTTTAAAAAAAAAAAAAAAAAAGAATAAAATAAAATTAACAAAATAAAATAAAACAAAACTAAATAAAATAAAAATGGAACAAAACAAAACAAAACAAAACAAAACAAAACAAAGTAAAACAAAATAAAATAAAATAAAATAGAATAAAATAAAATAAAATGAAATAAAATAAAATAAAACAAAGCAAAATAAAATAAAATGAAATGAAACAAAACAAAATGAAATAAAGTAAAACAAAACAAAACAAAATAAAACAAAACAAAACAAAACAAAACAAAACAAAGTAAAATAAAATAAAATAAAATAACACATAATTTTGTCTTAATGCTGATGATGGATGTAGCTAAGGAATAAGCAATTTCAGTTCCTTCTCATGTCTCTTAAAAACTGACTTACGAACTGAAACGCAAGCGAGCATTTCAATTATCCTTGAAACAACAGTTTAGTTGTGTTGTGCTAGAAGATTTCAGCAAAACTCCAACTATGTATGGCGCAGTTTACCACAAGTTAAAGAGAAATGTGGACATTTAACTTCAGTCTTTGTTTATATGTCATAACAGCTGATAAACAAGTAAAGTAAAAATCGACATAGGGCAAGTAGATTTCTAACCCACTTGCCCGACTGGGCATGACAACGTCAACGTCGAACCCTGTATGGATACTTGTATTTTTTTAATTTCTAATCAAATTCTAATTGCTTTTTTTTTTCAAAATATGTTGAGCTACACCACAGTATTTCCATACACACCCTAGAAACTGCACCCTAGGGTACAGGTACCCATGTTTGGGAGTCACTGGTCTAGAAAGCACTGACAGTGAAAGGGTGAATCAGTAACTATGAGGTGTGTTTACATGATGATACATGATCCTAAACCACATGAGCAGCCATCTTTAATCAGGTGTTACGGGTATACAATAAAGGAAGATAGAGCACATTTTTTCACATTTAGTTACAAACTGATATTGATGGTTGAATTTGGGACAAGTTTTAACAGTTAAAAAGAACTTAAGTACAGACCACTGACAGCTGACTGAATGTAAATGCATCCAGTCAAGTGTAGGAAGAGTTCATCCAGAGAGAGAGCTGTCTGTGATGTATTGTACTGAAAGGGTACTTTAAATGACACTGTCACCTAGGATAGCTGTTGTGACATATTTTTGTCATCTCCTCTCTGTACTCCTTCAGCCCACCCCCGGTTGGTATTTTTGTCACATCTAGCATGTCACAAACATGTCTGCAGCTTTCAAAAACACTTCTATCACTCCCACCACTGGTTACCACGGGCTGCCTCCAGCAACTTTGTTGTTGTCATGTGAGGCTCCAGAGGGGGTTGCATCCCTATAACTCCTGACCAGCCAGCTTGTTCTTCACACTCCATGACTACTGACTACTTAACTCTCCCTGTGGCGACATGGTCATTATAGTCCCACAAATTTGGACTCAGCGCTGGCTCCCTGGTGGTGGAATGACCTTCCCACTCTGCCCAGGAC